>JANAVB010042817.1:3514073-3926573 GCA_029216955.1 Iris pallida
TATTATATATATATATATATAATATAAGAATAAAACAAAAAAAATAAAAGAATAAAACAACAAACAAATACTAACAAAAAAACAACAAACTGCAACAGCTAAGCCCGAGTCACCCCATGGGCCACGAGAGCCTGAGAGGGAATCACACCCGAGCTCAGAAAAAGAGCCCAACCCGAGACTCTCTTATATACGTGCACAGAGGAGGTGTCGCACAACATCTAACCCTAACCCCGAGCCAACGCCAACCCCAGGCGACCCCTTCCCACGTGCGCCACCTCCGTACGCCATCGCGAGGGCTGCATGCCAGGCGTGGGGAAACCGACCCCCGCGCAAACGCTCAAACAGAACAGCAGCAGTGGCAACATTGGTAGCATTTTGCGGGACGACCACGACCTCCATGTTCCATCATCTCGTAAACCATCTTCGTAGGTATGAACCCAAGCTAACCTGGTTTATTTCTCTTCAATTAGATTTAGTTGGTCACGATATACACGTCGTAAATCGAGCCAACAATTGGCGAAAATTCTGGTCGAGTATGAACAGTTTTAACAGTTAGAGACTCCATGTTTGAAGTCAGATTTCTGTCTAACCGACGATCGACTTGAAAACCTAATTAACCAATCTCAAGACAACCTATAGGGTTCCGATTCCCTTTTTGTAGAATCGGATTTCGTCGACTGTGCGTCGAGAAAATGGATTCCAAACTTTGCGAAAAACCTGTTTTAAAATTATAAAAAATTAAAAAAAAACTCTTCGATACGACGTACGTCCCGCCAATTCGGACGACGTGGTCGTGAACCGAAAGCATCGAAAGGTGCGTAACATTTTCGTGGATGTGTGGGCTTTGACGGAATTCAAATTGGTCGTGTGTGCGTGACGAATTTGATGCGTATCCGTCAAAATTTACCGTATCGACCTCTGTGCAAATTTCTCAATTACTTTGTGCACGCTCGTCAGATCGAGACGAAACTTGCGCCATCAGGACCGTATCATTTTTTCGGTCCTGTATGCCAAGTTTGGTCCTATTCTGAGACAGTGGATTGGATCGCCGTTTTGCGGGCCCTACGGTCCAACTCAAACGGGCAATTTTGTGCACGGCCCGCCGGAATCTAACTCTGGACATACGGTTGGATTCGTATCGGAAACTGGATCCGTAGACATGTAGTTTGATGACTTTAAAGACCTTTGAGCACGCTTCTCGGTACAAAACGGGTCCAACGGCGGACACCGTTTTGGCCCAAAATTACCGTTTTGCCCCTGTGTCCAGAATTGGACTTAAGAACAGGCGATCCTAGCTATGTTGACTATTCTAAGAACATTGGTAATATTTATTTCAGCTTTCGGAGACTGTTGTATGAGTTTGACTATTGTGGCATTCTGAGTGGTTTAGATTATTGGTTTCACCAGCACAGGACCACAGGCGAGTACAGTTTATCGTCTGCATTTCGATATTGATCTTTACTATATTTCAGTGATTGGCCATTTGTTATGTGATTTTTATACTCTATTATAAATTGTTGAGTCGGGAATGAGAAGTACCAAGGATGTGTGATCCGACCGTAGATCGTATTTATTTTCATGCAGTAGACATCGTAGACCGTGCTTATTTTTTTGCAAGTAGACATTGTAGATCGTGCTTATTTTTCTGCAAGTAGACATCGTAGACAGTGATTATTTTTTTGCATGTAGACCTCGTAGACAGTGCTTATTTTTCATGCAAGTAGACCTCGTAGACCGTGCGGTGTAGTGCCCCAGACCGATCACATATCAAAGGTACTTCTAACAGTTGGAAAAAGTATTTTGTGTATATTTATTTGCTATTGGTTTCCGTATTTCCTGTTTATTTTCAAAAACGTATAATTGATGTCTAACCTCTGTTGTATAGTCATTTTCTTTATTTGAAATTGCATTCAGTGAATTGTTCTCGTTCCATTCATGACTGAAAACCAACATTTTTAGATTAGTCGTAGATTCACTTAGCTTGGGGAGTGACGGGAATACTTGCAGACAAAAGCCTAGAGACAAGCTAGATAGTTGAGTTGTAGTCATTCATTTATTTGTACAAATTTATATTTTCTACAACTGTAAAACTTGTGATCATTGTAAGTTAAATTAATTATGTGAATGAGCATTATTTGTGATTTTGATCTTCATGGCCGTGACAGCGTACTACCGTCGACACTGCGGCGTAGGCTGGCTTGGACACGTCTCGTATCCGTTAAAAAAAAACGGGTGCGGGTCGTGACATAGGCTACAGGATCAGGTGAGCCAGATGAGAGGAGTTCTAAGCACAACAGATCTGATTCCTGCTGCCACTGCACCGGCTCCAGCTTCGACCTCAACGCCTCTGGCAGCGACTGCTCCTCCGACCACAACGTCTACTATACTGGCTCCTCCTTCGACCACAGTGCCTCTTATCGTGCCATCGACTCTTCCATAAGTTCCTGCCCAGGACGTACATTGGATCGTCACTTTGGTTATGAGGCAGTTATATGCATGCGGACGACGACTATGCCTCCGCCACCGTCAGTTTGAATTTTGTTTTTCTTGTTGTATTTGACGATGAGTTTGTATGAACTTTAGGGATTTGATCGATAAGTTTAGTACTATTGAACATATTTGTGTATATGTACTATATTGCAACTGCTAGATGAGTTTGTATCTGTTTAAGTTGTTTGGATAGGTATTTGGAGTTCAATGTAATGCATATATTGGTGCTTGGGTTAATTTTTATATATATTGGGGTTATATTTAATGTATATCATTTGAGTAATGTATATCTATATTCACAGGTTTGAGCAAAGCTGGAATAATTTAGCCTGGCAATAATGAGAAATTTAGCGACAAACTAGCGACAGATTAGCGACGGAAGTCTAGAAAATTTGCAGGTTAGCGGCTGGCTGCCGACTAATTAGCGACAAAAATCTGAAAATATTTTTGGGTTAGCGACGGTTTAGCGATGAAAATTTTCGTCGTTAACTTTCTGTCTGACATCAAAAGCGTATCAGACGAGTCAGCGACGGAAATTTTCGTTGCTAAGCTTCTGGAAAATTTGGTATTTTGGCTCACTAAAAAATGTCGGTAATCCGTCGCTAATATGTCGTTGTGTTTGCCGACATTTATAGTTCGTTGCTAATCCATTGTTATATTTAGTCGGTGATTCCGTCGGTAATCCATCGCTATAACAACGGATTACCGATGTATTTGTTGTAGCGACATCATGTTTATCGACGTCCACTTTCCGTCGGTAAACATATTTAGCGACGAAAAATACGTATTTAGCGACGAAAATGTCCGTCGCTAAATACCAATATTTTTGTAGTGACGTTCTTCTTTGTCTGGGCAAGTAGCATTAAAATATATGCGGCTTTTGTCCTTGTTCAACTTCAGTCCCGAAAGATGACCAAACATTTCCATAATGTCTGATACTGCACGGATCCCATTCATAGTAGAAGCTAGGAATACGAGGAGGTCGTCCGCGTAGATCAGGTGGATGATCTATGGTTGGATCTTGCGGTGTATCGGTTGAATATGCTTCCAAGCTACAGCTGTATCGACCAAGGGAGAAAGATACTCAACTACCAGAGTAAAGAGATATGGGGACAGTGGGTCCCCCTGTCGCAGCCCTATGCTGCTAGTGAAAAACCCACTGGGCTATCCCTCAATAAGAACGGAGAATGAAGCAGTGGTTATGCATTCTCGAACTCGATCTATCCATTGTTCTGCGAACCCGGTAGCCTTTATTATTGCACAGAGAAATTCTCTGT
Organism: Iris pallida; assembly: GCA_029216955.1. Lineage (NCBI taxonomy): Eukaryota > Viridiplantae > Streptophyta > Magnoliopsida > Asparagales > Iridaceae > Iris > Iris pallida. The sequence goes on from JANAVB010042817.1 coordinate 3,517,841, forward strand.
TGACGATATCGTATGCTTTACGAAGTTCGAGTTTAATACAAGCTTTCTTCCCCCTGGCTTGTTGAAGTCCCTGACAAACTCATGGGCTAGTAGCAAATTTTTTGCCATCGATCGACCTTTGATAAATGTTGATTGATTCCTGGATATCAGTTCGTTCGTCAGCTCTTCCATTCTCCGACACATGACCCCAGTGATGATCTTGTAGATAAAGTTGCAGCATGCAAAGGGTCGAAAGTTTGACAGATCTGACGCCCCCTCCTTCTTGGGGACCAATGTAAGGAAGGTGTGATTTAGTTCTCTCAAAAGATGCCCATGTGCAAGGAAGTCACACTCCACTTCTAGTATGTGATCTTTAATCTCCTTCCAATGCAGTTTGTAGAATTTGCTCTCGAATCCATCTGGCCCTGGTGCTTTGTCCAGGTCTGCATCCTTGATAATTCTCTCGATCTCCTCCATTCGAACTACTGCTAGCAAGTGCTCATTGGCGACTTGCGTAACCAATTTTCTTGTATAATAGATCAGTGAATGAAGTGAGATATGAAGACTGGTTGTAAAGATCGGTATAGTACCTAAGTGCTGCAGTATGAATGTTGGCGGCAGTAGATACGAGGATGCCTTGTAGGTCCAATAAGTGTTGTACGTGATCCCGATGTTGTCGAGTACGTATGAAATTATGGAAGACATGGGTGCTTGTGGAAGACATGGGTGCATCTGTCCCCGCTCTTAAGCCAAGAGCATTTTGCTCTTTGCGTCGCTGCTACTTCTTCCGCCATAAGAAGCTTCCCGACTTCCTCTACTAGCAACTTCTCCCGCTTGGCTAGTTCCACGTTACATAGATCTTGTTGCAGCGCTTCTTGTAGAGTCTTCAATTTCGCTTGCTTTAGTTGGAGCTATCCGCTTGGCCGGCTCCTGATCCACCCCTTAAGTACACCTTTTAACTTTTTTAAGTTTGCAGGCAAACCTATATTGGGCGGTGCCGACCGTATATTCCATCAAGCCTCTGGTAGTGGTCTCTTTGTAACCTTGCATGATATACCACTCATTATTGTAGTGGAAAGGAGCGACCTTATGTCCACCTCTGTCGCCGAGTTTGATGCATATTGGAGAATGATCGCTTGTTCCCAAGGGGAGACCCATGGCCGAGAGATGTGGGAACTTCTCGAACCATAGAGAGTTGCCAATTGCTCGTTCAAGTTGACAGACGGCCCTTCTCCTGGTAGCTTTGTTGTTCCAAGTCCAGACATGGCCTCCCCACACGAGCGAAGTAAGGTCAGTCCATAGAAGACAACTTTGGAAATCATATAGGACCGTAGCCGGGACGACTCTTCCTCCAATCTTCTCGTTTTAGAAAAGAATTGTGTTGAAGTCCCCCATGATTAGGAGGGAAAGTTGAGGGGCAAAAATAGCCAGATTACTGGTTAGTTCGATTTCTTGCCATAGCGTATCACGCCTCCTCCGACCATTGTGCCCATAAATCGCCCCTATGATGAATCTCAGTTGCCTTTGTGCTCGAACATCACCGTTATTAGTTGCTCCGAGACAGACATCACCTGTCCCTCCCAGTGATTTTTGTCCCACATTAGCCAGATCCTGGTTATTTTACAAATTTCTAGGTTATTTATTTGGCCCCAGTTATTCGGGGTTCTGGAATCAACGTTCATTTCCGTTTTTATTTTTGTTTCCAGTAATGCACGTATCGTACATTGTTCTCCTTTCATTCTATTTCGAACTTCCTTCCAACGACCAATCGAGCACCCGCCCCTGATATTCCAGGAGATAATAGACATTTAATTGCTTGGGGGGTCGCCCTGCGTTTCACTGATACTGCTACCTAGGGCAGGTAACAGCATCTCCTCCGTCTCTGCATTAGTAGAGGTTTGCCCAGTTTTCAATCCTGTAAATGGAGCCTCCATGCAGGGTTGTCGAAAACCATATTGAGCTGTTGCTCTGCCCAAGTTCCTTCTTCTGGCATCTCCCCTCTCCTCTTGTCCGGGTTAGTGCTCGATTGCCGACCTTCATCCGAGGCCGCTCGGGCCTGTCGTTTTCGGCTTGAGGATCGTCCGTTTACCGCCTTCCCCCTACGCGAGGGTCCCTTCTCTGGCGCTGGGACTCTCATTTTTGATGTTGCAGGTCCTTGTGCTTGGAATACAACCATACCTCGCTCTTCTACTCCCCGAGAGAGTTGGGACGCCCGGTTCCCCCTGGCGAGTTCGCCTCCTATCGCTCCTCGCTGATAGAGGGTTGCTCTCCTTGTTTCTCTCCACCAAGAAGTTTGATTGGTTTAGAGGCGCTCCCCTTGTTTGATCGCCTGATTCGAATTATGGCCTCATACTGCCGCTTGCTAGTGCATGTCCTTCCTCCTCTGTTATGTTGTCTCCGCCGCCCGCTCTCGTCATCTCTCTACCAATGCCACAGGTTTCTTCTTTCTGAATCAAATCATCCCCTCTTTGATCATCTCTTTGTTGGCAGTTAGCCACCATATGTCCAAAGACTTTGTTCTTATTGCAGCTAGGTGGAACCCATTCTTAGTCCACTCGTTGTGAGAAAATTTCTCCTGTAGGTATTTCATACACAATTTCCCGCGATAAGGGGGCTCCAGCTTCTAATTCCACAAATATTCTAGCATATTGGAGACATGAGCGATCTTGTATTGCTTCGTCCGCTCTGATGGGTCTGCCAATTAGACTAGTCAACTTCATCATCATAGATTTGTTCCAGAACTGTATAGGTAGCCCAGGTAACCTGATCTAAACTGGAATGGTATATAGAACGTCGTGTTCGCATCTCGGATTAGGTTGCCATGCTTTTAGTATTATAAGACGTCCATGGTCCGTGTTGCAATTAGGCCTGTAAATGGTAGACCGAAAATCCGTATCCGATCCGTATTCGAACCGAAAATATCCGAAATTTCGGATACGGATACAGATTCGGATATCATATCGGATATCATATCGGATATTTATCGGATATCGGATGCGGATACGGTAAGTGTCATATCCGGACCAATAATATCCGAACCAATAATATTTAAATTATTTAATAAATTTAAAATATATTCAATGTATGCATGGGACTATTAGTTATATATGCTTGTGTGGAGAATTTTTTGGTACAAATGTACTCAATGTATCCATAGAAATCTGCTGCTTATGATATTTTAATGTAAAAATCTGCACATATATCTGACAAAATTTGCTGGTTCTGATTTTTTCTTCCTTTTTTAAATATTTTTTTAGTAATCTTATTGGTTCGGATATTATCCGATATCCGTTAAAATTATCGGTAACGGATACGGTAGCCAAAACTTCTATCCGATCGGATATCGGATAGTTATCGGATATATCCGATAGTTAATGGTTCGGATATGGTAATGCTAATAACCGACCAATAAGCTACCATTGACAGGCCTAGTTGCAATATTCGTTCTGCATCTTTCGCCAACCAAATTTAACGAAAAAGAAACTGTAACTCCCCTTTCCGAATTTCAAAAATTTTATTATCTATTTCATTTTAATCATTTTACTTTACGTATTTTGTTCGGAAAGTAAGTTCTCTTTAAAAAAAACCTTTACAAAATATTACGATAATATTTCCTTTTATAAATCGAAAGCTAGATTAATTTTATGGGTTGAAAAATCATAATTAGTTTTAATAGAAACTGTTTTGTTGAAATTGGGTTATTTAAATTATTGTAGTAATTAATTTTAGATTTCAAATGACTTAAATTGTTTGATAATATCTAATTTATAATTAAATATTTTATGACAATAATTTGATTTCTAATTTAATTTATATGATTTAAATTATCGACCTCGGAGAAATGATTTGAGAATTATAAATATCTTATATAATTTGATTAATAAAAAAATTGTTCTCGGTAGTGATGATCGATTACTATTTGATTTAAAATGCGTTATTGATAAATATTGAATATTATTTTGTAAATTATTATCTTGAAATCATCTAATTGATAGATGTAAAGTTATATGATAATGTAAAATATTTCTTTAAAATTATTATGGTAATCTTTTATAAGATTGTGACGAGATTTATTTGTTTAAAATAACTTTAATTGGTTTAAATTAATATTGTTATTATCTGTCAATGGTTTATGATTAAATCAGTTTTATTTAAAATTTGTTTTAAATAGAGAGAATGTTATCTATTAGATTCCTTATCTAATTGGGGGTTATTTAAGGAGAATGATTCTCTTGTTTTTCCACCAATTCTTCTCTACCGAACCAACAATCTTCTCCGCCGCCAGAGCTCCTCTCCCAACCCAACTGTCAGCACCACCACGACCATTTCAGACATTACCAAGTCGGCATTATCACCTTCCTACCTGACCGCCTCCCGCGGTTGCGACCGCCGCGCTGTCCACCCCAGAACGACACCCCCCTCCATCACCATCAGAGCCTTACCCCGGCCTGCCCAACATCGACCTCCGCTGCCGCCTATTGTCATGCGAACCCGCGACCCCCATTATGGACCCCCGGTCATTGCAGTCTTATCTGCTGAATCGAGGAACCGCTGACCCCTCCTTGGTGCCTCCGCTTCCCTGTGCCGAAGCTCCTTGCTGTGAACCCTGGCTTCACCTACATCACTGTGCGACCTTTATTACTTCGGTCATCACCCACGGTTGACCGTAGCCGCAAAACCACTCCGCTCTGGGCCCGCCGTCGTGGCCGAGTACCCACCGGAGACGACTAGGTGAGCTTCAATACCCCTCTTTCCTTACCTTTCCTTTCCTTTCTTTTCCTTTCAACTCTTTTCTCTTTCTCTCTCCTTTGCATATAATAGAGGAGACCTGCAGGTTGTTTGTTTGTTTGTTTTTAGTTTACTTTTGTCTTTTTCTTTTGTTTTGTTTATGGACTTCAGCTCTGATCATCATTTTAGTTTTAGTAATATATTGGACCTTAGTACTGGAATGAATTATTAATTTGTATTAGCTGAGGGTGCCTAGCAGAGTATTTGTCAGTGTAGTATATCGTATTTTATTATAGTATATGTTTATAATGTTTTTAAGAAATACAGTTTTTTTTACTGCTAATGTTATTAACATTAGTTGTTGTATATTTTTATTAATATGGAAATTGTATTAGTGTTTAGTTACTATTTAGTAAATCTTACTATATACAGACAATGTATGTCTACAAGTATATATATATATATATATATATATATATATATATATATATATATATATATATATATATATATATATATATATATATATAGCAAATGACCTCTAGCCTAGTGGTTAAGAGAGATGCATGTGGCCCAAGTGGTCAGAGATCGATTCCTGGTGGGAGCGTTCGCCACAATTACCTTCTTTCAATATATATATATATATATATATATATATATATATATATATATATATATATATATATATATTAGAGAATTACTTTTCCCAAAATATTTTAGGTATGATATATGTTTTCTAAATAGACTATAAGTATTTACATGTATATGAACATATATTTTCTTAATTAAGGATTTATACAAAATGATTCACTAGATTTTTCCATATAATTAATCTAAAGTATTTTGTTAATAATAATATAGTTTTCAAAGCATTGTAAATAATTTCTAAAATAAGTTATAAATATGTATACACATTTTATAGATAAAGGATTAACCTTTCTTAAATCAAATAGAGTAGAATTGACCTAGAAGCCCATGGAACAACATGTGTGCTACTCTTTGTTAAAATCATCTATTAACATGGTAATTTTATAAAATAGGTTCTTTGGACTTGACTTAGTGCTAGACCGTACCTTCAGCTCAGGACCACAGGCAAGTGCACTTTCTGGCTGCTTTCAATTCTGATAGTTTTGTTCAGTACATATCATACATATGCTCTCCTGCTTGTTGACATGTTGTACACACGAGATGGTATCATGGGCCCTACTTATTATAATATCGTTTTATCATGTTTTCGTGTTTCGTGACTTGTTTGGGTCCATGTGTACTAGTCGAGAGGAAAAATATCTTAGTAGACGTGTGAACTACCCTTTCTATCCCCCGTGTCTTTTATGGAGAATAGCAGTCGCACATTTCACGTACGGGGTGCCTGATTTACCCCCGATCCGTTCACACGTCGAAACTGATATTTCAACACACATAGATAGATGTCTCTTTTCTCACCAATTGCCATATGTCACCATGTTTTTTCTAGTTGATTTACCATGTTCTATATTTTTTGCTTCCATTTCAGTTATACCATGATGTCAGTTTGCTTTCTAGTTTTCTTCCACATATGCTATTTTCATGTATTGTCAAATCTATTATGTTGTGAATAGCTTATCGGTTTGTGTGCTTGTTCCATTCCTGACTAGAAACTAACATTTTTCAGGTTAGCCGTGGCCTCTTTAGCATTGGAAGATTCGGGTGTACTTGCATGCCAAAACCTAGAAGTTAGTTAGTTAAATGGTTGTAATATAATTTATAAGATTTTGTACCTTCTTTCAAATACAAATTCTTATAAATGTGGTATTACATTTAGCAAATGTGAATAAGCAATAAAAGTCTATTTTGAGCATTTATTTATTATAGGCTTGACAGCATTCTACCGCTGACTCTGCGGCGTAGGCTGGCTTGGACACGCACTCGTATCCCGAAAAGCGGATGCGGGTCATGACAAATTTTTGTGGTGGCCCATGCAGGTCAGTCTTCACAGATTGTGCGAACTCGTGGTAGTACCATACTATTCGTACTACTGCGAGCCTGCGATTAGGAATTGCTCATTCACACTAGGTTGACTTGATTTTAAGGAAAGACTAGGCCTAGGACTAGGTACCCCGTAGGCAACCCATAGAATTATTTTAACTTGATTACTTGGGTAGTTAAGTTTATTATGCTACATGATTAAGATAGATGTATACGTAAATTTTGAGATAACTCACTTGACTTGAATTTTAAGTATTGCGTTTGGTAGAATGACTCTAATCAAAGGTGGGTAGCGTACCCGATAGACAATTGAGTCTTTGATGATTATTGAAGATGAAAATATTTACTTTGGTGTCCTGAGGTTTAAATTTTATATGGTTGGATGAATTTATTGATAAGGTCGAACCTTAAATTTTCAAAAGAGATGATTTTGATTTAATTAGAAATCATGGAAATCTTTGGAAATTTATAGTTTGGGGAATTTATAAATTTTATGAAGTTAGATAATCATAAATTAAAAAGTCATGAAGTTGATAAGAGGATATTAATGAAGTGTTAAGTCATGATATTAAATTGAGTTAGTGATTTAAATTTTTATTGATATTGAAGAATTATTTTAGAAGATTGTGACAGAGTAGTTTTAACTTTAAATTTTAAAGATTTTAAGATTTTGGATTTTGAATTTTTAATCTAAATTTGAGGAAGTTATACAAAGGTGGATTTATATTTAAATGAATTTAAAATCTTGTGGAGTTTAAATTTTGTAGAATATTCCATAAGTCCAATGTTGACCATTTTGCTATATCACAATTTTGAAGATTTTGATAAACGTTGACTTATCGATTAAAATGTAATGGTGAAAATTTTGAAGAATATGTGTTATGGATTTAAAATTTAGTGATTGAGATGGAAGAGATTTTATTAAGATTAAATTTTTATGTTGATAAACATTGGGCAGCGATTTAAAATTTTATGATTGAGAAATTTTTGAAATATTCTTGAGAATACCTATTTATAAAATAATTGGATGATTAGTTAGACGTCATATTTGTTGACCATGCATGTATATACTTTCTCCTTCCACCATTATCCATTTCTTATTAAGAAATTGATTATCTTTTCATTTCATTGAAAGAACTTTTATTATCTTTTCATTTCATTAAGAAAATTCTACTATCTTCTCATCTCATTAAATTTACTCCTTCGTACCTATCCCCTTTACTAAATTCTTCTATTTTTCCTTATTTTCGAGCAAAGTTGTCCTAGACATCCCTTAAATTTCGAAGAAGGTGACATGATGGACTTATGATACAGAAGGTGATTCGAACAGTTGACCTTGTGATCTCAGTGTAATGGAATGAACACAACTTCAAGGATAATAGAATTGAGAGAGTTAAAGTTTTGATAATGGAAGACCACGACTAATTCGTTAGATGGAATCACGGATATGAAAAATATCTATATACACCGATAAAAACAAATGAAGTTTGAGACATGATTAAGGCTTTAAGAATGATGCTGATTTTGAATTTTGAGAATTATAGTTTCTCGGGATTAACGAAGTATTTTAAATAAGGCTAATGATTGGATAAATTTAAATGTATAAATTAGAGATTATCGCATTATGAGATAAATTTTTATTTCGTTTGAGTTTTAAATTCTGATAAGTATTTATGACTAAAGGTGGGTAGAAGCTCAAGGAAATTGTGGTACTTGCGAATAAAGATAATTTGACATGGTGTCAATAAAGATTCAAATGTTAGGAGATTATGATGGTGGATTTTTTTTGAATTATTTTGGAGGATTTAAATCCTTATGAAATTTACATTTTGAGGCCAACTACCAATACGGATGATGGTTTGAATTTGAAGGACGGAAATGATTATTTTGTTGAATTTGGTAAGGTTGGGTTTGATCTAAAGTCAATAATAGAAATTGTGGAAAGTTTTAAAGTATTCGTGAGGTTAAAATTTTATAAAGTTGATGAAAATTTTGGAATAATGAGTAACATGACAAGGATAAGTCTTTGAGGTCGTTACGGGATACTTTTCTTGACTATGTCCTTAGTCTTCTAGCTATCTAAATTCTGTCTCTTAAAACTTCTATGAGTGCTTTTGAAATTAGGGATATACCTAAATCCTAACATCAAGCCATAACTATTTATTTTTCTACTATTATTCTTTCAAGATCCATCTTTTGATCAGTACTTCTGCTTAGAGAACTTTTGCTATCCATGATCAATTTTATCGAACAGATTCAATATATGTCTTATTAAAATTTTCTTTTACTATATTCTCCGTCTGACCTATCAAACCTATCTATCCTAAATGATCCTTAAATTCGAGGACGAATTTATTTCTAAGGTAGGTAGATTTGTAACTCCTCTTTCCAAATTTTAAAATTTTTATTATCTATTTCATTTTAATCATTTTACTTTACGTATTTTGTTCGGAAAGTAAGTTCTCTTTAAAAAAAACCTTTACAAAATATTATGATAATATTTTCTTTCATAAATCGAAAGCTAGATTAATTTTATGGGTTGAAAAATCATAATTAGTTTTAATAGAAACTGTTTTGTTGAAATTGTGTTATTTAAATTATTGTAGTAATTAATTTTAGATTTCAAATGACTTAAATTGTTTGATAATATCTAGTTTATAATTAAATATTTTATGACAATAATTTGATTTCTAATTTAATTTATATGATTCAAATTATCGACCTCGGAGAAATGATTTGAGAATTATAAATATCTTATATAATTTGATTAATAAAAAAATGTTCTCGGATGATATCGAATATTACCTATATTATAGTGATGATCGATTATTATTTGATTTAAAATGCGTTATTGATAAATATTGAATATTATTTTGTAAATTATTATCTTGAAATCATCTAATTGATAGATGTAAAGTTATATAATAATGTAAAATATTTCTTTAAAATTATTATGGTAATATGTTATAAGATTGTGACGAGATTTATTTGTTTAAAATAACTTTAATTGGTTTAAATTAATATTGTTATTATCTATCAATGGTTTATGATTAAATCATTTTTATTTAAAATTTGTTTTAAATAGAGAGAATGTATCTATTAGACTCCTTATCTAATTTGGGGTTATTTAAGGAGAATGATTCTCTTGTTTTTCTACCAATTCTTCTCTACCGAACCAACAATCTTCTCCGCCGCCAAAACTCCTCTCCTAACCCAACTATCAGCACCACCACGACCATTTTCGCCATTACCAAGTCGGCATTATCACCTTCTTACCTGACTGCCTCCTGCGGTTGCGACCGCCGTGCTGTCCACCCCAGAATGACACCCCCCTCCATCACCATCAGATCCTTACACCGGCCTGCCCAACATCGACCTCCGCTGCCGCCTCTTGTCATGCGAAGCTGCGACCCCCATTATGGACCCCCGGGCATTGCAGTCTTCTCCGCTGAATTGAGGAACCGCTGACACCTTCTTGGTGCCTCCGCTTCCCTGTGCCGAAGCTCCTTGCTGTGAACCCTGGCTTCACCTACATCATTGTGCGACCTTTATTACTCCGGTCATCACCCACGATTGACCGTAGCAGCAAAACCACTCCGCTTCGTGCCCACCGTCGTGGCCGAGTACCCACCGGAGACGATTAGGTGAGCTTCGATACCCCTCTTTCCTCACCTTTCCTTTCCTTTCTTTTCCTTTCAAATCTTTTCTCTTTCTCTCTCCTTTGCATATAATATAGGGGAGCTGCACGTTGGTTGTTTGTTTGTTTTTAGTTTACTTTTGTCTTTTTCTTTTGTTTTGTTTATGGACTTCGGCTCTGATCATCATTTTAGTTTTAGTAATATATTGTACCTTAGTACTGGAATGAAGTATTAATTTGTATTAGCTGAGGGTGCCTAGCAGAGTATTTGTCAGTACAGTATATCGTATTTTATTATAGTATATGTTTATAATATTTTTATGAAATACAGTTTTTTTTACCGCTAATGTTATTAACATTAGTTGTTGTATATTTTTATTAATATAGAAATTATATTAGTGTTTAGTTAATATTTAGTAAATCTTACTATATACAGACAATGTATGTCTACGAGTATAGGTAAACTATATATATATATATATATATATATATATATATATATATATATATATATAAACCCCCTTATTTTATTAATCAAGGCTCAAAATGCCGAAGCCTGACCACGTATACAAGGCACAAAAAGACAAAGCCTATACAAGTACACTAGCAAAAGAGACGGAGAGGGGGGGGGGGGGGGGGGGGGGGGGGGGGGGGGGGGGGAGAACATCTCGACCACCAAGAGCTAGGGGTGGATAAAGGACCAGAAAGCACTCGGATTGTGGGAGCATAGGGTGCTCCGTTTGTGACATTGACGAAAAATCTCCCGGGTTAGTTGATCGGCAGAGTATTGGTGACCTTCGTATCACGCCTTGTTGCGATTATTCCAAAGTGCCCATGTTGCGGCCGCTGCGACGATCTGGTGGCCATGGGACGCCGCACCCCATGTAGCCGCCAGATCATGGAAGCGTCCACCACCCGGAGCGATATTATATAGCTTGTTAAGGGTCCTCCAGATACCGGCTGACAGGTTCCCCTGACAGAAGATGTGGTCTATGGTCTCCATCTGATGGTCGGCATAACATATGCAGGTAGAAGCTAAGCTAATCCCGATGTTGTTGAGGATGTCGTCAGTGGGTAGCTTCTTCTTAATGACTCTCCACATGAGGAAGGACCACTTCTTAGGGATACAGCTATTCCAATAGTGGGCTAATGTATGATGTTGCTGCCTGATCCCTTGGACGACAATTCTCGCCGATCTCACCGAGAATTTGTCGGAGGCTACGTGTCACGACCCGTACCCACTGTGAGGGTACGAGTACGTAACAGCGCCCAGCCTACGCCGCAGTGTCGGCGGTAGAACGCTGTTCTAAGTCTCTAACTACCATCAACTCATGCAGTATATAGTGTACTCATCATGATCAACTCTGAACGGAGGACAAGTATAAGATATGGTGTAACTCAATCACAGTCTAAGCACGATAAGATAACACCGAAATATAACTAAGAAATTAAAGACAACAATAACTACTGAAATAATAACAACAATCACAAATACATCTCAAGTCTCAATTCTATACAACAAGCTCTACATGAAAACAGATGCAAGTCTACTAAACTAAATCTCGATCACTTCCAAGTGTCGGGGCCATAGGTAGCTAAGCCATCTCCTGGTCAGTAATATGTAGGGCATGTGTCCTCAGGGCAATCATCTGTAAAATTTTAACAGGTCCAGTCAGGACAAGAACGAGCACATCTCATCTAGAAAACCCAAGTAAATGACAGAGAACTATAAAGCAGTTATAGACAGTTGTATTGATGAATATGGCAGTTTATATTCAGGTGATGGTAAGAAAGACAGATAAAGTGTAAGGAAAGTAAATAACTAAACAAGATAAGAATCATAACAATAAAGACTGTAAAAATAGAACTAGCTGAACCAGGGTAATATGATATAAAGTCCAGACAGCAATGTAGACAAGTGTAACTCCAATGTAAGTCCAGTACAAGATGAATCTAATACAAGATGAATCTAGTAAGGGACGATTCCAGTTATAGTGATCAATAATTCTAGGGTGAGTCCAGCCTATACTCTAGCAGTGTATTTTAAAATACCGAGATCGACATGTAAACGGCTATAGGTAATCCGGCACATCACACACCTGGCCGGGTGTGAGATGGCTATCATTCCAGTTTGATTCCAGCAAAGGGTGATTCCAGAAATAGGGTATGTCTACATGTCTTACTCTAGTATTTCCCCTCTCAGCAAGTGAATCCAGAAATCCAACACAATGATTCAAGATGAGTCCAGCCAGTAATATGATGATACCAGTAAATGATTCCAGATTGATTCCAGTAAATAGAGGCCAGATAATAAATGTGTGTCGTATACATGAATCCAGAAATATCCATACATGTTGTAACAGAGAATCGCATACAATTAACTAGAACTGAAGTACAGTAATTGACAAGTAAATGAGAGAACTATCAGAGAATGTACTCGCCTGATACTCTGAAAAGAGTATTGTAATGTCAGATGTCTGCACCGGAGTCACAATGTCCTAAATAGAGCAGTACAGATTATAATGTGTTTAAAACAAGATAAATGATGTTTATGATGCAATCTACATGATTTCTAGGCCAATCTAGGTCAAAGTCAAACTTGGTCAACTCTACAGTCAAACTAAGTCAAATCAAGTCATATTAGGTCACAAGAAGTTAAACTAAGTCATACGAGGTCAAACAAGGTTAAACAAGTCTAATCTAGGTTAAAGTCAACTCTTGGTCAAATATTCTAGCCAAACTAGGTCTAGGGCTGGTCAACTCAAGTCTAAACAACAACCTATAGGGTCACTCTATACACTAGGCCTAAATACATCCTATAGATACAAGTATAATTACATACATTCATGTGTACATTTCATTTGTGTATCTATTTATACATACATTGCATATCCCTATAATACATATATTACCCCACTTACCTTAGCATTGCTAAGAAACTCTCAAAACCTAGGCTAAAGCCATACCCCCTCTATGTATCCTTATCTATTCTCTACTGCCTATATTCATAAACCTACCCTTAGACACCACTCATCTACTAGATACCCTCTCCTCCTAATCACTAAACAGTAGATATATAGGCTCATGGCCATTTTGGCCAGTTAACTAAGTGGCTGCCCCACATAGCACCTCACCTTATTAACCTCCTACATTGATACTCTCACAGAACAAGTTCATACTTCCATACATGTGCTCTTGTGCATATGTCCCCTCTTCCTTTTCTAACCTTCAATCCTTAGCCAAACCTACATACACACCCACCTATAGTACAACCCACTCACATGTATACCTATAAGTAAATGCATAAATGTCTATAGTTTTACTCATAATTTGCTGCCTAAACCCTCTATCCATATCTCATGCATTTATCCATGAACCCACAAATACACACATGGTCTTTGATACAACCACCACTCCATCTCACTACTACCTAGGCTACTGCTACCTTATCTAATGCCACTGCCAACATGGCCTGCTGCAACAGACCAAGCCCCAGCCTGCTCTCGAACTGTCCTGCAAAACCCAGGCAACTACTGCCATACAAATGCAAGCCAAGGCAAGCATTCCTGCTGCTGCAATGCAATGCAACCAGGCCAAGCCAAAGCTGCTGCAATGAAGTGCAACCAGGCCAAGCCAAAGCTGCTGCAACCATGTAAATGCAAACCAAGGCAGGGCAAGCCAACCATGGCTAAACCTCACAACATTCCAACCTGACATTTACATCTCTGGAACCTACATTTCAGTCTAAAAATAACATCAATACCTGTGTATGCATATCAACCCAAAAATCCAATATCCTAACTCTAAAACCAATCCAAATTCGAAGCCCTTACCAATCAATCTTAAACTAACATGAACTACCCAACATCTCAGTTCAGTTAAAGAAGAAGTAATCTCAGGTTTAATACATTGGGATTTCTCAGTAAACTACATTCAATTTCAGAAATCAAAACAAAATCTCATAACTGGAATCTCAGAAAGCATTCAATATTAGAAACCCTTCATCTCAGAAATGACAGTAAACAACATTTTAGTTTGAAATGTAAACATCAACATATATGTTAACCAATACACTTATATTTATATAACAAACCAAATCCCCAATCCAAATTTCAGTTAAACAGTATACAGACCCAATGTGCAGGTATTTAAGTCATGGGTTCAGTTAACAGTGTGTAGGAAATAGCATCTCAGATTTTAAACAGTGTAATGTGGATATCGACTTGGTCATAAAGGCAATGAATCTCAGGAATTCCCTGTCTCAGTGTGACAAGTTTCAGGAATGAGAGACTCGAACACTGAACTCAGGTTAAAAATATGAAAATTAGTTTGAGGAACCTATATAAAACCAAATTAAAATTAACATCATCTCAGGTTAATCAAATTGAATCATTGGAAACATTCAAAAAAAAATAGTAAACATAACTCAGTGTATCAGAGTTTCGAGCCCGATATCCAATGCCAAACTCGAATCAAAACCTAATTCAAAGTGTGTCAAAAGTATAGAGGCATGGGGACGTGTCCCTCGTATCCAGGGAGAGTCCCTCGCGTCCAGAAATTGGGACACGTAGTATCCAAAAACCCAATTCAAAATTCTCAAAAAAATAGGAAAATAATCGTCGTACAGCCTGTAGGCCTTCAAAATGAAAGTCACGCTGAGTTGATCAGGACAAAGTCTAAAAGTCACGCTGAGTTGATCAGGACAAAGTCCAAAAGTCTCGCTGAGTTGATCAGGACAAAGTCTAAAAGTCATGCTGAGTTGATCAAGACAATGTTTAAAGGTCACGCTGAGAGACAGCTCATCATTTGTCAGAGTGTCATTATGACTGACAGCACGACAGTCAAAGAATGTCTCCTCGTATGCCACGTATGCACGAAACTCGAGAGATCACAGCCGACTATTGCGTGACTTTCGAAATCTTCTTCAAAGGCTCAACCTTCATCAAGTTGGCGTACCAAAAGAGCTTATTGTCATTTAATACGACTGACAAGGCAATCAACTGTCAGAGATTTTATGTCAGTCGAGGCACGTCGAATCAAGACAGCTGGCAGTTCTGACTCAAGTCTGCGTGTATTTTGAACTTCTATGTTCCTGCCTCAAGTCTGCGTGTATTTTGAGCCTTCTTCACCTAAGTCTGCGTGGATTCTGAAGCTTTTTGCCTCAAGTCTGCATGGATTCTGAAGCTTTCTTCCCCAAGTCTGCGTGGATTCTGAAGCTTTCTGACCTAAGTCTGCATGGATTTCGTTCTCAACAAGCCTGCGTGGATTTTATCAAATTGGAGTACGTGGCAGCCATGCCACCGATCTCTCACCTGCGTGTCCTGTAACTTGTACACGACTCATGCATGATTGCCATGTGTCCAACAGTTACAGGCCACGTCCAGTAACTGCTCATAACCTTGCGTATGTTAAATCCTGCGTGATTTTCAACTATGCACAGGTTGTGAAGACAGTTATCCTTTCAGTTATTTTTGACTCTATAAATAGAGTTCTTTTCTCATTCCTTGTATAGATACATAGATATCTAAATTGCTGTTGAAATTTTGAGAGCTTTTTTTCTTCGCATCGTCTAAAGGATAAAGCGATCGTCTTCTAGATCGGATTCCTACAGTTGTAATTTTCCCAGAAACACAATAAATAAAGTGAATTTATTTATGGAAAACAAATTGGCGACTCTGCTGGAGAAAACCATCTCCTCTTTTGAGATGGCAACAACTCAACGCGACACTTCGTCAGTCGGCTCGACGAAGAAGGTGATATCGATCCAATTCGAGCGGGCTAAGGGTGGCAAGCCCACTTCAGCCTCCATCACTACTGCTAAGTCGAAGGGACGATCTGTCTACGTCCCTAAGAATCTGTTGGCAACCAATGGTGAAGTTTCTGCCACAGTGTCTACTCCTAACACTGGCAAGGATTCTACTGCAAGCACGCACGCTCATGTGTGCTCGAAGACGACAGCAGTCAAAAGTCACGCTGGCAGCACTGGCTCCTTAGCCAAGCCTGTTCCAGCGTGCAATCTCAAAGTCAAAAGTTACGCTGGCAGCACTGGCTCCTTAGCCAAGTCTGTTCCAGCATGTAATCTCAATCCCAATAGTCACGCTGGCAGCACTGGCTCCTTAGCCAAGCCTATTCCAGCGTGTATTTCTAAAATCAAAAGTCACGCTAACAGCACTGGTTCTTTAACCAAGCCTGTTTCAGCGTGTATTCCATATACATCATCTAAAAAGAATAGCTCTTTAGCTATCTCTTCTTCCTTGCCAAGTTCTACTAGAACTGGGGGTGGTCTTGCTAGAACTCCTCCACAAATGGCACACAAAGTCCCTTCGAAAAGAAACAACTCTTTAGTTGTTTCTTCTGCTCCTGTAGTGTTTACTTCAGGAACAGCTTTGACTGACAATTTTGTTAGTCAAAGAAAAGGAGATGGTCTTTTGACTACTCTTCCTTCTGGACATTTTATGTCTCAAAACTTGAATAAGTCTAAGAAGAAACATTTCTTAATGTCTTCTTCCACGACTTCTTCGAATTGGGCACATAATTTGTCTATAAAAGAGGGTCTGTTACCAACTCCTAATCAAGGAGATGGTTTTACTCTTTCTTCTCTGCAAATATCCAGATCAATGGAAGGAAAACTCCAAGTTTAAAAAACCAATGTGTTACCTCCAACTGATCTAAGAGCAAAACTTAATCAAATCCGTTTAGAAAGCACTTCTGGTGTTAAGAAACCACACCAATCGGATATGAAAATAAAAGATCCAGATGCAGAGTATGCTAGAAATTATGTGGCTCAGATTAATCACTCTCTATATAATCAAGAGCCATCAAGACCCAAGAACCGGAAATATATTCCTAAAAATACACAAAGAATGTTCTCTGATGTACCTCAATCTTCACAGACAGATTTACGAGAACACCTTCAACAGAAGAGAAGGAATAATTTTGTGTCAATGGATCATACTGAATGTGACTTCCAGCCAAGAGTCATAATTCAATGCAGATGTCAATCAATGGATCAGGACCATGTTGATCATGAATGTGACTTCCAACCGAGAGTCATAATGCAATGCAGATGTCAAACTAAACGACAATCTATCTTCAATCGGATTCAGTATAAACCTATGCCTGATGAAGATGAACCTCTGTTTGCTTCTATCAATATGACCTCTCGGGATACTGGAGGTAGAACTGATAGTCCAGATGGAGTATATAGAGGCACCAGATCAAGAGTCCTAGCCTCTAGTCAAAGAACTTCCATTTCTGAAGATTATTCTGAATTTCTTGGAGAATCTAACTTTCCACCTCTTCCTACTGGGGGTAGTCCTCCTATAACTGACTTTTATACACAAAGCAGTGATTCAGAACATACAACATCCACTAACTCATCAACAATCCCTCATACAGTCATAACATATATGGTGGATGGGAATACTGAATTGAACAATGAACCTTCTTCTTCAGTGACTCCTCAAGACCAAAGGATTGCTTCTTTGGAACAACAAATAAAATCTATGGCTGATACTATGAAGTCGATGTATGAACTCATGGTAACCCAGCTGCAAAATCGACAGACTGTACCAGATGCCATACTAATTGACACTGGTGTAAGTCCAGTACAAGTTCCTCCAGCAGTACAATCCAATACTCCTGGGCAAGCTCAACCGGTTCCTAGTCACTCTGGAGCTGAGGGTAGTGCTTATAATGTTGTTCCTCCTCCCAACTTTTCTCTACAAGCTACAACTCCACAATCCTCCAGAGTTGTTACTGAAGAATTGAGGAATCTTCGAACTCAATTTGAGGCATTCAAACAAAATGATGGTTTACAAAGGTTAGGCATCAAGCAACCTTATCCAATAGAATGGAAGCAAGTATCGTATCCTCCTAAATACAAGCCTCCTACTATCTCATTCTATGATGGAACCACTTCTCTGAGTCAATTTATTAATCACTTTGAAGTAATGACTGACCAGCTGCAACCAAGTGACGCCCTCCTTACTCGGGTGTTTGTCGGATGTCTCAAAGGAACGGCTTATGAATGGTATAGAAGTCTCCCGGATGGGTGCATTACCTCATTTGCCGGTTTCAAACAAATATTTCTTGAGCGATTCTATGAAGGGCTCAATGACATGACTATGTCTGCTCTTATAAGGATCAAGCAGAAAAATAATGAAACTACAGAGGAATTCATTGAACGGTTTCGAAGAGAAGCTCTGAAGATGCCTCTTGGAACTCCTGATGTTGTCACTATCGACACATGCAAATCAAATTTGTTGCCAATCATCAGCATGTGGACAGGATCTACTCAATTTCAAGATTGGCCTTCTTTCATAGTTAGTGCCAAAGCCGCAGAGATTAGTGCTGAAACTTTCAAAGGTTTAGGAGTACAGATGACTCCCAAAGAAACAGGTCAAAGTACTAACAATAATGCTAAAACCAATACTCGCAAGGAAAAAGAAACCCTTGAAGTTAATCTTCAGAGTAAAGATGCATCGACTGTTCAAACTCCTTCTGCCTCTACGACTCAACAACCAAGAGCACCTCGCCCCAAAGAAGAATACTCTTTTGATGACGATGATGTCCTTGGTATCTTTGAATGTCTGCTGAAAGGTAATAAAATACAATTACCTGAAATCAAGAAACCTGATGAAGCTGGTAAGACGGATCATCCTAAATACTGTCCATACCACAGAATGTTGGGTCACACAGTTCGTACATGTTATGTACTGAAAGGAAAGATCCAGGAAATGATTAAATCTGGAGCTATCACTCTTACTCCGAAAGAGAAGACCGTCGCCTCCAACGTCGTCTCTATGCAATTCGGAGATTTCCCTCCTCAACTCCTTGAAAGCGGGATCATTCCTATTCCCAAGGCAACTCTTGAAATAGTGAATATTCCTCCTCCACAGTCTGAAGGATTAGTACCAATCACTATTGAAACAGGAGAAATCATATGGATTCATCCTGATCTAGTGGCAGATTTTGAATTTCCTCCTCTTCAAAAGACTACTTCCCGAAAATCTAAGAAGGCTGGGAAAACTAAGTCATGTCATATGACTTCTTTCGGATCTACTTCCAACACAAAGCCGAAAGATAAGGAAGAAGCACTTGCTGATGCTACTCGAACAGGGAAACCTTATCTAAAGGATTATTCTAAGAGTCCTGAGGATACTCCTGATATCCCTCCTGCTGACAAAGATGCTCCTGATGTTCCTCTTAAGGAAGAATCATCCACAGCACCTGTTCCTTCAACTGCACCGGTTGAACCTACTCCTTCCAAGCCCACAGCTCTTGAAAAAGGCAAATAACAGGCTCGATTTGATAAGCCAATCAAGAAGTCCCCTCCTCTTGGGCTTCAGAAACCTTATAACTTCGACATTCTAGCTCAACTTGCTAATACTCCAGCTAGAATGTCCCTCTTTGAACTTCTACGTCTTTCTAAAGAGACTCGGAAGACGTTAAGTGAAGCACTTCTTCAGGCTGACTCTTGTCTTGCACAATTAAAGAAGCCAGGTGAAGAACCTGCCACTTACTTACATTGTAACAGTGTATTGGAGATTATTCCAAATATCACCTTTACACAAGACGATATGCTATTGGAGGATAATCGACATGATCGACCTCTCTACTACACCGGTTATATCGAGACGATGAAGATAGATCGTATCCTCATTGATCCAGGGTCTGCTATAAGTATAATGTCAAAGAGTCTGTTGGATGAACTAAAAATCCCTCTTCACAAGCTTTCCAAGACGGTTACTACTATCCTGGGATTCCATCAAAGCCGAAGTGAGCCTTTGGGAAAGATTCATCTGAAACTTCAGATAGGCGATTTCAGATCCAAAGTCACTTTCTATGTGATCGAGACCGTGGGATCTTATAATCTTCTTCTGGGGAGGCCCTTTCTTCATGAAAATAATGTGGTGCCTTCTACTCTTCATCAGTGTTTTAAATACATTGACAGCAATGGAAGAGTACAAAAAAAAGTTGCTGATATAAATCCTTTCCATGGGGTTGAAGCTTATTTCAATGATTCCCGGATGTACAAAGAAGAGTATACAAGGGTGATACAAGCTATGGAGAAAGAGGATCCGCAAAGTGAGACCTTGATAATTCCTGTTAAAGGTCGAACTACTCAGCAACAATCTCCTAAACCCTCTGGAGAAGGTTCTTTCATTATTCCAGTGAGCGGACGGATCTCTCCATTACCTCAGTCGTCTACTAAAGATACACTGATCATTCCTGTTAGTGGGCGTACTACAGTTCCTGTATCTTCATATATAAAACAGGATACTCTGGTAATCCCTGTTGGAGGGCGGACTACTCTTCCATCTCAGACTTCAAGGGAGCTCACCTCTTCTGAGCCATTTGTTATCGATCTTAATCGAAACAAAACTCCTTCTAGTTCTTCTTCTCCCCCTTTAGTCATTGATTTGGCTAAAATGTCTAAGGCTCAGCCTTCTCCCAATGTAAATACTGCTACTTTTAAATTTAATGAAAAGTCTCCGTCTTTGCAGTATATTGATGTGTGTAATCATGTTCATAGTTATTTACATTTGTTAGATGACTTGAGAACAATAACCATAGGAGTTGTATAGACTTTTCATACAGACGTATCCCTAGAATCAGTACAAACTTTATACTTTCTGGTTCCTAGCAGAAAGCCAGGAGACATTCCAATATTCTTCTACAAAGGGCCCCAGAATCCTTCTGATTTTGAAGATGATGATAAAAACGATGATACTGGAAGATTACAACTACGTCGTTATAGTCAGCAATCTAAAGACATCATTAAAAATATGGGCTATGACTTCAGAACTGGCCTCAATAATGGAAAAAGAAGAAAAATGCCTGTTCGGATTCCTCCTCTGAAATATGGGAGGACAAAATGCGGATTAGGTTATGTTGCTCCTACTCCTTTTATCAATACTGTTCATGAAGATCCCGAATCTGACGAAGATAAGAGATCTGATTCTTCTAGTACCACCTCTTGGGATTCTGATACAAGTATCGGTGACTTCCACTGCAACATTCTGTCTTCCAACATGGTCTCCATTGACAGTTCCGAAGAAGATGATAAAGACGAAGAAGAGTTTGAAATCTCACCTGAATCAGAACAATGGGCCCAAAGGTTAGATAATCAATAGGAGTTCCGATTCGAGCAAAAAGAACCTCCGACTGAAGACAAACTTGTTCAAATAGATGTTGGTGAAGAGGGATCCCCCAAACCAATATTCATTAGTGAAAGTCTTTCAGAAACTGATAAGCAAGACATGATCAAACTTATTCGTGAATACATCGATGTCTTCGCTTGGAGTTATGAAGATATGCCAGGACTTGATCCACAAATCGCCACTCATAAACTCAATATCATGCCGAATGCTAAACCGGTCAAGCAACAACAGCGACGATTTTGTCCAGACATTATGGATGCAATTGAAGCTGAAGTCAATAAAATCATGGCTTCTGGGTTTATTAGAGAGGAACAACATACCGATTGGGTGGCTAATATAGTTCATGTCCTTAAAAAGACTGGCAAGATCAGAGTATGCATAGACTTCCGCGATCTCAATACGGCATGTCCTAAAGACGAATTCCCTCTACCAATTACTGATGCTATGATCGATAATACCTGTGGGTTTGAACGGATGTCATTCATGGACGGATATTCTGGGTACAATCAGATTAAAATGTTTCCAGATGATGAGAAACACACTTCTTTCAGAACGCCGATCGGTACATACTGTTATACAGTTATGCCATTCGGTCTCAAGAATGCAGGAGCAACTTATCAACGAGCCATGAGCACTATATTCCGTGAACATTTGCGAAAAATAGTCGAATGCTACGTTGATGATATTGCAGTCAAAAGTCGACAAAAGGAGGATCACATCCAAGATTTGAAGACTATTTTTGATCTAATGCGTAAGCATCAATTAAAGATGAACTCTACTAAGTCCTTCTTAGGCATCTCTAGTGGCAAATTTCTCGGCTTTGTCATTACCTCGAAAGGTATACACGTAGACCCCGAGAAGATCAAAGCCATCCAAGAGATGCGTCCTCCACGCACCTTAAAAGAGCTACGAGGATTTCAAGGAAGGATCGCTTATATCTGGAGATTCATCTCTAATCTTTCAGGACGCTGCAGAGCATTCAATAAACTTATGAAGAAAGGTGTTTCTTTTGTCTGGAATGATGAATGTCAGAAAGCATTCGATGATATAAAACAATATCTGATGAGCCCTCCAGTATTGGTACCTCCTGTCTCAGGAATACCGTTCCTCCTATATACCCGAGCAATGAGTCATTCATTAGGTGCATTGCTCGCTCAAAAGAATAAAGATGGTCATGAACAAGCCATCTACTATCTCAGTCGTACTATGACCGGAGCTGAACCTCGATATTCACCGGTCGAAAAAGAATGTCTAGCCCTGATGTTCGCTGTCCAAAAGATACGACATTATATCATTGGCCAGACCATTCATGTCATTTCCAGGATCAATCCTATACGGGTCATGATGAAGAAATCCAGTGTTTTAAATTCTCGATTGGCTAACTGGGGAATCTTACTTGCTCAGTATGATATGCACTATATTCCTCAAAAATCCGTCAAAGACAAGCATTAGCTGATTTTCTGGCTGCTCATTCAATTCCAGAAAATTCAAAACTCTATGATGAAATCCCAGATGAAGTCCTAGATTCAAACCAAATTGCTGAAGAAGATCCTATTTAGCGTCTATTCTTTGATGGAGCTTCAAGAATAGGTCCTAATGGTGACATTATCGCTGGGGTTAGAATTGTTCTTGTGTCGCCAGAAGGTCTTGCTATACAAAGAGCTTATTCTCTCGATCAACCATGTTCAAACAACGTAGCTGAGTACAATGAACTGCTTATTGGTCTTCAACTCGCTAAACATCTGAATATTCAACATTTGGAAGCGTATGGAGATTCTAAACTCATTGTCAATCAGATAATGGATACTTATGAAGTTCGTCATCAAGATCTGGTTCCTTATCATAGATCGGCTATATCTATGGCTTCTTCATTTGAAGGGTTCTTCATTGAGCATGTTAGGCGAGCATGTAACACAGAAGCTGATGCTCTTGCTAATCTTGCGGCGGTGTTAGCTATTCCAATTAGACGTCAACAAATGATTGTTGTCTGCAATCGAGAATTATTTCATCTCGAAAACAATCTAACTCTAGGACTTCCAGTTGATATTGAAGAATTAACATCTCATGATGTCAATGCAACAAGAGGATTTGGATTAAGTCGTAAATCATTATCATCTTCATCTGATTCTAGCATGGAATTCATCTTCAGTAATTCAGCTGAGACTCAGAATACGGATAAAGATTGGAGACTTCCTTTCTTAGATTTCGTATTGTATGATATTCTTCCAGATAATCCGAGTGAGGCAGTATCTATCAGACGACGATCACTCAGATTCTATTACAATTATACTACAAAAACCTTATATCGTCGAGCTTATGATGGTTTACTTCTTCGATGTATTGCCGGTGATGAGGCTCAACAAATTATTCGTGAAGCACATGATGGAATTTGTGGAGCACATCAGCCTGAACCAAAACTTTAAGACCGTATTCGACGTATGGGTTATTATTGGCCCACTATGGTATCGGATGCAATCGAATATGCAAGGAAGTGTAAAGCTTGTCAAATCCACGCAGATTTTATTCATCAACCCTCCGAATTTCTGTATCCAACGGCAGCATCATGGCCCTTCGAAGCATGGGGCATGGACATTATCGGTCCGATCAATCCGCCATCATCAAAAGGTCATCGGTTTATTCTCAAAATAACCGATTATTTCTCTAAATGGACTGAATCTATTCCTTTATCCGAAGTCAAAACTTCCAATGTCATCAACTTTATCAAGCATCATGTCATCTACAGATTTGGTGTTCCTCGGCGCATTATTCATGATAATGGACCACAATTCGTCAGCCAAAAATTTACTCGATTCTGTGACGATCATCGGATCAACAATGTGGCTTCTACCGCATATAATCCGGCAGCTAACGGATTAGCAGAAGCTTTCAACAAAACTATCATCAAACTCTTAAAGAAGTTTGTCTCTACTAACAAACGTAATTGGAGTGAGAAACTCGGTGAATGTTTGTGGGCTTATCGCACTACAGTTCGTAATGCTACTAAATGTACACCTTTCTCTCTGGTGTATGATGCGAAGCTGTTCTTCCATTAGAGATTCAAATTTCTTCTTTAAGGATAGCAATCGCTAATGAACTTACCGCTGAGAATAATGATCGTCTTCGACTTCAAGAATTAGAAGCTTTGGATGAAAAGCGATTATCTGCTCAACAGAATATCGAATTCTATCAAGCTAGAATCTCAAGAGCTTTTAACAAGAAAGTTAGAGTTCGAGCATATCAAAAAGGAAAACTTGTTCTAATAGTCAGACGTCCTATGACTATGACTCATATGAGCAAAGGCAAATTCGACGCAAAGTGGGAAGGTCCCTATGTTGTGAGCAGAGTTTTCTCAAATGGAGCTTATCAACTCTCAGAACTGGATGGTCGAAATGTTATGATGCCTATTAATGACAAATTCCTTAAACAGTATTATGTATAAATATAAATACTTGTAAATCATCAGACAAAGTTCAAGTTCATGAATAAAATTCAAATTTTATTTCATCATATGATAGTACATGATATTAAGGAAGATCACTATCATCCTTCTCTATATTTGGATGCGGACCGTTGCCGTCCTTCTCGAAAACGCGATCAGCAAAAGAGCTGAGAACTCCTTTGCTGAAACCTATGAGGAATTTGCAAGCAGCCATCCTCATGGCTTCCTCTTCTTCAGTCCTTCCTGGATCAAGCAGAAAGTCCAGAATGTCTCGTGGTGGCTTGGGTGCAGACGAACCCTCGCCTGCTTCTACCTCCTTCGGCTGAACTGGATCGGCAAGGCGTTCTCCAGTGCCCTTCTGAACCTTCGGGGTGATTTCAGCCTTCTTGGATGCTTCTTCAGATGACATTTTTTATGTTGAAGAGTAGAAGTGTTCGTTCTTGACAGGTTTCTGCTATATTTATAGGCAGAAGTTCCTCAAATAATGAAGCGACACATTCATCCGACGGGTCGCCCGTTCATTAATGCTTGACGGTTCATCCGTTCATTTATCACATTCATCCGACGGTTCGTCCGTTCATTAATGCCTGACGGTTCATCCGTTCATTTATCACATTCATCTGACGGTTAACCCGTTCATTCATCATCATCTGACGGTTCATCCGTTCATTATCATTCATTTTAGACGGTTTATCCGTTCATTCCACCATTTGTCGGTTTTCCCGTTCATCCCACATACATTTACGATTCATCATCGTTCATCATCCATGTCAGTATCATATTTATGAAAATGATATCTAGTCTTTTGATTCTCGAGTCTAAAGATCATGAAAAATTGAGTTCAAAGATATTTTTATGTCTGAATTCTATTTTTTCCAATCAATATTAAACTAAGATCATTTCTGGTTTAATATCATCTGATAGAATTACAAAGTTTGTTTGTATATTCTATTCTATTGAAATGTGTCATGTATTATTTACCTCTGAACATATTTTCTATGAATATATCATTACCAAAACAGCAAAACCAAAAATCAGATCAATAATTCTCATTTATTTTCATTCAGAATCAAAACATTGAATACAAGTGAAAATAAAAAAGATTCACTTATTATGAGTTATTAGCTCCCTGATACGTTCAAGAACAACATTCATTTTCTCTTCATGAGCTTTTTGAACTCTTTCGGCTGCTTCAACTGTGACATTTTGTTCATCAAAAATGATAATAGCAGATTGGAGACGGTTAACTTCCTCAATTTGCTCCGCCTGCATCTGCTCTCGCTCCTTTTGAAGAGTTTCATAGCGTTCAGCTTCAGAAATATAAGCAGCAACGACCTCAGCTTGCTCTGTTTCTATGAAAGCAATTCGCTCTTGAAGGCGAGCCAACTCCTCTTTCAATTTCTTCAGCTCTTCAGCTTTGGATGCTTTATCTTTCTCCAGAAGCTCTACTCTCTGACGAGTAGTTAATATTTCTTCGCCCTTTTCTACAAATTTCTCAGAAGAAGAGGCAAGAAATACTTCTAATACAGCTTGCTGGGACTGGGCTTCATGTTCCAATTGACTGATCTCAGCCGCAGTTAAAGATTAAATGTCTTCCTTCTTAGTCTCCCAGTATTTTCGGATAGTTATTTCCAACTCATCCAGGAGATGTTCGAAGAAGATGCACTGAGATTCGCAACCAGCATGTCGTAACGCCAAGAGCGGGAAATTGATCATAGTTCGAAGCTCAGAGAAGGACATAGCTTTGTCCTTCAAGAAACGTCTGGAGTATGTATCTAGATATGAGTAAATGATCTCTGAATACATTCCCAGAGTTCTTGCTAGTCCAGTCTCAAACCCAGGAGTCGCTGTCATCATTGAAGAAGAAGCTTGAATGTTCTCTATCCTGGGAACGGAAGTATGTGCTACTGGAGAAGTTGGCAAGTGCGAACTCCCTTCATCAGCATCAGCCTGGATAAGTGGAGCATGAGTCGAACTCATTGCTGCAGCGGTTCCTATTAGTCAAAGAAATCAGCATCTAAAGAAAAAGAAACAATAGAAACAGAATTTGAAATAAAATTCTACCAGGCTGAGGTTCATATTTGATATGATGAGGAAGTCTCGCATCCTCTCGTAGCCGGTCCATGATGGTGTCCGACACCTGCTTCATGTGACTGCTTCCAGCTCCAGAATTACTAGGTGCTGGAGCGTTGTCTGGAGATTGAGCAGGTTCGGGGCTGAGTTCAATTCTGTTCCCTCTGACTTTATCTTCGTCATAATGGGTAGAAGTGCCAGCATGCCAATCATCTCCTTCTTTAGCTTCTTCTTCTTCTTCAGAATCTTTTTCATCCCTAGCTTCAGGATGAGTCTCTGATACGGAGTCCATGATGTTCACATCTTCATCTAGTCCTTGAGATGAATGAATCTCAAGAACAATAATGATAGCAAGCTCAGTATTGACTGTCGGTTCAGTCTTTTCTGGAATATCAGTTCGAAGAATGATGTCTTTACAAACATTCTTCAACAAGTCATCAGCAGCTGATAGCTCGGACGTTGGCACGTCTTCATCGCCTCTGGCCAAAGAAATATTTTCTTCAGCCTGAGTATCTGGAACTTCCAGTTGTTCCATAACTTCTGCCGGGGCTGGTTCTTCTTCAGAATATTCAATCTGGTCATCCAATGCCTGGATGATGCCCTTTGTCCTATGCTCAAATGGGATCATCCTCATCTCTGAGGGTTCAATAGCTACTCCACTTGTTGTTGGAGCAGTCGTTTCCTGAGCTCGAGCGGACTCTACCTCAGTTTGTTCAGTTGAAGTTGCCGGAAGGTGAACATAATCAGATTCTATTTTCTCAGTAGAAGCCGCTTCATTGATCTCTGGCAAAACTTCTCCACTCATAATCGTTTCTAGGAGTTCATTGCCCTTCATTTTGCCGACGGTCTTCTTGACGTACTTGCCTCTCGACCTCCTTGTTATCAAAGGAGCATCGTCTTCATCTTCGTCTTTATCGGCGGCGTCATCTTCGTCAACTGAGATGCCACCTAAAGATGAAGTGGTAGTTACTGAGACCCCTTTCTTCTTCTTCTTAGATGTCGGAGACTTAGTACTCTTTTTGGAGACTATCTCAGATTCATCACTTCTCTTCCTCTTAGAAAGGGATACAAATATGGGAGGAAGAACTTCATCAGGAAAATTTCCTTCCTGAAATAAGTCATATAGGGGCTCAACCTCCGCTGTCTCATCCTCAGGTTCCGGAGGAAATTGTTGAATAACAGTCTTCTTCTTCGACCTCTTCGATGGAGCTGGGTCGTCTTCCGCAACAAAAGTCTTCAGATGGAAACTCGGCTTGAAGGTGCTCGACGAAACATAGAAGCGAGCATATGTGTAAAGCATCTTCGTCCCCGTGCTAGATAAAGGATTAGGCATAGAGAATACAGCTTTTGTATCTTTAGCCGCGAAGTATCTCCAGGCCCGAGCTCCGTCAATAAGCCCTCCACGAGCAGAAAGGCAAG
Source organism: Iris pallida (assembly GCA_029216955.1). Classification (NCBI taxonomy): domain Eukaryota; kingdom Viridiplantae; phylum Streptophyta; class Magnoliopsida; order Asparagales; family Iridaceae; genus Iris; species Iris pallida. The sequence goes on from JANAVB010042817.1 coordinate 3,546,246, forward strand.
TGGTGGCGTTCCCAACGTGAAGTTGGTCATATCCGAATTGCCTGGCAAATCGGCTTGGTAAATACGGCTCCAGATACGTCATTTCTTCATGACGGTATACTAGATGAGAGGGCCAGATTCTCTGCAACCACTGAAAGGCTACATCATCTAGCCTGTTCCCTTTATCTCCGTCTACCATATTCAAGGGCATACTTTCATAACCCGGTGGTGGAGGGACACATTGAATGGACCAATATGATGCTCGATTCAGAATATTTCTGCATTCTGGAAGGGTTTGAACCTTCCAGAAAGTTTCTCCTGAGTACTTCTCCAAGAAGAGACTGTCACTCCCTCCTGCTCCCGGAGGTATCAGGCCGTCATGATGGAGGAGGAGCCAACCATATAGATATGTGAAGGGCATCTCTATCCTTGGGAATTCATCAGTCATTCTCCTCTGATCAGATAGCATGTTGGTTACAAAATTCCGAAGACCTGCGTTCAGCCTACAGGTCATCGCTGATAATAAGTCCAACTTATAACCATACATAAGGTGCACCGCTGCAAAAATAACGCCTCTATGTATTCTGTCTAGAGAGCTGGAGCCAGGAACGACGAATCTTCTTAACCAAAGAGATAGGAATCCGGCCAAATGACCGTTCCTTGACATAATCTTTCCACTCTGTCTCACATACGAGCTAAAGGTGGTTCCAGCTTTAAACTCATACCAGTCTTCAGTGATCGTGAAAGCCTTGCAGTCATACTTCTCCAGTAGATAAATGATTTCACTCTCAGAGAGAGGTTTGAAGTTGTTAATTTGGTACCATCTCTTCTCGTTTATCTTTTTCTCATCTTTCTCACGGTTCATGAAAAGATAAGACATCCACTTCTAAATGTGGTTGCCGGCTTCATCTTTGGAACTCTTGTAATATAGAGTACATGTGCCGAAATGACACATCATCTCTTCAAATAGATACACCATCTCTGGGTTCTTCTCCGACAGAAAGTTCAGCTCTTCTGTCGTAGGCACATACTCTTCATACGGCAGTGAGCCTGAAGGCAGATGCGAGATGTATTCCATCTCATGAAGGGCAAAGCCTATCTCCCCTTTGGGAGTCATAAATGTCCCCGTCCTGTGGTTATACCTCTCAACCAAGGCCAGGAACAGAAAGGGGTTGGGTCTGAAGCCGTAGGATGAATTGACGATGGCGTCATAAAGGTTTATCTTCTTCAGCTCACTCTTAAAATTCTCCAAAGCCCAATTGACCAAAGTCCTCCACCTCACGTTCTCCTGATTCATTAAGCCGTTCATCCTCGGCGTTGAATCGGTGGGGTAGAATGCATTCTTGTTTGCCATGAATTCATTTATGAAAACAGGCGTCTTGAATGGCATCAATATTGATGAGTCTTCGGGTGGTATACATCCCGGCTTCAAACCCCGAAACACGGATACATGATTCTCTGGGGAACTGAAGAATCCCTCCTTCCTGTAAATGATACGGCTCGTCTTTGCCTGTTGATATTCTGTTAAGTGCCAGGACATCTTTCTGGGATAACTGGCATGCATGAATCTCATGATAGATAAGCCCCTAGAAACCTTTGGCCAATACATGGGCTGTTTTGCATCACCTTCGAAATAAAAGCAAACTTTCTCTCTGATGCCCTTTGGTTGTGACTTCTGTGCTACTGCATCCCCGAACAGAAAAGCTGGTTTCTTGTGGGACACCAAATCAAGACTCTGAAAAGGTTGACCATTCATCAGACAGAGTAGGGTTGTATGGTCTTGATTTGCCAACAATGACAGTCTGGCTTCTGGAAGATCAAACTGAGGAAATTGCACATGAGATAAATCATGCTTAAATGAAAAACTCAAGTGCCCTTCATAATCTGCCTCTTCACTTCGGATGTTCACTACAGAAAATAAAAGAAGACAAGGTCAGATGTGTTTTAGTAAAATCTATGTCTACGAACCTTATGCGTGTATAGCAGTGTTTGAAGAAAATTCCATCAGTCACGCAGACTTCAGACAGATATACTATCAAGACACGCTGAATGGTTTATTCACGCAGGTGATTAATTCACACAAATGAGGATGACTCTCAGAAACTGCATGAATAATTCAACATTGATATTTCTGCCAACATGTGAAAAAGTCACGCCGAGTTATGGAAGCTGCGTGAATAATTCAACATTGACATTTCTGCCAACATATGAAAAGTCACGCAGAGTCATCATGAAAGCTGCGTGAATAATTCAAACATTGACATCCCTGCCAATACATGAAAAATCACGCAGAGTCATGAGAGCCATGCTCATTTGCGTGAAACACAGAGCTTCATAAACACGAAGATGTGAAGTATGGCCGACCCTAAAGAGGGGGCATACTTTATTAATATCCTTTGCCCTAAGAAGGGGGGATATATTTCTGAAATTTTTTTATTTGTCTTAAGATCCTAAGATTTCTATGTGGAGTTCATCTTCATCAAAGTCATCTTCATCAAGTCATCTTCAACAGTTCATATCCCCCATAACTTACGCTGCATAGGAGGATGCGTGACTTCGCGTCGAGGGAGTCTGTCAGTGGTGGCACGCGAGGAAGTCGCAGGAGCTTTCCCCTTGGCCTGAGCGTCGGTTTTCTTGGGAGCCATTGCTGCTGAGAAGGGGAAGAAGAAGTCGGGGAAGATGAAGTTCGTCGGGGAAGATGAAGTTTCTCTTCTGTGGATTCTCTCTCTCTAAAGCAAGTAAAGAAGGAAAGAAGTGATTTCTGGCTTATTTATAGGCTCATGAAGAATTCCAAACGGCAACATCATTATTTGCCTCGATTTAGGAGCTTTATACGGGATCCTAACTGCACAGAATCCTAACAGTCCAATCATTTCGGAGTAAATCTCTCTTTAAAGTCATCGCAGCGTGACTAAATTCATTTTATCATCTCGATTTCAAAGTATTTCGAAATAATTTATCATTTTTCGAAAACTTTGAAGGGGGTTTTGTAGGCCTTCAAAATGAAAGTCACGCTAAGTTGATCAGGACAAAGTCTAAAAGTCACGCTGAGTTGATCAGGACAAAGTCTAAAAGTCACGCTGAGTTGATCAAGACAATGTTTAAAAGTCACGCTGAGAGACAGCTCATCATTTGTCAGAGTGTCATTATGACTGACAGTACGACAGTCAAAGAATGTCTCCTCGTATGCCACGTATGTACGAAACTCGAGAGATCACAGCCGACTATTGCGTGACTTTCGAAATCTTTTTCAAAGGCTCAGCCTTCATCAAGTTGGCGTACCAAAAGAGCTTATTGTCATTTAATGCGACTGACAAGGCATTCAACTGTCAGAGATTTTGTGTCAGTCGAGGCACGTCGAATCAAGACAGCTGGCAGTTCTGACTCAAGTCTGCGTGTATTTTGAACTTCTAGGTTCCTGTCTCAAGTCTGCGTGTATTTTGAGCCTTCTTCACCTAAGTCTGCGTGGATTCTGAAGCTTTTTGCCTCAAGTCTGCATGGATTCTGAAGCTTTCTTCCCCAAGTCTGCGTGGATTCTGAAGCTTTCTGACCTAAGTCTGCGTGGATTTCGTTCTCAACAAGCCTGCGTGGATTTTATCAAATTGGAGTACGTGGCAGCAATGCCACCGATCTCTCACCTGCGTGTCCTGTAACTTGTACACGACTCATGCATGATTGCCATGTGTCCAACAGTTATAGGCCATGTCCAGTAACTGCTCATAACCTTGCGTATGTTAAATCCTGCGTGATTTTCAACTATGCACAGGTTGTGAAGACAGTTATCCTTTCAGTTATTTTTGACTCTATAAATAGAGTTCTTTTCTCATTCATTGTAAAGATACATAGATATCTAAATTGCTGTTAAAATTTTGAGAGCTTTTCTTCTTTGTACCGTCTAAGGGATAAAGCGATCATCTTCTAGATTGGATTCCTACAGTTGTAATTTTCCCAGAAACACAATAAATAAAGTGAATTTATTTATGGAAAACACAGCCATGTCGAGCCTTTGTGGGCTCGACACAGTGCTCGAGATGGGTCGAGCTCATGTATAGGGGTTCGCCCATAGTAGGGCTTCGTGATGAAGTGTCTGTATTGTGTCCAAACAAGCCGTGTCCAAAGAAATCAACGCGTATCAGACGCGATTTTCGTGTGCGGGCAGTTCAGTGTAAAACCCGTGCGAACGCGATTACTTCGCTCATAGTGAACAAAAGCTCATGAAATTTTATGTGGGTAATGGCAGACAATGCCCACACGTGTCCACAAAATTTTAGCTCACGAGAGTCCATGTCGTGTCCGCAATGGCACCCGAGCAGCAGGACAGCCGCACGGGGCCAGTGCGCAGTGTCGTACGGCGATTTTGTCTGATTTGGACACGAATCTCCCACAGAAGTGTGCTCAGTTGGACACGAAATCAATAAACACATATAATACAATATTTCCATTCAAATAGTTTTCGAAAACAACATAAAAAGTTCCTTTGAGGCATTTAATCAAATACCTACACAATACTATGACACGTGTCCGATACGGACACCAAACGAACATGAAATCCACCAAAATTTTGGGGACACCTAGGGGACTCCTAGATCTAGCCCTATATGCAAAGAAAACCAAAATTTAAATCAATTTAAAAGGTTTTACCTATATGTGCAAAAAGCTTAAAAAAGCTTCAAATGGGGGATTCCTCCTCTTGATGGCAAAAGCTCCAAATTGACCCAAAGCTGGGATTAAACCCCAAAATCAGAAAATAGGAGAGTATTAGGTTCTAATGCAAGAAACTAGGATTAAAAAGGAATAAAAATGGATTTATGGGAATTTTTGGAAAGGGGACAAATACCTTTCTTTTTCAATGTTGAAATGAATAAAGAAATAGGCAAGTCCTAGAGAATAAGTGTTTATATAGGGTAGGAATCCCTATGGCTGGTCATAAAGGAAGGAATTAGGGTTAGGGTTCACTAAAATGGCCCATGGGCTTAAGTCATGATCAAACAATCATTAAGCCATAAGTCATTTCATGAAACCATAAGCCATGACTTAAATTTACTAAACCAAATCCTCATATTAAAATTAGTTTCTAATGACTAAAATTAGGTTAACCTAAGTTAGACTAAGGTCACCATGGCTAGGGTTAGCTTCTAGGCTAGTTCACTAGGTCTCAACAAGTCGAGGTTAACTAGAATTCACCAATTCAATAAATCATCAAATAATTCAAATAAGTCAAAATGACCAAATTATCCCTAGGCTAAAAATGATAATTAAATCATCCTAATGACATGGTTAGGCTCTAGGTCATGCAATCTCTAGAGTTTTACTAGCAGCTCGTCAAAATCACAAGTCATGACTTAAAGCAGTTTTTAAATAGTTTAAAAATTATTAAAAATCACCAAAAATCATAATATGAAATAAATATCTATAAATAATAATTATAATTACAAAATTTCAAAAATACCCTCATTTGGAAAACTGGGTGTTACAATCCTACCCCCCTAGAAAAATTTTGTCCTCGAAATTAAGATGATCACACCCTTCCTAGGTCAAACCCCCAATCAATCAAGGTCGAAGCAACACAATCCTACTGGTCATGATTCCACAGTCTCGAACAGGGTAGCTACACTATCTAGCAATCACAAGAAATATCCTGGCAGGTACTAAGGGAAATCACACATAAAAGTGGGAAGGAAGAATAAGAAGGTCAAACCTGTTAATCCATCACCTGCGACGTCAGTCTCCTCGGCTGCCATCACAAAAGCTCCACACCTCTGTTGCTGAGCTACAGGTGGCCTAGCTCCCTCAAAAGAAGGTGCAATGGGACAATCTATCTTCTGGTGGGCAGCTGACCCACATAAATAGCAAACCTTCAACCTCTTCCTGCACTGCTCCCAGATGTGTCCCGGCTTCTTGCAGTAGGAACAACTGATCACCTTCGGGTCCTGACCCCGATATTGATGCTGCACCTGCTGAACTCCCAATGGTGCCTCTGTCTGCTGAATCTACACATGAGGCCTCTTGGCCTGGCCTCCGCTGCTGCTGGTACCGTGAGCGTCCCGTCCCCTCTTGAGCCTCAGCTCAAGTTCATCCTCAGCCAATAAAGCTCCCGTCAAAATCTCCTCGAAAGTGGCATCCCTGTTACCCTTGGTCAAGGACTTGACTTCCTTAACCAGACCCTTCCGGAACCTCTGGGCCTTCGCCGCCTCGCTCAAGCCCTCTACGAATCTACTGAGGCGGCCAAACTCCCCAGCGTACTCCTCCACTAACAGGCTCCCCTGAACTAAGCTCTCGAACTGCGAATCCAAGGCTCTGAGCGCTGAATCTGAAAATAACTTCTTCTTAAAGAAGCCCTTGAACTCCTCCCAGGTCTGTCCAGCTACCCCCATCCTGGGGTCTGACTGATACCAGGTGCGAGCAAGATCTCGCATCCGGCTAGCTGCTGCCTCTATCTGGAGATCTGTCGGTATCCGGGCTAGGCGAAAGATCTCCTCTATATGCTCGATCCACTCGTCAGCATATAAAATCCCCTCTGTCCCCAGGAAGTCTCTGGGGCTCATCTTCTGGAACAGCTCTATCCCCGGTGTCCTCGGCTGCTGGACCACTGGTCGAGCTGCGACTGCCGTAAGGGCCAACTTCAGGCCCCTGTCCTGCCGGGCTTGCTGCCGGTCCATAAACTGCTGGAAGTAGGAGAACATCTGTGCCGCATCCATGTGTCCTGTAGACGGCGGCTGCTGAAAAGGCATCTCTGTGATGACCGGGCTCTGTCTGTGCACTGGTGGAGGGGCTCCTCCAAAGGCAGTTGAAATACCTACCCTTGCTGGCTGAACTGGTGCCACGGTATCGGGGACTGGCTGCTCAAGATGAGAGGTGGCAGACCTCTCAGCAGTGTTTCTCGGTCCGGAGCGATGGGATCTAGTCTCGACCATCCTGGAGACAGATCAAACAGGGAATCAATACTGAGATAGAAGCGATAAATCAAGGGAGGATAGTAAATTTTCAAGGAAGACAAATCAGCAAGATATATAGATGACATGAATTGAAGCAGAATTTTTCCTAACTGTGATTGAGTACCTCTCCGTTAAAGCCTATCTCTCAATTCTATAGCAGGCTCGCAGCAGTACAACTAAGTCGCCGTACTACCACGATATCGCACTAATGCGACTCTCGACCTGCATGGGCCACCACTAAAAATGTGTCACGACCCGCACCCACTGTGAGGGTACGAGTACATTACAGCGCCCAGCCTACGCCGCAGTATCGGCGGTAGAACGCTGTTCTAAGTCTCTAACTACCATTAACTCATGCAGTATATAGTGTACTCATCATGATCAACTCCGAACGGAGGACAAGTATAAAATAGGGTGTAACTCAATCACAGTCTAAGCACGATAAGATAACACCGAAAAATAACTAAGAAATTAAAGACAACAATAACTACTAAAATAATAACAACAATCTCAAACAATCTCAAATACATCTCAAGTCTCAATTCTATACAACAAGCTCTACATGAAAACAGATGCAAGTCTACTAAACTAAATCCCGATCACTCTCGAGTGTCGGGGCCATAGGTAGCTAAGCCATCTCCTGGTCAGTAATATGTAGGGCATGTGTCCTCAGGGCAATTATTTGTAAAATTTCAACAGGTCCAGTCAGGACAGGAACGAGCACATCTCATCTAGAAAACCCAAGTAAATGACAGAGAATTATAAAACAGTTATAGACAGTTGTATTGATGAATATGGTAGTTTATATTCAGGTGATGGTAAAAAAGACAGATAAAGTGCAAGGAAAGTAAATAACTAAATAAGAGAAGAATCATAGCAATGAAGACTGTAAAAATAGAACTAGCTGAACCAGGGTAATATGGTATAAAGTCCAGACAGTAATGTAGACAAGTGTAACTCCAATATAAGTCCAGTACAAGATGAATCTAATACAAGATAAATCCAGTAAGGGACGATTCCAGTTATAGTGATCAATGATTCCAGGGTGAGTCCAGCCTATACTCTAGCAGTGTGTTTTAAAATACCGAGATCGACATATAAACGGCTATAGGTAATCCGGCACATCACACACCTGGCCGGATGTGAGATGGCTATCATTCCAATTTGATTCCAGCAAAGGGTGATTCCAGAAATGGGGTATGTCTACATGTCTTACTCTAGTATTTCCTCTCCCAGCAAGTGAATCCAGAAATCCGACACAATAATTCAAGATGAGTCCAGCCAGTAATATGATGATACCAGCAAATGATTCCAGAATGATTCCAGTAAATAGAGGCCAGATAATAAATGTGTGTCGTATACATGAATCCAGAAATATCCATACGTGTTATAACCGAGAATCGCATACAACTAACTAGAATTGAAGTATAGTAATTGACAAGTAAATGAGAGAACTATCAGAGAATGTACTCGCCTGATACTCTGAAAAGAGTAGTATAATGTCAGATGTCTGCACCGGAGTCACAATGTCCTAAATAGAGCAGTACAGGTTATAATGTGTTTAAAACAAGGTAAATGATGTTTATGATACAATCTATATAATTTCTAGGCCAATCTAGGTCAAAGTCAAACTTGATCAACTCTACAGTCAAACTAAGTCAAATCAAGTCATATTAGGTCACAAGAAGTTAAACTAAGTCATACGAGGTCAAACAAGGTTAAACAAGTCTAATCTAGGTTAAAGTCAACTCTTGGTCAAACATTGTAGCCAAACTAGGTCTAGGGCCAGTCAACTCAAGTCTAAACAACAACCTATAGGGCCACTCTATACAGTAGGCCTAAATACATCCTATAGATACAAGTATAATTATATACATTCATGTGTACATTTCATTTGTGTATCTATTTATACATACATTGCATATCCCTATAATATATATGTTACCCCACTTACCTTAGCATTGCTAAGGAACTCTCAAAACCTAGGCTAAAGCCATACCCCTTCTATGTATCCTTATATATTCTCTACTGCCTATATTCATAAACCTACCCTTAGACACCACTCATCTACTAGATACCCTCTCCTCCTAATCACTAAACAGTAGATATATAGGCTCATGGCCATTTTGGCCAGTTAACTAAGTGGCTGCCCCACATAGCACTAAACCTCATTAACCTCCTACATTGATACTCTCACAGAACAAGTTCATACTTCCATACATGTGCTTTTATGCACATGTCCCCTCTTCCTTTTCTAACCTTCAATCCTTAGATAAACCTACATACACACCCACCTATAGTACAACACAATCACATGTATACCTATAAGTAAATGCATAAATGTCTATAGTTTCACTCATAATTTGCTGCCTAAACCCACTCTCCATATCTCATGCATTTATCCATGAACCCACAAATACACACATGGTCTTTGATACAAACACCACTCCATCTCACTGCTGCCTAGGCTACTGCTACCTTATCTAATGCCACTGCCAACATGGCCTGCTGTAACAGACCAAGCCCAAGCCTGCTCTCAAACTGTCCTGCAAAACCCAGGCAACTACTGCCATGCAAATGCAAGCCAAGGCAAGCATTCCTGCTACTGCAATACAATGCAACCAGGCCAAGCCAAAACTGCTGCAATGAAATGCAACCAGGCCAAGCTAAAGCTGCTGCAACTATGTAAATGCAAACCAAGGCAGGGCAAGCCAACCATGGCTAAACCTCACAACATTCCAACCTGACATTTACATCTCTGGAACCTACATTTCAGTCTAAAAAATAACATCAATACCTGTGTATGCATCAACCCAAAAACCCAATATCCTAACTGTAAAACCAATCCAAATTCGAAGCCCTTACCAATCAATCTTAAACTAACATGAACTACCCAACATCTCAGTTCAGTTAAAGAAGACGTAATCTCAGGTTTAATACATTGGGATTTCTCAGTAAACTACATTCAATTTCAGAAATCAAAACCAAATCTCATAACTGGAATCTCAGAAAGCATTCAATATTAGAAACCCTTCATCTCAGAAATGACAGTAAACAACATTTTAGTTTGAAATGTAAACATCAACATATATGTTAACCAATACACTTATATTTATATAACAAACCAAATCCCCAATCCAAATTTTAGTTAAACAGTGTACAGACCTAATGTGCAGGAATTTAAGTCATGGGTTCAGTTAACAGTGTGTAGGAAACAGTATCTCAGATTTTTAATAGTGTAATGTGGATATCGACTTGGTCATGAAGGCAATGAATCTCAAGAATTTCCTGTCTCAGTGTGACAGGTTTCAGGAATGAGAGACTCGAACACTGAACTCAGGTTAAAAATATGAAAATTAGTTTGAGGAAACTATATAAAACCAAATTGAAATTAACATCATCTCAGGTTAATCAAATTGAATCATTGGAAACATTAAAAAAACAGTAAACATAACTCAGTGTATCAGAGTTTCGAGCCCGATATCCAATGCCAAACTCGAATCAAAACCTAATTCAAAGTGTGTCAAAAGTGTAGAGGCATGGGGACGTGTCCCTCGTGTCCAGGGAGAGTCCTTCGCGTCCAGAAATTGGGACACGTAGTGTCCAAAAACCCAATTCAAAATTATCAGAAAAAACAGGAAAATAATCGTCGTACAGCCATGTCGAGCCTTCGTGGGCTCGACACAGTGCTCGAGATGGGTCGAGCTCATGTATAAGGGTTCGCCCATAGTAGGGCTTCATGATGAAGTGTCTGCATTGTGTCCAAATAAGCCGTGTCCAAATAAATCAACGCGTATCAGACGCGATTTTTGTGTGCGGGCAGTTCAGTGTAAAACCCGTACGAACGCGGTAGCTTCGCGTACAGTGAACGGAAGCTCGTAAAATTTTGTGTGGGTGATGGCAGACAATGCCGACATATGTCAAAAATTTTTTAGCTCACGAGAGTCCGTGTCGTGTCCACAGTGGCACCCGAGCAGCAGGACAGCCGCACGGTGTCACGACCCGCACCCTAGAGTTAGGGCACGAGAACGTAACAACGCCCAGCCTACGCCGCAGTGTCGGGGGTAGAACGCTGTCCAAGGTCTCAATGCATCTAACAGTATAAGACTAAACAGTTTATACTCCCCGAATGAGGGTGACATAGCAGATACAAATTCAATCACATCTAAGGTAGAGTATGATAAGGATAGATAAAACATGAAATTCAAAATAAATACAGGAGATAGAAGTCTAAGTGTCTAAGATACATGAACCCAGAAGTACATCTCAAAACTCAAATAAAGATACAGTAATCCCCAAAGTAAATACAACTCCAGACAAAAAAATGAAATAACTACCTAAACAAACCCTACTGTGTCTCCTCTAGGCTAGCAGGCACCTCCAGGCTATCTGTAAAATTTATCAACAGGTCCAGTCAGGACTGGAGCGAGCACAGTACATCTCAACATATCATAGCAGGTTAGAAAATATATAACATGCAGTAAAGTAAGATACAGGTACTGAGGAAAAAGCAGTATGTAAACATGAGAGCTGTAATAGAAATATCTACTATACATAAAGAGCTAGCATGTGACTAGTGAGTCAGAGTAAAACATGAACATGTAAATGGCCTGGGATGATTCAATGAAGACACTACGGAATGATTCAATGAAGATACTACTGGTGTATTATTCACATGTCCACTTCTACTCCCCCGTACCCCCAGTCAATACACAAGGATCCAGCCAGGTTATGTTATGATACTATGTTCAGACCCCGAAGGTGATAGACCCCGAAGGTAATAGACCCCGAAGGTAATGGACCCCGAAGGTAATGGACCCCGAAGGTGATACATAGTAGTCCCATAAATGGGATAGGGATTCCAGGATGACTCTGTGATCATAAGAGTATATGTCACAAGTGATCGAAGAATCAACGAAGCATAGTGATACGCCATGTAAGTGAAACGCACAAGCATAGAGTACCCGATGCTCCCTAAGGATAATATCTCAAGAAAGGATCCATATAGTACCAATCCGTGTGACCATCGTGACAGTACAAGTAAAGTAATCTACTGCAGAAAATAATTCTAAGCAGGATATGAAATGATCAGAGAATGCACTCGCCTCGATAACCTGAACAGCTGATAAGTATAGGGAGGTCCCACTAAAGCCACAGAGTCCTATTTAAAGCAACACAGGTTACAAGGTGTTTAAGTTGAGATAAATGAATCCCTACAGGCAATCTATATTATTCTAGGTTCTTCTAAGTCAAAACAACTCTAGGTCGACTCCGGTCAATAATCTAGTCAAACTAGGTCAAGTGTTGACTTATAGTTGACCTTGGGTCAACTGGTCAAATCTGGTCAAACAGGGTCAATTCTAGTCTAATATAAAGTGTACTTCGTTATTTGTACGTTGAAACTTACGACGCGTAAATCGAGATAAGAAGATTATCGGTAAGGCTGATAATCTTATTATAGTGATCCACGTGTCCAACTTGTCAATTTCAGCGATGTGAGATCACTGGAATTGGCTGATCTCAGTTTCGTTGTACTAATCCCAAAATACGAACATTATATGAATTAATTATTAATTAATTATAAAAAGGTTAAACTTAGAGAAATTATCAACAAACATTGTCGGACGATGAAATGAACATCGCCAATGTGTCCAGAATGGTCAAATTAGCTAGGATAGCCTACCCAACGGTCCAATTTGGACACAAGGGCAAAAAGGTAATTTCGGGTCAAAACGGTGTCCGTGTCGGAGCCGTTTTGCACCGAAAGGCGTGCAAGAAAATAAGTCTACAAAATATAACAAATTATATGTCCACGCAACCAGAATAACGATACGAACCCAACGGTATCTCCAGAATTGGATTCCGTTGACCCGATCTCAATTTGGTCCGTTGACCAGAACTTAGGATTCCGGTTTACACGAAAATGCGTGCTGGAGCCAAAGTTCTTAAAACTCAGCAAACTACCTGTCAACGAGTCCAGAATGATGATACGAACTCAACGGTATCTCCAGAATTGGATTCCGATGAGCCGATCTCAAAATGACCCGTTGACCCGGATATTGGTATCCGTCTTGCACCGAAATGCGTGCCAGACCCAATGTCCACCAAAACCAAGCAAATTATATGTCAACGAGTCCAGAATGACGATACAAACTCATCGATACATCCGGAATTGGATTCCGATGAGCCGGCGTCAAAAAGTCCCGTTGACCCAGAATGTGGGACCCGCTTTGCACCGAAAACCGTGCCCGGGCCCACGTTCTCCAAATCTAACAAATTTTATATGAAAACATGCCAGAACGACGCCACAAGTCTAATGGTGGTGTCAGAAATGAAATCTGGAGTCCCGTGTTCAAAAATGGAATTTTACAAGTTGGAAATTACGAATTCGGACGACCAACTTTGGCGTCGAATTCAACCAATCAAACAAGCTCACAATGAAACGAAACTGGAGGGAAAGTAAGAGGGTTATACCAGCTTCGCACCGGAACTGGTAGCATGCCAAATGGAGCTGCGGTGGAGGAGATACAAGCTGACGAAGTTGGCCCCGCGAAACTGTCCAAATTTAATACAATTTAAACGGTCAACTTGGTGGCCGGTTTTGATGTATCAAACGATAAAATTAACGGACGAAAATTGACAGGGATGAAGGTGGATATACCGAGATTGCGACGGAGCGAAGAAATCGCCGATCCAACGGTCGGATCTCCAGAAAAATTTTATGCGAAGTCGCTGCGACAGAACGCCAAAATAAACGTGATTTCGCGCGCGTCACGACGGGACGTCGTGCAAAACGCACGAATCGCCTCGACGGCGCGTCCCGGAGGACGGTGGCCGTCAGTGAAGGAGCGTCGCTGCTTGCCGGAGGGGGGGGCCACCCACGGCGGGGTCGCCGGAGTCACGACGGGGTCGCCGGAGTCACGGCGGGACGTCGGCGGCGGCGTCCACGCTCGCTCGTGCGCGCTAGGGCGCTGCAGCTGTGCGCTGCTACTGCCACGCTATTGCGCACGGCTGCACGGAGCTGCACGGCCATGGCCGGCCGGCGAGGGCGCGGCGGCGCGGTGCACAGCGACGGGGGACGGCTGGAATGGAGTGGAGGGTGGCGGTTTGATGTTGGTGGTGGCTCGACTAAGGAGGAGGAGTGGTCGGGTTTGATAGATGATGATGGTGGAGTGGTTGCATGGAGGAGAGGAGGAGGAAGAGGGTGGTCGACGGTGGCCAGGGTGGTCGAGCCACGGCGAGGGGGGTCGGTCCAGCCGTGTGGGAGAGGAGGTCGGGTGTACGTGGTGGTTATGGTGTAGTATGCTGCTGCTGTGTAGTAGTTTTTGTTGTGAATGGGAAATATCATTTAAGGAAGAGAGAGAGAGAGAGGATAAGAGTGAAAAGATATTAAATGAGAGAGAGAAAAAGTGTCCTCTCCATAGAAATTAGGGCCGGCCAACAATTGTTTGCTGTGAGGAGAAGTTTGGGAATGAAGGGTTAGGATTTAAAGAGGGAAATCAATGGCTAAGAATTTATAGCTAGAAAAATGGGATCATTCCAATGGGTAAAAAATTAATAGAAATTCTCCATTAAATATTAAAAAAAAATAGGCAAAATAAGAAATTGATATTTTTGGGCAATAAATATGAGGGTGTCCCGATGGAGGGCAACATGGAGCTGGACTGGGCTCAGTGGAGCCGGATTGGGTCAAAACTGGACATTGTGCAAAAATCGAATTAAAATTAGACGTTGATGATCATGTGTAAATAAGTAGCACATGGGGATTCCAATAAATGGGACACAAGTGGCGGACGGATAGTAGGCTCAAAGTGGGCCATGTCCATAATTGGGGCGGACAGGTTTTGGTCGACAGGGGACCCACAAATCAAGTTAGAAAATGAATGTGACGCCGTGGCGTAAAATAAAATCGGGTCACGTGTCGGGAAAGTTGTGCGAATCAAATGGAGCTCAAAATGACTTGTCTGAGTGGGACACAAAGGTCATGGGTGACGAGCGTCTCGAGTAGATCACCAATGAGGAGTTGGTTTCAAGAAACTGACTGGTCTTGCGCTCCCAATTTAAATGTCATGGTAATGCGCTGAAAATGATCAAGAAAAGAGTGGGAAAATAAATAACAATCGAATGGTCTAAACCGACCCAAAATTCAGCGAAGCAGAAAGAGCACAAGGGAACAAGTTTGGGTGGGACACCATATACCGTCATGAAGGTAATCATGTCCACTCCAAAACTCGTGAAGAAGATTTCCAGAGTTGAACATCCCTGATACTCCAAATATCAATGGCACGGGAAAGTACACTTACAGATAAATAAATAAAATAAAATATTTATCAAAACCAAATAATCAGGAAAATAAAATAAAATGAAAAATTTTAACCCGAAATTCAGGGTGCTAACATCCTACCCACCTTATAAAAATTTCGTCCTCGAAATTAAAGCGTCCATACTCCCTCTAGGTCAAACCCCCATAATAAAAGTTCCAGAACTTAAATAAAACATACCATCAAAAAAAGAACGGCATACAGGGTCATGGCATACGGTGACAATGAAGTCTCATCTAGGTATACTAGTCATGCTAACCGGAAGGGTCATGGGGTATCAAACACACAAGCAGTCTAGGGTGCTGAACGAAAATGTTACAGAAATAACAAATCATCAAAACTGTAAGGCGGTCTACCATCCTATATGAAAACTGGTACTGATCAAAAAAATAATAATGATAACTACCACTTATCTAAAAAGGTTCAGAAAAATCAAAATCAAAGTTAAGAATGAAAGTCACTTGCATGAAAAATCCAATCACAATATATATTAAAAATATTTATTCTCGATACGATCTAAGTTGATCAAATTGGGAAAATCAAAATTTAGGCAATGTGGAGGACAGGTTCAACAAAGTCTGAGATCGAGCAAACAAGGATAGAGATTCAGGTCGTAATCAAATTTAATTCAATTAAGTACAATCCAAGATATAATTATGATAAGAAAGATAGTCGAAGTCGATTTGGTCGTGATTTAGGAACTAGGATTCAATGATGTTGAAAATCCTTTTTAGAGAAAAACAGGAAAAGATTTCATGCGAAGTCAGTAAATCATCTCTCTCCAATACTATCAGTTTATCATTTGCCAATCATATTTTTCTCACAAACCCAAATATAAAATCAACCTTCATATGACTACCCTCAAAAATTTCTATAACCTTCAGTCATCTAAATTTTACCATGATCACCATAGACAAAAAATTTTAACTTCCAAAACATTTTTCACGAAACGTACCCCTCTTTTTAGGAGTCGACACTTATTCATTTAATCGAAATTTTAAATTCCTTCACCTCGTTTTAAATTAGATCCGAAACCTCTAAATCCGATTTATGAAATCCTTGAATTTGTTTAAATCAAGTCTCGTATTCACTAAACTCCAATACCACTATGTCACACAAATTTATTCTTGTTTATAAATTAACCTTCATATTTTCTTCAACGTTTACCTTCAAATGTTATCCTTTTAAATTCCACAATTCCTCCCAATCATCAAAAATAATTTCTATAACGTAAAATCCTTGTGTTCTCTTTGTCTCTAGTCACCCTCTCAAAATATCTGGTTCAACTTCGCATAATCATAGAATACAATCAAATTCTCATTTTCATCTCTAAATTCTACATAGCCTTGTAATAGCTCCCAAGAATCAATAACCAAGATTTTCTAAGTTCTCAAAACTAGGTTAACCTCTGATATTATTATTTTTTGAAGCACATCCATGAATTACTCATAACCAAAATTTCTGCAATTGTTTCTAAATTAATAACATTTATCCCTCGATTTCATTTGTAAACCTTTACCACATCTCTATTTCGAATTTTTCACATTTGACATCCATCATTTTGATTCCTACAATCATTCTATGATAACCATTCACGTTATTTCCATATTAGATGATTTACGTCACTTCCTCAACATTTCTCAGATAAAAATGAAATGCAGATTCAAGAGTTCAAGTACAGCTGACAGAACGAGATACGAGACGGAATTGATGTAATCATGATAGTTGTATATGACAAGGAATGATGGAAATAAAATATTGGCAGGAAGAAATGGTAATAAAATCTGTTCTACTTATCCGTTTTAAAAGGGGAAACCATTTTAAAATCCAGAGTTAAAATATCAAATTTAAGATAAAGTCTAGCAAAATTATCGATTCATTGTATTATGAAAAACTCATAGCAAGAAATTTCACAAGGTTTATAAAACCAACTAAACTTACTCCTGAGTTAAATAATGAGAAGCAAAACTAAACAAAACGAGTCAATTAATAATTCTCTTTTTTTTTTGAAGGACTGCAACAAAAGTAGAGAAAACATGTTCGAAAACTTTTTAAAGTACAATCTGATAATCATATGCGTCTGTCCAAAATTATGGTACTCTAAATCCTCGTCATACCAGTAAGCAAGGCTACGATAATCACAGAGCCCGTGACTTATGTACATATCTCTAGAATCATGGTATTTAACATTTTTGCGGTGCCGCTAGCTTGGCTGCGAAAACCTTAAATTTCCACACCCGAGAAATATATCCAAAGTCAGACTATATGTCCTCACCATGCTGGCTAATGTGACTATAGAAGACAAGATTTCCATAACATAGATGACCTAGTCCATATAATTTTATCTTGCCAAAAATTAAATTAAATCAATAATGAATACTCAAAAATCAAATCAATTTATTAACGAACATCAAAATTCAAAATGAACAAAATCCATCAAAATACAAACTCGAATGCAACAGCTATCATCAAAATTCAAAATTCGACAATCATCCATCAAAATTAATAAATACAAACTCAAATTCAACAATAATCCATAAAAATCAAATTTAACAACAAAAGTAAAAATGAATCCAATCAAGGGAAAAAGAGAGTCTTCAAATCGAAGTTTAAATAAGATTCTCCAGGGTCATCCCAGGAATCTCTCAAGGGTCCTAACTGTGATTGAGTACCTTCAAAATATATCCAAATCCTACTGCAGGCTGTAGTGGTACTCTAGTTTGAATACCACTACACTTTTAGTCCCGACCTGCATGGGCCATCACTAAAAACGTGTCACGACCCGCACCCTAGAGTTAGGGCACGAGAACGTAACAACGCCCAGCCTACGCCGCAGTGTCGGCGGTAGAACGCTATCCTAGGTCTCAATGCATCTAACAGTATAAGACTAAACAGTTTATACTCCCCGAATGTGGGTGACATAGCAGATACAAATTCAATCACATCTAAGGTAGAGTATGATAAGGATAGATAAAACATAAAATTCAAAATAAATACAGGAGATAGAAGTCTAAGTGTCTAAGATACATGAACCCAGAAGTACATCTCAAAACTCAAATAAAGATACAGTAATCCCCAAAGTAAATACAACTCCAGACAAAAAAATGAAATAACTACCTAAACAAACCCTACTGTGTCTCCTCTAGGCTAGCAGGCACCTCCAGGCTATCTGTAAAATTTATCAACAGGTCCAGTCAGGACTGGAGCGAGCACAGTACATCTCAACATATCATAGCAGGTTAGAAAACATATAACATGCAGTAAAGTAAGATACAGGTACTGAGGAAAAAGCAGTATGTAAACAGGAGAGCTGTAATAGAAATATCTACTATACATAAAGAGCTAGCATGTGACTAGTGAGTCAGAGTAAAACATGAACATGTAAATGGCCTGGGATGATTCAATAAAGACACTACGGAATGATTCAATGAAGATACTACTGGTGTATTATTCACATGTCCACTTCTACTCTCCCGTACCCCCAATCAATACACAAGGATCCAGCCAGGTTATGTTATGATACTATGTTCAGACCCCGAAGGTGATAGACCCCGAAGGTAATAGACCCCGAAGGTAATAGACCCCGAAGGTGATACATAGTAGTCCCATAAATGGGATAGGGATTCCAGGATGACTCTGTGATCATAAGAGTATATGTCACAAGTGATCGAAGAATCAACGAAGCATAGTGATACGCCATATAAGTGAAACGCACAAGCATAGAGTACCCGATGCTCCCTAAGGATAACATCTCAAGAAAGGATCCATATAGTACCAATCCGTGTGACCATCGTGACAGTACAAGTAAAGTAATCTACTGCAGAAAATAATTCTAAGCAGGATATAAAATGATCAGAGAATGCACTCGCCTCGATAACCTGAACAGCTGATAAGTATAGGGAGGTCCCACTGAAGCCACAGAGTCCTATTTAAAGCAATATAGGTTACAAGGTGTTTAAGTTGAGATAAATGAATCCCTACAGGCAATCTATATTATTCTAGGTTCTTCTAAGTCAAAACAACTCTAGGTCGACTCCGGTCAATAATCTAGTCAAACTAGGTCAAGTGTTGACTTATAGTTGACCTTGGGTCAACTGGTCAAATCTGGTCAAACAGGGTCAATTCTAGTCTAATATAAAGTGTACTTCGTTATTTGTACGTTGAAACTTACGACGCGTAAATCGAGATAAGAAGATTATCGGTAAGACTGATAATCTTATTATAGTGATCCACGTGTCCAACTTGTCAATTTCAGCGATGTGAGATCACTGGAATTGGCTGATCTCAGTTTCGTTGTACTAATCCCGAAATACGAACATTATATGAATTAATTATTAATTAATTATAAAAAGGTTAAACTTAGAGAAATTATCAACAAACATTGTCGGACGATGAAATGAACATCGCCAATGTGTCCAGAATGGTCAAATTAGCTAGGATAGCCTACCCAACGGTCCAATTTGGACACAAGGGCAAAAAGGTAATTTTGGGTCAAAACGGTGTCCGTATCGGAGCCGTTTTGCACCGAAAGGTGTGCAAGAAAATAAGTCTACAAAATATAATAAATTATATGTCCACGCAACCAGAATGACGATACGAACCCAACGGTATCTCCAGAATTGGATTCCGTTGACCCGATCTCAATTTGGTCCATTGACCAGAACTTGGGATTCTGGTTTACACGAAAATGCGTGCTGGAGCCAATGTTCTCAAAACTCAGCAAACTACCTGTCAACGAGTCCAGAATGATGATACGAACTCAACGGTATCTCCAGAATTGGATTCCGATGAGCCGATCTCAAAATGACCCGTTGACCCGGATATTGGTATCCGTCTTGCACCGAAATGCGTGCCAGACCCAATGTCCACCAAAACCAAGCAAATTATATGTCAACGAGTCCAGAATGATGATACAAACTCATCGGTACATTCGGAATTGGATTCCGATGAGCCGGCGTCAAAAAGTCCCGTTGACCCAGAATGTGGGACCCGCTTTGCACCAAAAAACGTGCCCGGGCCCACGTTCTCCAAATCTAACAAATTTTATATGAAAACATGCCAGAACGACGCCACAAGTCTAATGGTGGTGTCAGAAATGAAATCTGGAGTCCCGTGTTCAAAAATAGAATTTTACAAGTTGGAAATTACGAATTCGGACGACCAACTTTGGCGTCGAATTCAACCAATCAAACAAGCTCACAATGAAACGAAACTAGAGGGAAAGTAAGAGGGTTATACCAGCTTCACACCGGAACTAGTAGCACGCCAAACGGAGCTGCGGTGGAGGAGATACAAGCTGACGAAGTTGGCCCCGCGAAACTGTCCAAATTTAATACAATTTAAACGGTCAACTTGGTGGCCGGTTTTGATGTATCAAACGATGAAATTAACGGACGAAAATTGACAGGGATGAAGGTGGATATACCGAGATTGCGACGGAGCAAAGAAATCGCCGATCCAACGGTCGGATCTTCGGAAAAATGTGCACGAGATCGCTGCGACGGAACGCCAAAATAAACGTGATTTCGCGCGCGTCACGACGGGACGTCGTACAAAACGCACGAATCGCCTCGACGGCGCGTCCCGGAGGACGGTGGCCGTCAGTGAAGGAGCGTCACTCCTTGCCGGAGGGGGGGCCACCCACGGCGGGGTCGCCGGAGTCACGGCGGGACGTCACCAATGGTCGCTTGATGATGTCCCAACAGCTCGCAGTGATGGCTTTTTGGTCTTTAAGGATGTTCCTATTGTCGTCAGCGGTGTGGTGAACTGCGAGCTTCTGTCTACGACCGTTGACGCAATTGTGGAAGTGTTTCGAGTTTTTATCCCCCTCGCTGTCCCATTTCAACCTAGATTTCTGCTTCCAGAATTCTGTCTCCACTTTGAGCCTGAATTTGAGCATGGCCTTGGAGAGGTTCAGGGCTGTCCTGGCCGCCGGCGATTGATCTACAGCAAATGTGGCTTCGGCACGAGATACATCGTCCTCGGCAACCCGAACAGCTTGAAAAATGTCCCCGTAGGCCTGTTTCTCCAACTGGACAGGGCTTTCCTCGTTGCTTTAAGCTTGATGCTAACCCGGATGAGGGGGTTGGAGGATTCCTAGCGAATCTAAGCTTCCGTAACGATGTCCAAAAATTGGGGGTATTCAGTCCAAAATTCTAGGAATTGGAAATTCTTTTTGTATGGGTTGGTATTGCTTTTGATTTCGACAAGCAGCGGGGCGTGGTCGGATTCAGAGGAGTTGAGGTGGGATAGGTGGGTGGTAACCTCCATGCCGTGCCAGCAAGCGTTAGTGAGGGCCCTGTCCAGGCGGGAGTATTGACGACGATCCCCTTCCTGCATATTGTACCAGGAGAAAGCGTTGCCGGTGAACTGAAGAGAGGTTAGGTGGGCATTGAAGATGAAGTTGTTGAAGTCTTGCATGGCTGAAATGGGAGGTGGTCTACCTCCCTTTTTTTTCTCTACAGGTGATCGTGTTAAAGTCTCCAATGCAAAGCCAAGGGTGGTTGATGTGGTGGAGATGGATGTCAAAAAGATCGTTCCATAGGTGTTTCTGCTCAGCAATATCACAGCTACCATAGACGGCTGAGAGGATGGCACGCTCAGGGAGCATTGGATGTTCTAACCAACAGGAAAGGGCCTGCCAGGAGTCATGTATGACCCCTACGTTGGTGTCCTTCATGCCGAGGATCCAGATATTATTTCTGCCTGCTATAGCCTTGGAGAGGCCCTGCTGTATCTGGATAGATTTTAATCTTTTAGGGAGGATTTTGGGTTCGAGAATGATGAGGATATCGATCTTGTGGATTTTCTGAAGTCTGGAAATTCTTCTGATTGTGGGTTTGTTCGCCAGACCACGAACATTCCATGATAGGATGTTAAGCATTAATGGAGTTGTAGAAGGGTTTTTTGTTCCGTCTGGCGGCGGATCTGGTTTGGATGGTTGTGTTTTCGACCGTGTCGATCCTGACGTTGTTCTCGCGAGAGGTTGATGCAACTGGCTTATTCGGGGTTGGCGGGTCGGCCGTAGAGGTTGATGGGTCTACCAATTCTCCTGCGGAGTCCCGATTGGGCTCCTCGGAGGGGATGGCTAGGGAATTGCTGGTGCTCCATTCTCTAGGAAGGTAAGGTGTAGTGGGCAGCCAGCGGCTTGAATCTGTAGGCCTCTCCGAACCTGGTCGGGTCCGAGGATAGCAAGTGCTTCTTCGACTTGGTCTTCGATGGTGCGCTGTTGTTCAGCATTGCCGGTGACGGTGATGTAGGAACGAAATCGTAAAGCACAATACTCTAGAGGGGGGGTGAATAGAGTTGGCACCGGAATAATGCTAATTAAAAAATGTTAGCAGCAAGATCACAGAATAATAATCACAACTAATAATGTAAAGGCAGAGATAAGAAAGCAAACGCAAAGACAGCGATGTATACTGGTTTCCCTCTGTTGAGGACTAATCCAGTCGGTAGAACTCTTGCTACCAGTTGAATCCACTATTGGCAAAACTGCAAGTTTTCTTACAAAGTCCTTGCAACTTCTACAACGCGAGCTTTGATACGAAGAACTCGTCCAACTTCAATTGTGAAGAGGTATTCTTCAATCAAGCCTTCTGATTACAATCTCTCAGAAACTTCTACACCGCACCGCACTGGCAAATCGACTAGAGGATTGTAATTGGCTTGGGATCTGAAATTTAAAGCTCAAGAAAAACTCTTTGGAAGACTAAAGCTTTAGATAGAGAGAAGATTGAAAGTGAATGAGTGAGTTGAAATGATCAAAATCTTTCTCTATTTATAGGAATTCCAAAGACAGAATTCTGGCAGAATTCGGGCAGAATTCGGGCAGAACTCGATGAGGAAATCTCGGTCAAATCCACAACTGCAGGAGGACCAAGTTCCAGAGAATTCAAAAAATCAAAACGGCTACTAACCGAACTCTGGCCGAGTTCTGTCAGGGTTAGGTTAGGTATTTAAAAATAGATTTTGGGGATTTTGAAAACCTTTTTGAAACTTTTGTTAATAAGAATGTTTTTCAAAACTAAGGACATTTTAAAAGACATTTTGAAAACATTTTGGAATAGCCTATTTGCTAGTACGACTCGGTGTACAACGTATTCCTAGACTCAATAAAATAAAAAATACATTGCTCAAAGAAATACAGACTCGAACAGGCAAACATTGCTTCGGTATTGAACTGTGTAGATAGTTGTTCTTGATCATGTCCAAGAGTCCGAGATATCTTGACTAGCTTCATATATCCAGACAGAGTTTGATCAATTATTAAAATCAGTTTGACCATATGACCAATGGGCCAACAATCTTCCCCATTTTGATAATTGACAAACTATGAATGATGTAACATTTAAGCTTGAAATAAAATCAAAAATTGTTCATGTCCTGCATTTTCTCAAAAGAATGTTAGATTTTTATTTTTCTCCCCCGTTGTCACTTAGCAAAATAATTGCAAAAGAGAAAAACTCCCCCGCAATCAATGCATAAATAACAAATAGTGAAGAAACAAAAGAAAATAATCATGATAAATGGTAGAAATATATAAAAAATGAGAATGACATTACAGACATGTATTTGTACTCAGGCAGTTTATAATAAACAAAAAATTATTTCACAGGCAGTTATTAAAGCAGAAAAAGATGCTAAGTAAATAAACTGATGTGAACCATAAACTACGAATCTCATAAAGATAAAAAGATGTTCACAAGACATCAATAAAATAAATCCAGTACAAGTCCTCAAAAGAAATACTGATAATAAAGTCTAAAAAGAAAAACTTGGAATATCGGAGCATTTCCAAGTATACAGTAGATAATATCTAAGTCTCAAACATCAGATAACATATCACATATCCTCATCATCATCATCATCAGAATGACCGGCATGTCCAGAAGGACCAGCTGCAGAGGTGCCAGCGCCCGAAGGATGAGGAGGGACGCAAGTGTAAAACTCACCGACATAGTCTCGAGGAGCACGGTCAGAACGGTACTAATCATATGCGTTACCGGGCTGAAAGTAGGCATGAATAGCCTCATCCTCACAGCGGTAACCAGAGAAAGCTGTATCTCTAGGAATGGAACCGGCAGAATGTCCAGTCTGGGCAAATCGAAGATCAGCTAAAGAATTTGTAATCGCCTGATAACGGGTGATGTCGCGGAACTCACGTTCGCGAGCCATGTCCGTCATCGAGACGTGCAAATCCGAAAGGTGCTGGTGTATGCCCTCAAATGTCATAGCATACTGCTGAGTAGGTGGAGGAGGTAGAGTAGTAGCAGGAACAGTAGGAGGAGCAGCAACAGTCATACTGCGACGAGATAACTTGAGAAACTTGGGCTCAGGGTCTTGAGTACAAGTAGATAAATCAATGTTAATGGTCTTAGGGGCAAAAAATGGAATCCCCTTAAGAATGTGATACATAGCAGATAATTCAAGAGACGTGACATCATCTTTTGAAGTAGATTTCGGAAGGAGAGTGGAGTAAATGATACGGTGCAATTCATAATTAAACAAGTTCAAGTTGTTTGCCTTAAACTTTCCAGAGCGAACTCGATCAGGTGCACAGAGTTCTGCTTTAAAACTAGTAAGTGTCGTGCCGTCGGGGAAATCAAATTCAGTGATATAAACAAGCAGTTCACCTTCGTTGGGAATACCAAGGATTTTTGCTAAGATAAGATCATTGAAATTGATATCTAATCCTCCAACACGAGTGCTTACATCAAACATGTTTAATATGATATTGCAGTAGAACAGTCTAATGGCATTAGTTGCTACTGGAA
This sequence comes from Iris pallida, assembly GCA_029216955.1. NCBI lineage: Eukaryota > Viridiplantae > Streptophyta > Magnoliopsida > Asparagales > Iridaceae > Iris > Iris pallida. The sequence continues at coordinate 3,571,257 of JANAVB010042817.1, forward strand.
AACAAAGTTTAACAAAATATTGTAACCCTAATGCCTCAAAGAAAGGTCGGTGTTCTGGAAATACAGTCCACTTGATGGGATCGCCTGTGCATATGGATCTCATGGAAAAATCTCCATACCACAGTAGGGCTTGATCTAGGGTTTAAAAGTAAAACCCGTCGAACGCGTCATCGCTAGATTGGACTGGCGAAAAGAGGGAATCCGTGGGTGGATTCGAAGATGAACCTTCCTCACTGGGATTGGTTGTCTTCTTCCTCTTGAAGGGGTTAAATCCCTTAGGTGCCATTTGTGCAAAATAAGTAAATAGCACAAAAATGAAAGGAGGGGAAATACGAAGTTATACCTCCCGGGATTCGAATATGTTGTAGAGAACAACGAACTTCGCACGAATCCAAAGTTTGGATTGATTTCACCACTTGGATTGGAAGAGAAGGGGTGGTAAAGAACTAGGGTTAGGGCTGCTCTTGCGCGGTTGCTGTTGCTGTTTTGATGAAGTTTAGAAGCAATGAAGAAGAAAGGCTCTCGGGTTCTAGTTATATAACCTGATACCTTCAACCGAACTCGGGCCGAATTCGGTCCGAAGTCTGGCCAAATTCGCCTGGGGTTGGTTTGAAATACTTTCTTTTTCATTGGCTTATTTCAAATATTTAATTCAAAGATTAGTAATTTTGACATTAAAATAATATAATTAATGTTATTTTATAAATTAAATTTTTTTATACAGCGACTGTTTCAGATTAGCTGTAGGAGTACTGTTCCAGCTGGCGGAGGTTCACCGGGAAACTCTTAAGTACCGCTTCGCTTCAACCGTAGTTGTGGTGACAGACAGACTCTTTATTGGCTTGTCTCTAACACAGTTTTTGCATATTGAAATAAAATCATAAAATAAAATTAATTAACATTATTGACGTCCAAAATTCCTAATTCTCGACGTAAATAATTGAAACGATCTTCTGCTAGAGATTTTGTGAAAATGTCAGCTAATTGATTCTCAGTATCTATGTACACAAGGTCAATATCTCCATTTTGATGATGATCTCTAAGAAAATGATGTCGAATCTCGATATGTTTTGTACGAGAATGACATACAGGATTCTTAGTCAAATTAATAGTGCTCGTGTTATCACAGAAAATAGGAATATGTGTATAAAATAAATCATAGTCTTCCAAGGTTTGTTTCATCCATAAAATCTGAGCACAACAACGTCCTGTGGCGATATACTCAGCCTCTGTTGTTGATAGGGCTACAGAATTTTGATTTTTACTAAACCATGAGACTAAAGCCTTGCCTAAGAAATGACATGTGCCACTGGTACTTTTTCTATCAACTTTACATTCGGCAAAATCTGCATCCGAATAACCAATAAGGTCAAAAGACTTAGTTTTGGGATACCATAAGCCAACAGAAGAAGTGCCTTTAAGGTATCGAAAGATACGCTTAACTGTGCACATATGTGATTCCTTTGGATTAGCTTGAAAACATGCACATAGGCAAACACTAAACATAATATCTGGACGACTAGCAGTTAAATAAAGTAAACTACCAATCATACCTTGATACTTACGTGTGTCGACCGGCTTGCCTTGTTCATCAATATCAAGCTTTGTTGAAGTTGCCATCGGAGTGCCAATAGGTTTGACATTGTCCAGATCAAACTTCTTTAGCAAACCTTTTGTGTACTTGGCTTAATTTATGAACGTTCCATTGTCAGTTTGTTTGATTTGCAGTCCGAGAAAGAATTTCAGCTCTCCCATCATGCTCATCTCAAACTCATTCTGCATATACTTATAAAATTCTTGACATAGAGATTCATCAGTAGATCCAAATATGATATCATCAACATAGACTTGTATTAAAAGAAGCTTACCATTAAAGGACTTAATAAAAAGTGTAGTGTCAACCTTGCCTTTTGAAAAACCGTTGTCAAGTAGAAAAGAGCTTAGACGATCATACCAAGCACGAGGGGTTTGTTTCAAACCGTATAAAGCTTTCTTCAACTTGAAAACATGATCAGGGTTTTTAAAATCTGTGAAACCTGGAGGTTATGCTACAAAAACTTCTTCTTTAATAAAACCATTTAAAAATCCACTCTTGACATACATTTGAAATAATTTGAAATTATAAAAACATGCAAATGCACATAACATGCGAATGGATTCTAATCTCACAACTGGGGCATAAGTCTCGTCGTAATCGATACCTTCTTCCTGATTGTATCCTTGAGCTACGAGTCGAGCCTTATTACGGGTCACTAAACCATTCTCATTCAGTTTATTTCGGAATACCCAACGGCTGCCAATGACCAGATGATCAATAGGCTTGGGAACAAGTTCCCAAACTTGATTCCGTTCAAATTGGTTTAATTCCTCTTGCATAGCATCTATCCAAAAACTATCACTACATGCTTCATCAATAGTTTGGGTTCTAGTTGTGAAATGAATGCAATACTAGAAACAATATCTCTACTGGATGTACGAGTACTTACACCTTTGGAATATCACCAATTACCAAATCCTTTGGATGATCAGCCGTAAATTTTAATCGTTTCGGCAGACTCTGAAGGTAGCTGGTTCCTGGATCTTCTCTAGAAGGATCAATTAGTGCCGAGCTTGGTTGAGAATCAGCTGTTGTTGAGCTTGGTACAGTTGGATCTTCATCATTGTCATCGATAGTCGTTTGATTCAGTTCATTAAAAGTGACATTGATTGACTCTTCGATGATCATGGTTCATTTATTGAAGACTCTGTATCCTTTGCTCTTGGCCGCATAACCTAAAAATATACCTTCATCGGCCTTTTCGTCAAACTTTCCCAAATTGTCTTTTGTATTAAGAATAAAGCACTTACAACCAAATATTCTAAAATATGAAACTAATGGAATTCTATCAAACCATAACTCAAATGGAGTCTTCTTCGATTTGGGTCGAATTAGAACTCTATTGAGAACAAAACAAGCTGTATTGACAGCTTCAGCCTAGAAATATTTGGGTAGAGTAAACTGGTTTAACATTACTCTGGCCATTTCAGATAGAGTTCTGATCTTACGTTCCACAACTCCATTTTGTTGTGGAGTCCAAGGGCAGGAGAACTCGTGTATAAAATCGTGTGTGTCACAAAATTGCTCAAAATCTGCATTTTCGAATTCGCCACCATGATCGCTTCAAATACGAGTGATCATGTAACCTTTTTCATTATGTACTTTCTTGCAAAAGGCGACAAATTCGGATAATGCATTATTCTTACGTGTCAAGAAGTATACCCACGTGTATCTAGAGTAATCATCTACAATTACAAAAGCATATAACTTACCTCCGAGGCTAGCAGCTCTGCTAGGACCAAATAAGTCCATATGTAGCAATTGTAGAGGTCTAGTAGTACATAATGCGTTTACTGACTTGAATGTGGATCTGGTAGCTTTGTTCTTTTCACATTGGCTGCATACCGAATCCTTCTTGAATGTTATGTCCGGTAAATTGCGTACTAGCTTCTTTGTGGATAATCTTGAGATTGTGTCCATATTTGCGTGATCGAGTCTCATGTGCCACAGATGACTCTCATCACTTTTAGCCATTAAGCATCAACATCACCGATACCAATGATATACCATTTCAAGTTATTACCGAATGAGACATAGCCTTTCTTCTTTTTCTTCGACAGTGTTACAAATAGTGTAGCGTCACCGGTCATATGATGTGAACAACCGCTGTCGAGGATCCATTTGCTTCTAGCATGTGAAAGGTGTTCCACCAACAAAACAATTTGTAGATAAAACTTTTGGTACCCATTTCTTGTAGGGTCCTAAAATGTTAGTCTTTGGTATCCAAGCATAAATATTTAAATCAACAAGCTTTCTGATTCTACATGCAGATGAAATATGACCAATGAGGCCACAATAATGATATTGTGCATGTCGAGTGTTGAAAGCTGAGTGGTGTGCATGGTTGGTAGGTTTAGGTTTTCTAGTATAGAAGAAAGCATACCTATAATCCTGTTTAGGCTTAACCTTTTGGGGTAAAGGTTTGATATGGTTAGGTCTGACAGTATTTGGTTTGGGAATGTTCCAATTTTTTGGTAAGTGACACGTGTTAGGGAAGGAAGCACCAGTCTCAGGCTGTTTTCTTAACCTAATTTCCAATCTTTTGGAAGTGTCATACAACTTAGTATAATCAGAAGTGAGTATTTCCATTCTGATTTGTGCACATTGAAGGCTTTTCTTCTCTTTAGAAAGTTCTTCTTTGAGTTGGTCAATAACTTTCTCTTTCTCTTCAGATGACTTGGTAGTCTCGTGTAATAAGAGCTTGATAGAGGAAAGCTCACCAGACTCACTAACATTATTTCTAACCTCAGCTAGTAGGTCGGTAAGTCTTTCTATTTCTCCTTTGTACTCTTTGAGTACCTTCTTAGAGGTCTGATATTTGTTACGCAGTTTCCTGTAATCACTTATCAGTTCACTGAAGGCATCTCCTAATTGCTCAAAGGTGAAGTCATCATATGTATCAACTACAGGTTCAGTAGGTACCTGATCGAATGCCATAAAGCATACGTTTGCAGCGTCTTCTGATTGTTCATCTTCTGAGTCGCTGGCTTTACTTTCATGCCATATGCTGGTGTTGGCATATCTCCGAGATGTTGATCTCTTCAGGTTCCCTTTTTCATACCTGTTGCTCTTCTTGCTTGATGATGAGTTTGTAGGACAATCCTTCTTCATGTGTCCCTTCTTCTTGCAGCCATAGCAGACATCATCGTCTTGATACCAGTTGTTGCTGCTATTGTTTTCTTTGGCTTTCTTCTCATATTTCATGAATTTTTTGAATTTTCTTGCTAGGAGTGCTTGATCTTCAGCATCAGATTTACTGCTGTCTGAATCACCTTAAACAGCTTTTCTGTGTTGAGCCTTGAAAGTGATCGTCTTCTCCTTTGGTGCAGGCTCTTCAAAATCTTGTAGCTCCAGTTCATGAGTGAGTAGCTTACCCATGAGTACTTCGAGGGACATAGTTGTGAGGTCGTTCCCTTCAATGATCGCAGTAGCCTTTGGAATCCAGTTCTTGGTAAGTGCTCGCAGGAGTTTGCGAATCTTTTTATGGTTACTGTACTCTTTGCCTAGGAAGGACAAAGGATTTACAATATCCAAGAATCTTTCGAACATCTGAGTAACTGTTTCGTTGGGCTTCATCTTGAACACCTCATACTCTTGAGTAAGTCTGCTGACCTTTGATTCTTTGACTTGAGTCGTGCCTCATGTGTGACTTCAAGAATCTTCCACACTTCATTAGCAGTTGTTCAGATAGATACCCTGTTAAATTCAGTTCTGTCTAAAGCACAAAATAAAGCATTAATAGCACGTGCGTCAAGACTGGCCTTTTTTTCTTCCTCTGTATATCTGTTATGGGGTTTTTCAACTAAAACTCCATCAACATTTATACGAGGTGGCTTTTGATAGCCATCAATAACAATAGACCATAAATCAAAGTCAAGTGATTTCAAGAAGAAACTCATCCGTGTTTTCCAATAGGTATAATTCGTACCATCAAACAGTGAAGGTCTGTTTGTGGCCTGGCATTCACTTATGAATTTCACAGTTGCCATGTGTTGTGCTGTGATCTATATAACAATTAAATAAATAAATAATTGTAATGTTACCTTGCTTTACCTGTAACACCCTCTCTGATACCAATTGTAGGAACGAAATCGTAAAGCACAATACTCTAGAGGGGAGGTGAATAGAGTTGGCAGCGGAATAATGCTAATTAAAAAATATTAGCAGCAAGATCACAGAATAATAATCACAACTAAGTAATGTAAAGGCAGAGATAAGAAAGCAAACGCAAAGACAGCGATGTATACTGGTTTTCCTCTGTTGAGGACTAATCCAGTCGGTAGAACTCTTGCTACCAGTTGAATCCACTATTGGCAAAATTGTAAGTTTTTTTACGAAGTCCTTGCAACTTCTACAACGCGAGCTTTGATACGAAGAACTCGTCCAACTTCAATTGTGAAGAGGTATTCTTCAATCAAGCCTTCTGATTACAATCTTTCAGAAACTTCTAGACCGTACCGCGCTGGCAAATCGACTAGAGGATTGTAATTGGCTTGGAATCTGAAATTTAAAGCTCAAGAAAAACTCTTTGGAAGACTGAAAGCTTTAGATAGAGAGAAGATTGAAAGTGAATGAGTGAGTTGAAATGATCGAAATCCTTCTCTATTTATAGGAATTCCAAAGACAGAATTCTGGCAGAATTCGGGCAGAACTCAATGAGAAAATCTCGGTCAAATCCGCAACTGCAGGAGGACCAAGTTCCAGAGAATTCAAAAAATCAAAATGGCTACTAACCGAAGTCTGGCCGAACTCTGGCCGAACTCTGGCCGAGTTCTGTCAGGGTTAGGTTAGGTATTTAAAAAATAGATTTTGGGAATTTTTGAAAACCTTTTTGAAACTTTTGTTAATAAGAATGTTTTTCAAAACTAAGGACATTTTAAAAGACATTTTGAAATTTTTTTGGAATAGCCTATTTGCCAGTACTACTCGGTGTACGACGTATTCCTAGACTCAATAAAATGAAAAATACATTGCTCAAAGAAATACAGACTCGAACAGGCAAACATTGCTTCGGTGTTGAACTGTGTAGATAGCTGTTCTTGATCATGTCCAAGAGTCCGAGATATCCTGACTAGCTTCATATATCCAGACAGAGTTTGATCAATTATTAAAATCAGTTTGATCATATGACCAATGGGCCAACAGGTGATAGCCTCTACCTCCACTGAGTTAGGGGGGTTGGGCGCTGTCTCGGTGAGGGCAAGATCGTGTAGGGGATTAACAGTCTCCGATGGAGCTTCTGCCTCTTCCGACTCGAGAGCATCAAATTGGTTGGAGATCGTGAGAGGTTGGGAGGTAAAGGGGACTAATGCTTTGTTGGGGGTTCGCTTTTATCTGACTTGCTGTCATTAGAGTCGAATCTAGTATACGAGTTTGGAAATGGGAGACGGGGTGGCAAGGGTGTTCTTTCCTCTGCTTGAATGCTGTCGTTTCGGGCTGTTTTCTTCTTACGTTCTGGGTGAAGATGGTGGAAGTGCTTTGGGAGGTGACCTCTCAAATGGCAGTGGTTACAGAACATAATATGGTTATCGTAGAGGATTTGTTGGGTGTGGGTCGATTTGCCGAGCTCTATGGTAATAGAATTGGAAGGCTCGGAGGAAAGGTCGAGCTTGACGCAGATTTTGGCATAGTGAGCCTTAGTGAGGTTGGTAGTCTCTGGGGTTGTCGCCACATACGTTCCGAACGAGTTGGCGATGCGCCTAAGTGCCGCCGAAACAAAGCAAATGAGGGGTAAGTTGGACAGGGTCACCCAAACTGTGACCTGCGCTGAGCCTTCTCTGGTACTAAAGCCCGGGGACCACTTGATAATTTTCATCTGGTGGGAGTCGACCTTGCAGGTGCCTTTGGACCAGACAGTCCTGTGGTCGGGGTCAAAGGAGAGATGGAGGAGAATATGTTTGGGATCGAGGGGGCCACTCTGTAATCCGTTGAGAGTTTCCAACTGGCGATCGTCTCCTACACCCTAGAGAGTTTGGGGCATCCAGTGGAAAATTTTAGAATAAATGTGTGGGGGAATGAAGATGACAGAGAAGTCAATTCCGAGTCTGAGAAGGGGACCAGAGGCATGGGGGAGTCCTGAGAGTACTTAATGTCAGGGAGGGGGACGTCAGGGAATAGGAGACCCTTAGAGGTCGCTAAGTCTGGGCGCAGCTTGGAGGCATAGGAGACTGGCCTGCTCCGGGAGGAGATGTCACGCCCCAGAACCAGAATACTGGAGAGCGGGGGCAGACATAGCCAGCTACGTATATTGAAATAGAATACATCTCAACTATACGGTCACGGCTGTCTAGATATGAGGGTTTACTACAAGCCAGCAGTCTCTTAAGGTCAAGCCTATTGTCTCAATCTCAAGCAATTAACAGAGTTACAAGATGTTAGAGCATCGAATATATATATAAGGCGTCCCAAATATTATATATTGGATGATCATGAAGCTAGTCGTACAAAATGATAGGACTAGCAAGAGTTCAGTCATACATGATCAACCCTAGGATTTGTTAATCATGTTTACAGCCCGTAGGCAGACAGTAAGTAAATGCATCGAGCTAACAGGTGCTCGTCGGCTAAACGCCTCAAAAGAATAAATTTACATATAAGTGGGTGAAACAAAAAGGAAAACCCACTCTTGGCCCGGGTTCCGTCTAGTTGTCACCATTGGGCTGGAAGCTGGGTAGATCCTCGGGAGCTGCTCCGAAATCTGGCCACACAAAACCAGCTGGGTCAAACCCCAGAAAGAGCAAGTGCCACAAAGGAGGCCACAAATAAGAACAAAAAAACCAGCATATCAGAACACAAAGAATAAAAGAAGTACAAGTAGTAAGGTACACAGGACGATAAACGACTAGGGACGCGGAACCATTCCGGGAGCCAGGTTACAATCCTTAAACCAAACAAGGACCGGGATTGTACCCCTTCGCCTGAATAGCTCACTATCTCTACTCATTTATCGTTAAGATAAGTAAAACAAACATGCTCAGGAGATAGCAAGTACTGGAGCTAGACCAGACTTAGACAAGGCTGGACACCATCCATTCACAAATCGGCCAAGCAAGTACTACGGCTTACTACTTTAACTAACTAGGGTTATCACAAGCCTAATTACTAACAAGATGCAAGTGAGAAACTCCCAGTCCCAAGCCCTGCAGACCATCCAGTTATCCTTCCGCGGGTTGAGAGTTATAGTTGGGTACATCGCCCAGGAGACAAATGTACCCTTAGGTGACTTAGAGGGTACAACACATGACAGAGTGCTGGAAATGTGCTCTACTCGTCGGCAAGCTACAAGTCCATTAAAGCGCCCAGATAACGAGATTGCCTGTGACTGGAAATTCTCCATGTTCTAGTTTGATCTAATAATTAGCCTAATCTAATTTAGCGCGAGTCCCTGGCCGTGGTACCCAGGAAGTCACGTCCTAGACATGATGCAAGACAAGACAAGTGATTTGCACAAAGCAACAAGTAGTACACCCACGGTGTCAAGACAAGTCAAGTTACATGCTATCAGGGCAAGTCAAGTCATGTCAAGTCAGGAGTGCGCCACCGCGGGCCACTATCAAGTTAAGCCGAGTATCAAGTTACAGGTTCAAGTTACCAAGTTACGAAGTTATACGCCAAGTTATTAACAAGATAGGAGAAAAACTAGCCGCAAGCCGAATCATGTCAAATCATAGAAAATCGTGTCAAGACGTGTTAGACCAAGTCAAGTCGTGTGGTGGACAAGAAAATCTCAGAAAACAAAATTTAGCCAGAAACCAAGGACCAAGGTCCACCAGAGCACAGGGTGTGCTGGGCTAAAGGCGACCCAAGGGGGCGCCGGGCAAGGCTCGGGCTAGGGTGCGCGAGCGGCGTCAAGAGACGCGCTCGAGGAACAACCGCAACACACCAAAGGTGCGAGCGGGAGCAACACGGAGCCAGAACGTGCGAGGGCGCGTCCGACGAGGCGCGCGGGGCGCAACGCAGCGGAGTGCGCGCGGGAGGGCGCGGGGCAGCGGAGGGCGCAGCGCAGCGGAGGGCGCAGCGCAGCGGAGTGCGCGCGCAAGGGCGCAGCGCAGCGGAGTGCGCGCGCAAGGGCGCAGCGCAGCGGAGTGCGCGCGCAAGGGTGCAGCACAGCGGAGGGCGCAGCCCAGCGGAGTGCGCGCGCAAGGGCGCAGCGCAGCGGAGTGCGCGCGGGAGGGCGCAGCGCAGCGGAGTGCGCGCGCAAGGGCGCAGCGCAGCGGAGTGCGCGCGGAAGGGCGCGACACGGAGTGCGCGCGGGAGGGCGCGCCAGCACGGCGGCGCGCACGCGCAACGGCGTGGCGCGGGCACGGGTCCGGATGGCCTTCTTCTTCTCCAAGTTGGCTGAGAAGAACACTAACAATGGGTTCCAAAGTTCAAAATCTCACAACTTTGCCAATAAAACTCCAAATTCGGATTTTTAAAGTTCTAACTTGGGTGAAATTTGATTCTCTACAACATAGAGGCATCAAAACCCACCAAAACCAACTCAAAATAGATCAAAACCACTAAATTCCGAAAATGGGAAAAAAGTTAGATCTAGAACAGATGAAGCTTCAAAACACAAAACATCAAGATCTAAGGTTGTTCAAAACCCTCTCCTTAAGCTAATGGACAAATAATATTGGGTCCTTATGTAGTGGCAAGGAGCACTTGCCTATGGTGTGGTGTTGTGTGGAAGAAGGAAGAAGAAGAAGAAAATTAATGGAGAGTAAAGAGGAGAGAGAAAGTTAGGTGGGGATATAATGAGGGTGGTTGTGGTGGAAATGAGGGAGGAGTGTAGGTTAAGGTGTTCCACTACATATTAAACCAACCAACTAAACCAAACCAATTAAAACCAAGCCGAACCAAAACCCGAAATACGAGAGAACCCAAAATTCTGCAAGTCGAGAAAATTAAAAATACAAGCCAAAATCCAACTACGAGCATAAATACGAAATAGGGAAAATGAGGGTGCCAACTCTACCCACCTTCAAAGAATTCCGTCCTCGAAATTTAATCAAGGAGCTAGAGATTGCCACGACAAGCCATACTAAGCACAGACAAGCTACACTAAGCAGTTCAATCATACAATCATACAATGCAAGCAAGGAAGGGAAAGCGTAAGGCATAAGAAAGACATTATACCTCACGAGTCAAACAGATAGGGATATCGCGATCGGATGTCGTCCTCACGCTCCCACGTTGACTCACCTAGAGAGTGATGACCCCAAGCAACACGGACTAAGTTAATAGTCTTGTTCTTGAGCGTCTTTTCTCTCCGGTCCAATATAGACACGGGCCTCTCCTCATACGAAAGGTTGGTACCAACAACCAATTCCGAATGATCTAGGATATGGCTCGGGTCCGAGATATACCGTCGTAATTGGGATACATGGAATACATCATGTACCTCACTTAGCGACGGCGGAAGAGCGAGACGATAGGACACATCACCTACTCGCTCTAGAATATCGAACGGCCCTATATACCTAGGACTAAGCTTTCCCCGTACGCCAAAACGAATGACGCCACGGGTAGGCGAGATCCTAAGGAATACATAGTCGCCGACAGCAAATTCTAAGGGACGCCGATGAGCATCGGCCCAATGGCGCTGGCGATCCTGAGCAACTCGGAGGTGATCTCTGACTTTCCTGACCACTTCTACCGTCTGAGAAATCAGTTCTGGACCGAGCATCTGCCTCTCTCCGACATCGTCCCATGCTAACGGGGATCTGCACTTCCTGCCATACAGAGCCTCGAAGGGTGCCATCTGGATACTGGCCTGGAAACTATTGTTGTACGAGAATTCCACCAGGTGCAGGTGATCCTCCCACGAACCACCGAAGTCAAGGGTACATGACCGCAACATATCTTCGAGAGTTTGTATCGTACGCTCTGACTGCCCATCTGTCTGCGGATGATATGCTGAGCTGAACTTGAGATGAGTCCCCAAACTTTGATGAAGACTGCGCCAGAAGTGCGATGTGAATCTCGTATCCCTGTCCGATACTATGCTGACTGGCACTCCGTGAAGTCTGACAATCTGCCTGAGATACATCTCTGCTAGCTGTGCCGTCGACTGTCCAACTCTAAACGGAAGAAAGTGTGCCACCTTGGTAAGCCTGTCCACAATGACCCAAATAGCATCTCTGCCTGCCGGAGATCTGGGTAGTCCAGTCACGAAATCCATGGTGATGTGCTCCCATTTCCATTCTGGGATCGGTAAAGGTTGAAGAAGTCCAGCTGGCCTCTGATGTTCAGCCTTGACTTGTTGGCAAACCAAACATCGAGAGACATACCGGGCTATCTCCCTCTTCATACCATTCCACCAAAAGTGTTGACGAATATCTCTGTACATCTTCGTGCTGCCTGGGTGGATGGAATACTGCGAACTGTGAGCCTCTGCCATGACTTCCTGTCTGATATCTCCACTGGGTACACAAAGATGCGTACCATGTCGAAGTGTACCATCCTCATGAATACATAACTCTGGCCTTCTTCCTGCCTCGCACTCTGCTCTGAGCCGCTGAATCTTGGAATCTGTTAACTGTGCTGTACGGATCCTCTCAACTATGGTGGACTGAATCTGTAGGCTGGCCATCAAGGCCACATTGGAAGGAAGAATCACTTCAATTCCCATCTTCTGAAGATCTGACAATAACTCTGGTTGCGCCGTCAGGAAATAAACTCCAGCTCTCCGGCTCAACGCATCTGCTACAACGTTGGCCTTCCCTGGATGATACTGCAAATCTACATCGTAGTCCACCAGTAGCTCGAGCCATCTTCTCTGTCGCATATTAAGGTCCTTCTGGGTGAAAACATACTTCAGGCTCTTATGATCAGTAAATATCTCTACTCTGTCTCCGTACAGGTAGTGCCTCCACAACTTAAGTGCAAACACTACTGCTGCAAGCTCCAAGTCGTGGGTCGGGTAATTCTTCTCATGATCACGGAGTTGACGTGACGCATAAGCGATTACCTTCCCATGCTGCATCAAAACACATCCCAATCCTCTGCCTGAAGCGTCACAATAAACTGTGAATCCTCCGGTCCCATCTGGAAGGGTGAGAATGGGAGCCGTTATCAAACCTCGCTTCAACTTCTTAAATGATTCCTGACATTCTGCTGTCCATACAAATGGCACATCCTTGCGGGTCAACTGAGTCATCGGCGCTGAAATCCTTGCGAAATCAGAGACGAATCGCCGGTAGTAGCCGGCCAATCCAAGAAAGCTGCGAACTTCTGCCACTGAGCTGGGTACTGGCCATGCCTCGATAACCACAATCTTCTGGGGATCCACTTCCACTCCTCCTCGAGTAATGATGTGACCCAAGTACGAAATACGATCGAGCCAGAACTCGCATTTACTGAACTTGGCGTACAACTGGTGCTCTCTGAGAATCTGAAGAACCACACGGAGATGCTGCTCATGCTCCGCTTCACCCTTGCTGTAGACCAGGATGTCATCAAGGAACACTATCACAAACTGGTCCAAGTAAGGCATGAAAATATGGTTCATGAGGTCCATGAACACTGCCGGCGCATTGGTCGCTCCAAAGGGCATAACTAGAAACTCCCAATGCCCGTACCTCGATCTGAACGCCGTCTTCGGGATGTCTTGCTCTCTAACTCTGATCTGGTGGTATCCTGACCGCAAGTCTATCTTCAAGAAAACTGAAGCCCCCTTGAGTTGATCAAACAAGTCATCTATCCTCGGAAGAGGGTATCTGTTCTTGATTGTCACTGAGTTCAAGGTACGGTAATCAACACATAGCCTGGACGTACCATCCTTCTTTTTCAAAAGAAGCATCGGGGCTCCCCAAGGCGATCCACTAGCATGAATGAATCCCTTGGTTCTAAGTTCTTCAATCATCTTGTACAAAATCTCCAACTCTGAAGGCGCCATTCTGTAGACTCGCTCTGATACTGGTGCTGTCCCGGGAATCAAGTCGATGGTGAACTCAATCTCCCGCTCTGGTGGCATCCCTGGAAGCTCCTCTGGGAAGACATCTGGAAACTCTTCAACTATCCGGGGCAACTGCACTGCTGCCACTGCCATCCGCAATACTGGAGGAGATGGCTCCACTGTGCCTCTGGAAAATGAAAACTCTGGCTCTCCGGGAATACTAAAGACAACTCTGCCAATATGGCAGTCTATCCTAGCATAATGGTTCCTCAACCAATCCATGCCTAGGACTACATCATAGTCTGCCATAGGGAATTCTATGAGCCTAGCGGGGAACTCTCTACCGCTAACTACGATCCGACACGAGGAAAACACTCGATCTACTCCCACAAGACCATTACCAGTAAGTATATTGAGCCTCACTGATAATGACTCGGGCTCCAATCCTATCCGTGTCGCGAATCGTGCAGACATGAATGAATGCGATGCACCAGAATCAAATAATACAGATGCTGGTAAGGTATTGACGAGAATAGTACCTGCCACTACCTCACCTGGTGCAACTTCTTCTTCCATGGTCATCATCATAGCCTGACCTCTAGCTGCGGGTCCCCTCTGCTGGAAACCCCTATGTCGATTCTGTGCTGGAGCCTGGGTGAACTGCTGCTGGTTCTGCTGCTGAAAGGCCTGGGCCTGGGGCGCCAATGGCCTCGGGTACTGCTGTTGCTGCTGCTGGACTGGAACTGGGACTGGTCCCCTCACCGAAGAACTAGAAAGGTTGGATGATGATGGACCTCCCCTATTCGGGCAGGTCCCTATATGGTGGTCTGCTCCTCCACAAGCCAAGCACAATCCCTGTGCCCTACGACACTCTGCCACTACATGGCCCGGCTTCCCGCAATGAGAACATCCCACTGCGGAAGACTGCTTCTGCTTCTGCTGCTGCGGGTGCGTCGGGGTTGAATGCTGAACCGACGTCACTGAGGCCGCCCGCCTCGGAGTTCCAATGGTTATACCCCTAGTTGCCGGGGCTGGAGCTGAAGATTGGTGCATCTGGTTGTGGGACCGCTTCCTGCCTCCGGTCCTGTCCACAATTCTCCGGGAGGTATACTCATGCCTCCTTGCTGCCTTCAACACTGCATCGAACGTCTGGTGCTCGAACTGCTCCACAGCCAATAATATCTCTAAATGCAATCCTTGCTGGAACCGCTGAGCCCTATCAAACTCGGTCGCCACCAAGGTGGGGGCAAACCTACTCAGCCTGGAAAACTCGGTCGCATAGCCATCGACCGTCCTGCCTCCTTGCTTCAAGTTGGTGAACCTGGTCTGCAGGTCGTACCGTGCCACCGCATCGAAGTACTTCGTCTGGAACCTCTCTCTGAACGTCGCCCAAGTGACTGGTGCTGCTAACCCCATGGCCTGAGCTGCCCACCAATCGCGAGCCAAGTCTAACAACTGTAGGCGTACTACCGCCACCTTCTCATTCTCAGGTGTCCTAGCTGCTTCTAGAACCACCTCGGTATCCTGAAGCCAAACGTCCGCGGCAATCGCATCTTCACTGCCGTCAAAGAAGGGAGGGTTCAAGCGCTTGAAACTGTTGGCAGCCTGATTTCCTTGGGGACCTCCTCGGTTTAGTGCATCATGAACTTCCTGGTGTAAGGCGTCGCCTCGACGATCTTGGGATGCAAGTAGTTCTCTGATAAGCCCTACCAAAGGTCCCTCATCTTGCCTAGCTGGTTGAATGGGCGGAGCTGCCTGAACAGGAGGTTCTGAGCCTCCGGGAAGCATAACTCGGGAGGCTACTCCAGAGTGCTGAGCTTGATCTTCCTGGCGCTGGGGTGCTTGTCGAGCTTCCCCTGGCTGGTTGGCAGGTCCGGGAGTAATGCCGCTGAAGAAGACGACATAGGAAACAATAAGGAAAGGACCAGGACAGATCAATGATACAAGCAATGTGATCAGGTCGAGATTCTCAGGGATTTAAAGATACGAGCAGAGATCAAGGACGAATATTGATTGAGACATCTATTCGGTAAACCCTCACATTTCTTGAATGCCAAGACCTGCATGGGCCACCACTTAAACCATGTCACGCCCCAGAACCAGAATACTGGAGAGCGGGGGCAGACATAGCCAGCTACGTATATTGAAATAGAATACATCTCAACTATACGGTCACGGCTGTCTAGATATGAGGGTTTACTACAAGCCAGCAGTCTCTTAAGGTCAAGCCTATTGTCTCAATCTCAAGCAATTAACAGAGTTACAAGATGTTAGAGCATCGAATATATATATATAAGGCGTCCCAAATATTACATATTGGATGATCATGAAGCTAGTCGTACAAAATGATAGGACTAGCAAGAGTTCAGTCATACATGATCAACCCTAGGATTTGTTAATCATGTTTACAGCCCGTAGGCAGACAGTAAGTAAATGCATCGAGCTAACAGGTGCTCGTCGACTAAACGCCTCAAAAGAATAAATTTACATATAAGTGGGTGAAACAAAAAGGAAAACCCATTCTTGGCCCGGGTACCGTCTAGTTGTCACCATTGGGCTGGAAGCTGGGTAGATCCTCGGGAGCTGCTCCGAAATCTGGCCACACAAAACCAGCTGGGTCAAACCCCAGAAAGAGCAAGTGCCACAAAGGAGGCCACAAATAAGAACAAAAAAACCAGCATATCAGAACACAAAGAATAAAAGAAGTACAAGTAGTAAGGTACACAGGACGATAAACGACTAGGGACGCGGAACCATTCCGGGAGCCAGGTTACAATCCTTAAACCAAACAAGGACCGGGATTGTACCCCTTCGCCTGAATAGCTCACTATCTCTACTCATTTATCGTTAAGATAAGTAAAACAAACATGCTCAGGAGATAGCAGGTACTGGAGCTAGACCAGACTTAGACAAGGCTGGACACCATCCATTCACAAATCGGCCAAGCAAGTACTACGGCTTACTACTTTAACTAACTAGGGTTATCACAAGCCTAATTACTAACAAGATGCAAGTGAGAAACTCCCAGTCCCAAGCCCTGCAGACCATCCAGTTATCCTTCCGCGGGTTGAGAGTTATAGTTGGGTACATCGCCCAGGAGACAAATGTACCCTTAGGTGACTTAGAGGGTGCAACACATGACAGTGTGCTGGAAATGTACTCTACTCGTCGGCAAGCTACAAGTCCATTAAAGCGCCCAGATAACGAGATTGTCTGTGACTGGGAATTCTCCATGTTCTAGTTTGATCTAATAATTAGCCTAATCCAATTTAGCGCGAGTCCCTGGCCGTGGTACCCAGGAAGTCACGTCCTAGACATGATGCAAGACAAGACAAGTGATTTGCACAAAGCAACAAGTAGTACACCCACGGTGTCAAGACAAGTCAAGTTACATGCTATCAGGGCAAGTCAAGTCATGTCAAGTCAGGAGTGCGCCACCGCGGGCCACTATCAAGTCAAGCCGAGTATCAAGTTACAGGTTCAAGTTACCAAGTTACGAAGTTATACGCCAAGTTATTAACAAGATAGGAGAAAAACTAGCCGCAAGCCGAATCATGTCAAATCATAGAAAATCGTGTCAAGACGTGTTAGACCAAGTCAAGTCGTGTGGTGGACAAGAAAATCTCAGAAAACAAAATTTAGCCAGAAACCAAGGACCAAGGTCCACCAGAGCACAGGGTGTGCTGGGCTAAAGGCGACCCAAGGGGGCGCTGGGCAAGGCTCGGGCTAGGGTGCGCGAGCGGCGTCAAGAGACGCGCTCGAGGAACAACCGCAACACACCAAAGGCGCGAGCGGGAGCAACGCGGAGCCAGAACGCGCGAAGGCGCGTCCGACGAGGCACGTGGGGCGCAACGCAGCGGAGTGCGCGCGGGAGGGCGCGGCGCAGCGGAGGGCGCAGCGCAGCGGAGTGCGCGTGCAAGGGCGCAGCGCAGCGGAGTGCGCGCGCAAGGGCGCAGCGCAGCGGAGTGCTCGCACAAGGGCGCAGCGCAGCGGAGGGCGCAGCACAGCGGAGTGCGCGCGCAAGGGCGCAGCGCAGCGGAGTGCGCGCGCAAGGGCGCAGCGCAGCGGAGTGCGCGCGGGAGGGCGCAGCGCAGCGGAGTGCGCGCGCAAGGGCGCAGCGCAGCGGAGTGCGCGCGGAAGGGCGCGGCACGGAGTGCGCGCGGGAGGGCGCGCCAGCACGGCGGCGCGCACGCGCAACGGCGCGGCGCGGGCACGGGTCCGGGTGGCCTTCTTCTTCTCCAAGTTGGCTGAGAAGAACACTAACAATGGGTTCCAAAGTTCAAAATCTCACAACTTTGCCAATAAAACTCCAAATTCGGATTTTTAAAGTTCTAACTTGGGTGAAATTTGATTCTCTACAACATAGAGGCATCAAAACCCACCAAAACCAACTCAAAATAGATCAAAACCACTAAATTCCGAAAATGGGAAAAAAGTTAGATCTAGAACAGATGAAGCTTCAAAACACAAAACATCAAGATCTAAGGTTGTTCAAAACCCTCTCCTTAAGCTAATGGACAAATAATATTGGGTCCTTATGTAGTGGCAAGGAGCACTTGCCTATGGTGTGGTGTTGTGTGGAAGAAGGAAGAAGAAGAAGAAAATTAATGGAGAGTAAAGAGGAGAGAGAAAGTTAGGTGGGGATATAATGAGGGTGGTTGTGGTGGAAATGAGGGAGGAGTGTAGGTTAAGGTGTTCCACTACATATTAAACCAACCAACTAAACCAAACCAATTAAAACCAAGCCGAACCAAAACCCGAAATACGAGAGAACCCAAAATTCTGCAAGTCGAGAAAATTAAAAATACAAGCCAAAATCCAACTACGAGCATAAATACGAAATACGGAAAATGAGGGTGACAGGAGAAGAACCTCTGGCGACTCCACCGGGTTGCAGGGGCGCCGAGATGGAGGGAGTCAGATCGGTCTGGGGGATCGGGGAAACTGGGATGGCTGGAGAAACCCTACCCGGGGAGGGTGAGGAGGAGGAAGCTGCAGTGGGATCGGTGGAGGGGGACGGAGTGAGGGCCGCATCACTTACAGAGGTCGATGCCTCCTGCTGGCCGACGACTTTCGAAGTGCGAGGGTCGACGATCTTAACCGCCTCAGAGATGAATAAAAGATATCATAAAATGATAATGAATTGTCTTGATACAATATGTTGGGCGGAGACAAATCCACTACCAACAAGTAAAGAGAAATACATGAGAGAATAAATGATTTTGGCGAGCGAAGCGAAGACGATCCAAGCGCAATCATCCTCGAATAAATAGCGATGAACACGGCTAGAGCTAGAACACCGGCGAAAGATAAGAGCACACACCTGGCGAGATAACCAGGTCCTCAGAGGGACGTAACAAGACACATAATATCATGCCAATAACTGAATAATAAAGCTCAACAAAAAAATAAATGTGAGTACACAATTAAAGGTCCTTAACCATTCTATGTGTTAATGCATTTTGAAGACAACGTTCCACACAAGGGCTCCCGAAGCTAGAAACACGGCACGTTAGCGTTTCAACCAAGGCACTAGTGGCGTCTAGAGAAAAGTAAATGCATGGCCCATTAGCACTCGAGCGAGAACTAAGGGGCAGCTAGAGAAAAATAAATGCACGGCCGCTAGCTCTTGGGTGAGTCACTAACGGCAACTAGAGGAAAGTAAATGCATGGCACATTTGTGTTTCAACCGAGACACTAGTGGCATCTAGAGAAAAGTAAATAAATGTACGGCTACTAGCTCTCGACTGAGTCACAAATGGCAGCTAGAGAAAAGTATAGGTGTGAAAGCCCCTGCGCCTAATAACTGTCTTCACCCTCTCCATGCACTACTCGTGCTGAATCCACATCATGACATTCCTAATAACTGCTAAGTCTTCTAGACAACCATAACTATTTAGCAGTTATTGCCTATCGCACGGCATGTGCATACCGATGGCCAGTCGATACGTACGTCCGAGATCTATATGAGACTCGTGACTCGTGATACACAAGTGTCAGGGCCAATAAATGCGACACAAACAAAGGTAGTCCCTTAACTCTAGGCCAAATGCAACTAAAATATAATAATTTGCAAGTACAATTTATATTTTCTAGAATAAGTAAAAAAAAATATGCATGATTTTGAGCAAGAAATTAAACAGTAAAGGCAAGGTGTCTTGCCTGGTAGTACGCCTGGTGTGCTGCGATGATCAAGATGGCACAAATTACGACTTCGGTATAATAACTATGCAAGATGACCTCTGATGTTGGCACAGACGGTTCTATTGGGTCCAGAACGGTCAAATTAGTTAGGTTCGACATAAGGTAGGCTTGAATTGGCGATCGAATAGGAAAGAGGGGATTGTGTCACGGTCGAAAGAAGAAAATTTTGACGAATAATATTTATATGATTTTAGAAAACTAATTTATAATACTTGCAATATAATTTTTACTAGTCAAAACATGTTTTCAAATAAATATACAAAAACCAAAAGTCGTTTCAAGGCAAAAAGCTTAAGTTTGTAGCTTATATATAAAAACTATATATCATTATTAATATATTCGACAATTAATTAAAATAATAGAAAAGAAAAATATTTTATAATTTGGAAATTTACTTTTTATGATAAAAATATATTTAAATAAATATTATATAATCTAGAGAATTTATTTTTGGCTTAAACCAAATTTGGAAATTACCTAGATAGCTTTACCTCTATACTATACATATAGTTTTGAAAAATAATAATATATAATCTTAAATACTAACCTTAATAATAATAATATAATTGTAGAAGCATGGAATTTCAGAACCTGAAGTCCTATGCGCCAGACACTACATAGACCAAAGCTCGGACAAAGTACTTCACACAGCAAAAACAACAAATATGGACATTGAAAGAGGACTTTTTATTACATATAAAAGTCTATTACATGTCTAGAAAGGATTGTACAAAGGAGAATTTCTATAAAAAAAAGATCCTAAGTCTACAGCCAGCAGCCACCATGCGCCCTCAAATAGGCGCAGCAATCACCATGCGCCCCTAGTCAGGCGCATCCCACCATGCGCCCTCAGCAGGGCGCATCTTTTCAGCAGCTCAGTCATGTGCATCCTCAGTTATGTGCATCCCTTCAGCACCCCAGTTATGTGCCGCTCTTCCAGCCAGGCTCACCGCCGTCTAAATGCTTCGACTAATGAAGCATTTATTGAGCAGAACGAGGGTGGCAATCAACCCTCTAGCTGGAGGAAGAGCTCCTCAAACCGAGGAAGAGAAGAGCACCGCAAGTCGACCTGTGGCCAGGGAAGGCTTCGAAAGAGCCTCCAAAGGCGAAGGAAGACCGTAATCGAAACCGCGGCTAAAGGAGTAGCTTTCAACACAACCAGAGTGGGCGACACCCACTTTGAAGGAAGAAAGAGCCCCCAAAGCCGCAGCACCGCCATTCCGATCTGCGGCTCTTCCAGAATATCGGAGATGAGGCTCGAGCATCCCTATCTTTGGATGCAACAGGCACCTTCCGCCTGCCTCGGAAGCCCTCGACTCCGACTTTTAGATGTAACAGTCACCTTCAAGTGCATCAATGAAGACATTGCATCACATCTTCACCCTCGGGAGCACCTCATCAACAGAATGCATCCGAGTAAACAAGTTCATGTCGGAAGAACGTGAGAGAACGAGAAGCAAACTCTCTCCATGCCACTATTTATAGGCCGGGCAAATCAAACCCATGCGCCAAGTGGATGGCTCTCCGAATTCTGTACAATAAATTTGCATTAAATGGATGAACCAGACGCTTCGAATTCAGCTAAGTCAAAACGACTATTTAAAGCCCTCGAAGATCGTAACAGTCGTACCATTAAAGACGTGTCACGAAGTGGATGCGCCGGCCAGACCGCGTATCGCACAGACGCACCCTTCAACAAGCGCATCATCAAGCACCTCACAGGGATGTGCTCCCATGCGTCCCCATACGCCTAGTGGAACACCAACCGATGCGCCCACTCAACTGTCCATCGAATGTCAAAAAAACATTAAATGCTGAACTGACAGAGTTGGCATCACGCTTCCCGAAGACTGAACACTTTCAGAAGACGAAGCATCGCCGACATCAGCATCATCATTACTTTCCTCCGGCGGTTACAAGCCACGTGACCGCCCAACCACTTGCATGTGCCTCCGCGGTCATGCGCTCGAAGCTCTGCATATGCCTCAAAAGCCATGCATCTCAGACTTTTCTCTGATCCCTAAAGACAGAAGAAAAGTCACCATTAAAGCTCAGCATGCGCCTCAAAAGCCATACGCCCCAGACTTTTCTCTGATCCCGAAAGATAGGAGTTAAGTCACTACTGAAGCCTCGCATGCGCCTCAAAAGCCATGCGCCCCGAATGGTTCGTGACTCCTAAAGGTTACGAGCCAAAGCCTCCTCATGCGCCCAATCCTAGGCGCATCCTACCAGATTATTCTCCATCAAATCTGAGATCTCTGAGCCATGGGTCGATGACACGTGTCCTTTGACTCAACTCACCCAAGATCTCAGCAACAGAAAGATCTTCTTCTCTGCTACGTGCCGACCCACAACAGCAGTATGAAGAATTCAACCCCTCGATCAGGGTGCATCGTTTATACGCCTCCATCAGCAATCACCACGTGGCGTCCCCGCGTCTAGGCGCATCCTACATATGCGCATGAGCAGTCAGCCTACAAAGCTATAAATAGAGGGATCATTTTCTTCTTCCACATACAGACAGGAACGAAAAAACGAACTAACACACCACCAGAGAGGCAGATACAGACACTCAACGTCTCTCTTCTCTCAGCAAGCTCCAGCACCCAGGGCAATCCAGACCTTCAGAGAATCGATAACCGTCGTCAGATCGTCAACGGAGTCAACGCATTACCATTCACTCCATCGGCACAAGGGACCCAGATAAACAAAAGTGTACTCCTAGGACTACATCTAAGTCCTATATTGTAACACTGTTCTGTTTGTATTGAAATTTACAATAAAAGAATTTTAATGGCAAACAAGCTGGCGACTCTGCTGGGGACCTCTTTCTCCTCCACCGAGAAAGCTGTGTCCCAATCCGACGATGTGGAGGTGGGCTCCTCCCACAAGACGCTGGTCGTACGCCTCAATCAACAGGCGTATGAGGAGTTCATCTTTGAAGGCAGTGCGAGTCCTTCGAAGCGGCTGCCGAAGTCGAAGAAGACCCGCCGAGTCTGGGTGCACAAGGTCGATGCCTCGGGCACCACCACCGAAGGGGATGCGCCGATCCAGCCTTCCCTACCTGCTGACGTCCTCAGCAACCAAGATGCGCCCACTGGTGCAGCGCATCTCTCGGGGAAACGTACGGCTAACCACATTCCCCAGCCATCTTCCTCTTAGGCATGGAAGATGCGTCGACGGAGCAGGGGCGTAGCCATTGCCCCGCGCATCACCTCTGATGCGCCACAGAAGGTCTCTGTCTTTGACAGACTCACTCGTTGTAATGGCGAGGAGAATTTGGATTCTGAGTACTATGCACCCCAGCGGGCTGGTATGAAGAAATCCAAGGCAGCACGGGCCATGCGCCCCAAACGTGCTATGCTAGCAGCGAGCCAGAAGCATGCACTCACAATCATGCGCACTGCTGATGGTAAGCTGTACAAGGTCGACTCAGGTGCTTCTGTGCCAGAAACGAGCCGACCTTCAAAATCCTTGTCTCACTTGGGCGCATCTATTGCGTGCACAACCAAGTCTAGTAAGGCAAATCCAGTAGTCTTAAACTCCCGTGCCTCCTCTGGTTGTGCGTCTGAGGTCCGTTCAAGTCACTTCAAAAGTTGTTCCCCCACTACTGATCGGGACGCCTGTTTGGTGTTAGATCAGGGGGTGCAGCATTCACCTGACCACCCCGGCGCTTGGCCTTGCCATGCGCCTGAAGGGGGTGTGAAGGTGGCACTCTCCTCCAACGATCTGCGCAACGTGATCACTCATAAGCGCCGATCAGGGGAGTCGGCTGACAAGCACGATGCGCCCCTCACAGGGCACACTTGTGATGTGGTCACCATCAACTGCTGTTGCAAGGCGGCTGTCCCACCAAGGCAGTCAGTATTCCAGCGGCTGCAATCATCGATACCCCTCCGACATCTCCTTGGGAAGAAGGTTTCAACAAAATAAGAGCCAAGGGTTGCTTCGTGTAATATGATCTCTAACTCCTCGTCAGTCCGAAAGACGACTGGCAACTCCTCGTCCTTGTCCAAGAGCCAGCCGAGGAAAACCAAGGCGAGTGTCTCATCCTCCGGAGTGTTTCAAGGCACTCGGGGGAGAAAGAAGATCTTGGAAAAAACTGGGGGTAGTCAGACCCTTGTCGAGCCTCTTCTCGAAGACGAAGCTATCTTCCAAAGTACAGCTGAGGCTGATCTTCTCGAAGTCAACCTGCCGGACATGGCTGAGGGTCATCTAGCCCTTGTCCTTCAAGACGAGGGTGTCCTCCAAAACAAACCTGGGGGTAGTCTAGCCCCTACGGATCTGAGTCTCGACGACGAAGAAGTCCTTCAAGACGGAACCAAGGGTAATCAGGCCTTTGCAGATGCTCCCGTCGAGAATGTTCTCCAGAACATAGCCGGGGGTGGCCAGGACGAAGCTCCAGGAGAGGCAACTCCCCTACAAGAGAGTGAAGCCGAGAGCAAAGCATCAACCGATCCATCCACTTCCAGCCGTGCCATGACAGTATACATGGCTGGGGGTGATTCTGAGTCTGATGTACCGCCACCAGACCTCGTCCAGCGCATGAACACATTAGAGGGATGACTCAAAACCCTCTCTGCCTCCATGCAACCACTGACTCAAGCAGTGTTTGAGATACGGTCAGCTTTGGCCAAGACACCTTCTTCCGGTCCTGACCCAGGGGCCAATGGAGAATCAAGTGTACCCCTTCAACGGGTATCCTTGGATACGGATCGTCGAGAAGCACCTCGGATGTCGGAGCCCTCAAATGCTCAACTCCAGGTGGTACCACCTTCCCCGACTCCCAGCTCCACGGAAGACGTGGTCGAGATGATCAGGGACCAGCGCGAGCACTTTGAGTCCAAGACGAGACAAGAGGAGTGCCAAAAGATGGGGATTCCCCAACCTTACCCCCTCGAGTGGAAAAAAGTAGTTTATCCTCTTAAGTATAAACCACAAACACTGACGCCATACGACGGAAAGGACTCTCCTCGTCGCTATCTGACGTACTTCCAGTCTCGAACGGTACATCTTCCGAAGGAGGACGCGCTACTCACTAGCATATTTGTTGGGGCACTGAAGGGAGTGGCGTATGACTGGTACTGCAGCCTCCTCGACAATTCTATATCCTCCTTCGACGACCTGACGTGCCTTTTTTTCGACCGTTTCTACGACGGCAGAAAGGACATGACAATGGCATCCCTTATAGAGATACGCCAGAAGGAGAAGGAAACGGTTCGGGTGTTCATCGAACGTTTCCGACAGGCCAGCTTCAGACTGCCTCCGGGCATGCCAAAACATGCGCTCCTCTCCTCCCGAATCATGAACATGCTGCATGCAGTCAAACTCTGGCTCAACTCTACTCCTTCTCCCGACTGGAGCTCCTTGATCATTGAAGCAGAAGCCGCGAAAAAGAAGGCGACCAATGCTCGTCTCCTGGGAGTCAGTTTCCCTGCCTTTGAGGACAAGGGGAAACAGCCTGCAGCCAACAACCCCGGACGAGAAATGAAGGGAAAACAGGCATTGACTGTCAATGCCTCAAAAGGTGCGTCAGAACCTACTCAGAAGCCTCCACTTGCACCAAGGCCAAAGGAGGTTTATTCGTTCAACGACGAAGACACCCTACAACTTTTCGAGATACTGAAGCAGGGTGACAAGATCAAGTTGCCGGACCCGAAGCGTCCCGACGAGGTTGGGAAAGTGGACATCCCGAGGTACTGTCACTACCATCGGTTTGTCGGACACCCAACCAAGGACTGCTATGTCCTCAAAAATTACATCCAGCTCATGGTCAATACGGATATAATCTCCGTCGACTACGAGGAGAAGATGGTGTCAGCCAACATGGTTTCACGCCAGTTCGGCACCCTGCCACCAACTACAACACAAGATGGCATCGTCCCCATCCCTAAGGCGACAATGGAAGTGGTTAACTTACCACCTACTCGTGACAACGTGAGTGGACTCATCCCACTCACCACATCTTGGGAAGAGATCCTCTGGGTTCACCCTGATCTTGTCTCCGAAGTGACTCAACCGGAGGTACGCCCTACCTCCCAATCCAAAGGCAGGAAGATCAAGTCTTACCGTATGGTCTCTTCTTCAGCAGAAGAGGCACTTCCTATACAGACGCGTTCGCAACAGAACACCCAACCCGACGAAGCTGCCGTCGAGGTGGTGCCTCCTTGTACCGTCCCTGCTGTCCAGGAGGAGGGCCCGTCTAAGCCCCCAGCAGCCAATAAACAGAAGGAGATAGAGGCCCGCTTCGATAGGCCTCTGTGAAAGGAGAATGCTTCAGGGTTAGCCAAGCCCCACAACTTCGACATACTGGCACAACTGGCCAGTACTCCCGCCCGTCTATCTCTGTTTGAGCTCCTTCATCTTTCCAAAGACTCCCGAGAAGCTCTCTGTGAAGCTCTGAAGGATGCTGAATCCTTCCTCAGTCAGGTCAAGCAGCCTGAAGATCTCCCGACTGTATGCACGTACTGCCACTGTGCGGATGAGGTTATCCCCAATATAACCTTCACCCAACCGGACATGCTGCTCAAACACAACCGACACAACAGGCCGCTGTATTATACAGGGTATATCGGTTCAGTCAAGGTGAAGCGGATTCAGATCGATCCGGGGTCTTCCCTCATCATCATCCCGAAGACGCTACTCTCAACACTGGGGATCCCAATGTACCGGTTGGCGCCTTCCAATATAACTATCAGTGGCTTCAATGCTAGCAAAAGCGAGCCACTGGGCAAGATACGACTAAAGTGCCATATCGGTAACCTCAGAACTGAGGTGACTTGTTATATCGTGGACGCCGACGTCAACTACAACCTCCTGTTGGGTCGTCCATGGTTGTATGAGTACATGGTGGTGCCATCCACGCTCCACCAATATATGAAGTACGTGTCCACCAACAACGTCATCCGGACGGAGTTTGCGGACATCGACCCCTTCAAAGAGATTGAAGCCTACTTCACCGATTCCGACCTGTACAAGTCACCTGACGTGGAGGAAGGCAATGATGCTGACGATGAGGCAGAAACGACAGCAGAGCCGGACATGGAGCCTGAGGTCACTCCCGACGCTCCTTTGAAGATCCAACTCAAATGCAAACCGCCTCAGAAGTTACCTCCCATGAGCATCAAACTGCTTGGGAAAGCACCAGCTGCTCCTGAAGCTCCCCTGAAGATACGACTCAAAGGAAAGCCGCCTCAAACATCGGCTTCCCTTGTGGAAAAACTACAGGAGAAGGCGCCAATCACCGGAGGTACAGTGGAGGAACCTCTGAAGGTGCGTCTTAAAGGCAAGCCGCCGCCATCCAAGCTGCCAGAAAAGGCCCACACAGTCCTCTCGGACTCCAAGACTAACGCTGTGGTGGACTCTTCCAATCCTACTCCAGTACTCACAGACGAAGAGATAGGGGAATATATCTCTGCTGATGTAGATGCACCCTATCTGGACAATGTAATCTTGCGGGATAAAATCTCGTATTTCATCAATAATAGTATCTTTTAATTATTCTAGTCTTCCACATTGGAATGCCATGTATACATTAGATAACGCTCTATGGTCATTACAAACACAAATAACGACCGTCTATCATGTAAATCGAGTAGTCCCGTCCCAAGGGGTCTGTTACATTGTCCCGCCACGGAATTGAGACGAAGAATCCATCATCTTCGGCAAAGTTGAGCGTCATCAAGATCTCCCGCCACTCAAGCCAGAACCAGATACCGGCAAAATACAAATTTATTGGTACACGGACAAGGCAAAGTACCTTATCCAAAAGATGGGTTACGACCTAAAAAGTAACAAAGGCGTGAACTACAGAAAGGGTCAACGTCTTCCTCTCCGGCTTCCAACACCTAAGGGAAAGCCGCAGGACTACTACAATAGAACTCGACGGGGGGTAGGCTATGTCACGCCACCGTCAACTCCTAAGAGTTCAGACACGGAAGAGATAGAATATTCTCACGCGACCGAAGCATCGACTTGGGATTCCGATACCAGCATCGGATCAGTCTTCAAGAAAGTGCTGTCAGCCAACATGACATCAGCATAACCTCAAGAAGATGAAGGCCAAACGCCAGAATTCTTTGAAGAAGAACCCTGGGCTCAACGCCTGGGAGAACAGTGGGAGTCTCGTTTTGAACTAAGTGAACCTCCTACCGAGGACGAGGTCGAACAGATCAACCTTGGGGATGGATCTTCTTCCAAACCCATCTTCGTCTGCAAAAGCCTAAAAGGAGAGGACCGAAAATCTTTAATCCAGCTGGCTAAAGAGTATATCGACGTCTTCGCCTGGAGCTACGAAGATATGCCGTGACTTGATCCCCAGATCGTGATGCATAGGCTGAACATCTTATCTGATGCCAAGCCTATCAAACAACAATAATGACGCTTCCGTCCGGACATCATGAACGCCATTGATCAGAAGGTGGACAAGCTCTTGACCAGCGGCTTCATCCGTGAAGAACAACACATGTGGCTTCATCCGTGAAGAACGCCATTGATCACGTCGTCCCTGTCACCAAGAAGAATGGAAAAATACGAGTTTGTATCGACTTCAGGGATCTCAACTCTGTTTGCCCGAAGGATGAATTCCCACTTCCAATCACCGACGTGATAATCGATAACACATGTGGCTTCGAGCGCATGTCTTTCATGGACGGGTATTCGGGCTACAACCAGATCAAGATGTTCCCCGATGACGTAAAACACACGTCATTCAGGACTCCGAAGGGTATTTTCTGCAACACAGTAATGCCCTTCGGCTTGAAGAACGCTGGTGCGACATACCAACGAGCTATGAGCACCATTTTCCGTCAGCATCTTCGTAAGACAGTCGAATGCTATGTTGACGACATCGCAGTCAAGAGCCGTCTTAAAGAAGATCACCTGCAAGACCTCTAGATAGTCTTCGATCTCATGCGGGCGTACCAGCTCAAGATGAACCTCGCTAAATCCGTTCTAGGGGTTTCTAGCGAAAAGTTTTTGGGCTTCATCATCATGGCAAAAGGCATTCATGTCGATCCCGAGAAGACCAAAGCTATCCTCGATATGGACCCTCCGAAAAACCTTCGAGAACTTCGATACCTACAGGGGCGTCTGGCATATATCCGGAGGTTCATAGCAAACCTTTCTGGCAAGTGTCAACCCTTCACTCAACTCATGAAGAAGGGAGTCTCTTACGTCTGGACAGAGGAGTGCCAAAAGGCTTTCGACGACATCAAGGCTTATCTGACAAGCTCGCCAGTCCCGGTAGCACCAGTCGCCGGCAAACCATTTCTCCTCTACGTCCGTGCCATGGATCATTCCCTCGGCGCTCTGCTAGCTCAGAATAGTGATACAGGCTATGAGCAAGCAATCTACTACCTCAGTCGAACTCTGATCGGGGCCGAACACCGGTACAACCCCATTGAAAAGGAGTGCTTAGCTCTGGTATTTGCCATCCAAAAGACTCGTTATTATGTATCGGGCCAGACAATTCATGTCATTTCCTAAGTCAATCCGCTCAGAGTCCTCATGACGAAGCCAGGATCATTAAACTACCGGCTTGCCACATGGGCGATCTTGCTAACACCATACAATATGGTGTTTGTTCCACAAAAAGTTGTTAAGGGTCAAGCTCTAGCCGACTTCTTAGCTGCACACCCCATCCCAGAGTCCTCAAGACTCTATGAAGACATCCCAGATGAGGTCCAAGAATCAAACGTCACCGAAGAAGGCTCCGTCTGGCGGATGTTTTTCGATGGCGCTTCAAGAACAGGCCCCAAAGGCCAAATCATCGCTGGAGTGGGGGTGTATTAGTCTCCCCCGATCAGCTGGTCATCCAGCGTGCTTACTCCCTTTCAAAGCCGTGCTCCAACAATGTTGCTGAGTACAATGCGCTCATTATGGGACTCTAGCTGGCGCAACAGCTGGGGGTGAATCATCTGGAAGCCTATGGTGACTCGAAACTCGTCGTTAACCAGGTCAGAGGGCAATACGAGGTTCACCATGAAGATCTGATCCCCTACCATGAAGTTGTATTGAACATCATTTCAACCTTCACCGGGTTCTTCATCGAACACGTTGTCACGACCCGCACCCTGATTAGGGGCACGAGTACGTGGTTACGTCCAGCCTACGCCGCAGCATCGACGGTAGAATGCTGTCCAGGTCATCTATAAATACTACAACTAAACAGATAAATGTACCTGTACAGTATATACACTCCGAATGGAGGTGACATAGAAATACAGTCTCAATCACAAATGTAAAACTAAGGTAGATAGTATGAAAAGGAAAATACGAATGATTAGATCAGAAAATAAGTCCAAGATCCACACAAGTCCAGAGCTACACACAAACAACCCAGAGAATCACATAATATATAAAAACTACTACAGTCTAAAAAGTACTAGCTGGCTCGTAGGTCAGGCAAACCTAACTAAGCTACACTACTCAGGGTGAGCAAAGTCTAGTGGCTCTACTAACAAACCACAGCCCGGGTCTACTCCATCAGACTCGACCCCATAATAGGTCGGGCAATCTGCCTCAGAATTATCGGTAATATGTCAACGGTATCCTGTCAGGAAAATGAGCAAGTACAAACACCAACAGCAGTTCCATATGAATCGACAAATTCTATAAGAGACAGTGTAATGAAATACAAGACAAAGATATATAAAATGCAGGGTAAAATCAGCAGAAAATGTATAATAGATGTGATTACTGAATAGGACGACAATATATTTGTAGGATTGCTTAGGAACTATACGGAAGCCGAGTTACAACCCTTAAACCAAACAAGGACCGGGGTTGTAAGCCTTCTCCCGAACAGAACTTAGCCTCCTAGGATAAATAAATATAATAATGTGACTTGAATTATTAGAGCGCTATGTGATCGGCTAGGGAATCATGGTAGGGTTATCCACTTGGCCCGACAATCACATAAAAATCTGAAAGGGTCATGCCGGCCAACCTGGATAACATAGACATGGGGTATCTGCTACACCCTACGTGAAGTGAGGGTGGCACTAGCAAAATAGTGACAGGGAGGCTTTGATCACATAACCCTAAATAATTCTTCCATCCCCGAATAGTATCATGGATCCGGACATGGCACGTCATGACACAGATTCAAAAGCAGGTGATCAGCCCATTCCCAAATCAATGTCTATATAAGTACATGAAACATGGATATCACACACCAATATACCAAAGAAAATCCAGGAATAACATCTCATGACAGGATCCGACGTATACTAGTCCGTGAACTATCGTGTCGAGAATCAAGTAAGACACTACAACTGAATCAGATATAGTAGATATCAAGACAATAAAAACTATCAGTGAATATACTCACCTATGGTCTTGAGCTGATAAGGTGAACAGACGCTCAGAGTAAATCACAGTCCTAAAATGAGATACTATGAGTTAAACAGGGTTTTATACTGAAAAAGGAAACTAATTTAAGTCATGAATGCAAGTCTAAATTAAAACTAGGTCAATCTAGGTCAAACTGCATCGTACTAGGTCAAACTAGGTCATACTGGGTCATACCAGGTCACGGGGAGTCAATCCAATTCAAACTAGGTCAAACGGGGTCAAAGGTTGACTTACAGTTGACTTTTGGTCAACTGGTCAACCCTGGTCAACTCTGGTCAACTCTAGTCAACTCTATTCAACCCTGGGTCAACCCTAGGTCAAACTAGTCAAATATTGACTAATTGTTGATTTTCAGTCAACTGGTCAACTCTGGTTTGGTTTCGGTCAATTCTAGTCACTTATAGGCTAAGTTTGACTTTCGGTTGACTTTTGTTGACTTTTGGTCAAAATGGTCAACCGAGGTCAAAACTAGTCTGAGGACACTAATCCTAACTATTACCAACCAAGAGAACCTAATTCTAACTATATCTTAGAAGTTAAACTCAATATCTTAACTATACCCTATTGCCTACATTTACCCTTACCAAGGTAATCCCGATACCTTGCCCATTACAAAGGAATCCCCGCTAATACTCAAGATACTAGCCTAGGCTCCTTAGGGTAGCTAGATACTATCCTATCTAGGGTTTACCAACCAAGAAATCTAGGGTTCTTCGGCATCAAAACTATTTTTTCTAATATGTTACTCTCCTACACATTACCTTAAGGTAATATTGAGATATCAAGATACCACATCTAACATAACTCATTCTTCTAAACCACACTCACTCTCCCTCACAAACATCATCTATCTAACCCCCATCTAACTTAGAATGCTACTTCTAAAATAACTTCTCAAAAACTAACTCAAACATCTACCACTACCCTCAAGATAACATAACATGGCATACTTTCTAACATTGACAAACCTTATTTTCTACCACTATAAACACTACCCTACTAACCGCCTAACACACTAAAAACACTCTCTAACTTAGGGGTTTCGTAGTACTAAATGTGGTTGATAAGTGTGGATAGGTATTTGGGGCTAAGGTGGGTCAAAAGGGGATGTTTCGAGACCACAAAAACCCCAAAAAACCATCCTGCACTGCTTCTGCTTACTGTTTTTTCCTGCTTACTGCTTATTATTTACTGCTTCTGCTTACTGCTTTTTCCTGCTGCTTTCCTGCTCATTCTCTCACTTTCTAACCATCTAACCACACACACAAACACATATACCAAATCCACCACCCTTCTCTTCTAACACACCTACACACATCTATATACAAACACACTACCACTCAACCAAAACACAAATCACTCAACAAACTACACTAGCCTCAAGTCAAATAAGATAGCATGATCCTTCCAACTCTCTCACCTTCACAACCTACATACTACACTACCATCTATACAACATCAAATACACACTAACACATATCCTCTATCAATCTCACTTCTCTCCACTAACCACACACATCCTTATCTCATTCAAACACACACACTATACTAACATATATTACATAACAATAATATATATATATATATATATATATATACATATATGTACTATATCATACATATTCTTGACAATCTATGATACCTACATTCACATGATATCCATACATGGCTCATAGGTTACACAAAATGCCTACGTCGCACAGTCACTCTTCTACTTAAAACCAATACTATACCAATTGGGCCTTCACTAAATTCTAGGATTAAAGTATACTATAGCTCTTCGTGTTAGCTTTCCAAAACTTCAAACGGATCGCATTTTCGTGTCCGGAAGCTCCCGGAATCGCGAAAACACCAAAACGCGTTCATCTTTCGTACAGCTGACACTCAAACAATTCTACAGAAAGTTACAGAACGAATTTGGCTTATTAAAATATATATATGGAAAGCTAACTTCGATACGCTTTTTTTTTAAAAAAAGGAAGGTTAATTGGAGTTATAAGCTAAAAGTTATGATATTTCTAAGTTGCTCTAGCTACTAAAAACGTGGATAAAAATTATGACGAATTTGGGTTGTTTGGACAAAAAAACACATGTAGGCCAAAATACTTGGATACCAACATAGCTATCTAAATAAAACATACTCTAACCATCCTAAATAAGATCAATCCACTCTCTAAAAATATAAATCTGAGATTAAAACACTAATTAATCATTCCTACAATATACATATGCATACAAGTGTCCAAAATAGGGGTTTTTTCCACTAGGACACAACCACAACACAAAAGACACTCCTACGACCTCCAAATGGACACGAAATAGACACAAATAGAGATACAACCATGGGGGTCATTCCTATGGGTTCAAAATATTCCTATATGTATGTAGGGATGGATTAGAGAAGAGATTATACCTTCCGGGAGAGAGTTTCAAAGGAAAAGGCCTTCCGACTCGACACCGACACCGACACCGACACGTACAGATTCCAAAAGGACACGAACGAGCTCCGAATCCTCCCAAACTTGGCTAGCACCCTCTAACTATGGATTAGAGGAGAAGAGAAGAAGATTTGGTGGAAGAAATGGTGGATTTGGAGACGAAATCAATGGAGTTGTTCTCTAGACATTTGGGGAAGAACAAGAGAGAGAAAATGGATGGATAAAATGAAATGGAAGAGATGGTGACTCACTCCTTATCCCCCCATAGGTGGCTGCCCAAAAAGGGTGAGGTGTCCCCATTTTGAATGTCTAAAATGCCCTCCACTAATCTATTTGATTTAAATTAAGAATGGGTTAAAGATTGAGGTCAAATTAGTCTAGTTTTAAGTCTCTAATTAAACTAAACATATCCATAAATAATTAGTCCAACTACTAACTAAAATTAATTTCATGTGGACAAAAATTAATATCATAAGGGCCATGTCTAACTAGTGTGTGGGTCCCACTAGAGTCAAACTACCCCCGGGTCCCCGTTTCATGTCGGATTGAGTTGAAATTCGAACCCGACTCAAATAACCCCAAAACAATATCATAAGTAATAAAATAAATTTCAACCCCAAAATAATATCATAAATAATAAAATAAATTTTAAAAATATTCAAAAATGTAAAATAACAAAAATACCCCTGTTTCTGAAAATTGGGGGTGACAAATCTATCCACCTTAAAAAAATTTTGTCCTCAAAATTAAAACCAAACAATAGTAAAATGTCAAGATCACAAGTCATGGCTAAAAATTTAAAATGATAAAAATTTCAAAAATCAAAGCATGAATTAAATGACTAAAATTATAAAATTGAAAATTACTCTCAAATATAAGTTTATCCACCTTAAAAGAATCATCCAAAAAAACTTAAAACAAAGTAAACACAGAAAATTCATGCAATTTGATAATCGTATGCGTTTGTCCAATAATCATGATCCTCAGAATCTCCGTCATGCCAGTGAGAAAGGCTACGATAATCACAGAGTCCTCAACTATGGTACATACCTCTAGAATTATGATATTTAAAATTTTTGCATTGCCGCTAGCTTGGCAGCGAAAACCTTAAATTCCCACACCCGAGAAATACGTCTATAGTCTGACTATATGTCCTCACTCTGCCTGCCAGCATGACCCTAGAGGATTCTAAAATCTCATAATCGAGGCGACCTAGCCCATACGACTTATCTCAGAAAAATATCACATCACAAGAACAAAATTTCATCCAACGATCAAGAACATATAGAATCGAAGTTTAAGACAGTTTATAAGGAAGCAAATGCAGAAATGAGATCGAAGGATTGGAACCTGCTATCTACTCTGCTACTGCCTGAAAATAAGTCACTATCATCCTGAAGACGAATTGAACCCAAGAGATCAATATGGCACAAGATAAGATATTATCAAAGGAGGACAATTGAATTCAAATGCAAAAAGAGTTGTCATGGTAATCAAAAGATCAAAATTTTCCTAAAATGTGATTGAGTAACTCCTTTTATATCCTATATCCTAGTCGCAGGCTCGTAATTAGTACTCTAAGTCGAGCACCATTACGAGATCGCACTAATTGTGACTCTGACCTACATGGGCCACCACAAAATGTGTCACGACCTGGACCCTGATTAGGGGCACGAGTACGTGGTTACGTCCAGCCTATGCCGCAGTATCGGCGGTAGAACGCTGTCTAGGTCATCTATAAATACTATAACTAAACAGATAAATGTACCTGTACAGTATATACACTACGAATGGAGGTGACATAGCAATACAATTTCAATCACAAATGTAAAACGAAGGTAGATAGTAGGGAAAGGAAAATACGAATGATTAGAACAGAAAATAAGTCCAAGATCCACACAAGTCCAGAGCTATACACAAACAACCCAGAAAATCACATAATATATAAAAACTACTACAGTCTAAAAAGTACTAGCTGGCTCGTAGGTCAGGCAAACCTAACTAAGCTACACTACTCAGGGTGAGCAAAGTCTAGTGGCTCTACTAACAAACCACAGCCCGGGTCTACTCCATCAGACTCGACCCCGTAATAGGTCGGGCAATCTGCCCCAGAATCATCTGTAATATGTCAACGGTATCCTGTCAGGAAAATGAGCAAGTACAAACACCAACAGCAGTTCCATATGAATCGACAAATTCTATAAGAGACAGTGTAATGAAATACAAGACAAAGATATATGAAATGCAGGGTAAAATCAGCAGGAAATGTATAATAGATGTGATTACTGAATAGGACGACAATATATTTGTAGGATTGCTTAGGAACTATTCGGAAGCCGAGTTACAACCCTTAAACCAAACAAAGACCGGGGTTGTAACCCTTCTCCAGAACAGAACTTAGCCTCCTAGGATAAATAAATATAATAATGTGACTTGAATTATTAGAGCGCTATGTGACCGGCTAGGGAATCATGGTAGGGTTATCCACTTGGCCCGAAAATCACATGAAAATCTGAAAGGGTCATGCCGGCCAACATGGATAACATAGACATGGGGTATTTGCTACACCCTACGTGAAGTGAGGGTGGCACTAGCAAAATAGTGACAGAAAGGCTTTGATCACATAACCCCTAATAATTCCCCCATTCCCGAATAGTATCATGGATCCGAACATGGCACGTCATGACACGGATTCAAAAGCAGATGATCAGCCCACTCCCAAA
Source organism: Iris pallida (assembly GCA_029216955.1). Classification (NCBI taxonomy): domain Eukaryota; kingdom Viridiplantae; phylum Streptophyta; class Magnoliopsida; order Asparagales; family Iridaceae; genus Iris; species Iris pallida. Next base: position 3,607,455 of record JANAVB010042817.1, read on the forward strand.
TCAATGTCTATATAAGTACATAAAACATGGATATCACACACCAATATACCAAGGAAAATCCGGAAATAATATCTTATGACAGGATCCGACGTATACTAGTCCGTGAACTATCGTGTCGAGAATCAAGTAAGACAATACAACTGAATCGGATATAGTAGATATCAAGACAATAAAAACTATTAGTGAATATACTCACCTGTGGTCCTGAGCTGATAAGGTGAACAGACGCTCAGAGTAAATCACAGACCTAAAATGAGATACTATGAGTTAAACAGGGTTTTATACTGAAAAAGAAAACTAATTTAAGTCATGAATGCAAGTCTAAGTTAAAACTAGGTCAATCTAGGTCAAACTGCGTCGTACTAGGTCAAACTAGGTCATACTGGGTCATACCAGGTCACGGGGAGTCAATCCAAGTCAAACTAGGTCAAACGGGGTCAAAGGTTGACTTACAGTTGACTTTTGGTCAACTGGTCAACCCTGGTCAACTCTGGTCAACTCTAGTCAACTCTAGTCAACCCTGGGTCAACCCTAGGTCAAACTAGTCAAATGTTGACTAATTGTTGACTTTCAGTCAACTGGTCAACTCTGGTTTGGTTTCGGTCAATTCTAGTCACTTATAGGCTAAGTTTGACTTTCGGTTGACTTTTGTTAATTTTTGGTCAAAATGATCAACCGAGGTCAAAACTAGTCTGAGGACACTAATCCTAACCATTACCAACCAAGAGAACCTAATTCTAACTATATCTTAGAAGTTAAACTCAATATCTTAACTATACCCTATTACCTACATTTACCCTTACCAAGGTAATCCCGATACCTTGCCCATTACAAAGGAAACCCTGCTAATACTCAAGATACTAGCCTAGGCTCCTTAGGGTAGCTAGATACTATACTATCTAGGATTTATCAACCAAGAAATCTAGGGTTCTTGGGCATCAAAACTATTTTTTCTAATATGTTACTCTCGTACACATTACCTTAAGGTAATATTGAGATATCAAGATACCACATCTAACATAACTCATTATTCTAAACCACACCCACTCTCCCTCACAAACATCATCTATCTAACCCCTATCTAACTTAGAATGCTACTTCTAAAATAACTTCTCAAAAGCTAACTCAAACATCTACCACTACCCTCAAGATAACAAAACATGGCATACTTTCTAACATTGACAAATCTTATTTTCTACCACTATAAACACTACCCTACTAACCGCTTAACACACTAAAAACACTCTCTAACTTAGGGGTTTCGTAGTACTAAATGTGGTTGATAAGTGTGGGTAGGTATTTGGGGCTAAGGTGGGTCAAAAGCGGATGTTTCGAGACCACAAAAACCCCCAAAAAACCATCCTGCACTGCTTCTGCTTACTGCTTTTTTCTGCTTACTGCTTACTGCTTACTGCTTACTACTTTTTCCTGCTACTTTCCTGCTCATTCTCTCACTCTCTAACCATCTAACCACATACACAAACACATATACCAAATCCACCACCCTTCTCTTCTAACACACATACACACATCTATATACAAACAAACTACCACTCAACCAAAACACAAATCACTCAACAAACTACACTAGCCTCAAGTCAAATAGGATAGCATAATCCTTCCAACTCTCTCACCTTCACAACCCACACATACTACACTACCATCTATACAACATCAAACACACACTAACACATATCCTCTATCAATCTCACTTCTCTCCACTAACCACACACATCCTTATCTCATTCAAACACACACACTATACTAACATATATTACATAACTATAATATATATATATATATATATATATATATATATATATATATATATATATATATATATACATAAATGTACTATATCATATATATTCTTGACAATCTATGATACCTACATTCACATGATATCCATACTAGGCTCATAGGTTACACAAAATGCCTACGTCGTATAGTTACTCTTCTACTTAAAACCAATACTGTACCAATTGGGCCTTCACTAAATTCTAAGATTAAATTATATTATAGCTCTTCGTGTTAGCTTTCTAAAACTTCAAACGGATCGCATTTTCGTGTCCGAAAGCTCCCGGAATCGCGAAAACACCAAAACGCGTTCATCTTTCATACAGCTGACACTCAAACAATTATACAGAAAGTTATAGAATGAATTTGGCTTATTAAAATATATATATGGAAAGCTAACTTCGATACGCTTCTTTTAAAAAAAACGGAAGGTTAATTGGAGTTATGAGCTAAAAGTTATGACATTTCTAAGTTGCTCTAGCTACTAAAAACGTGGATAAAAATTATGACGAATTTGGGTTGTTTGGACAAAAAAATACATGTAGGCCAAAATACTTGGATACCAACATAGCTATTTAAATAAAACATATTCTAACCATCCTAAATAAGATCAATCCACTCTCTAAAAATGTAAATCTGAGATTAAAACACTAATTAATCATTCCTACAATATATATATGCATACAAGTGTCCAAAATAGGGATTTTTTCCACTATGACACAACCACAACACAAAGGACACTCCTATGACCTCCAAATGGACACGAAATGGACACAAATGGAGATACAACCATGGGGGTCATTCCTATGGGTTCAAAATATTTCTATATGTATGTAGGGATGGATTAGAGAAGAGATTATACCTTCCGGGAGAGAGTTTCAAAGGAAAAAGCATTCCGACTCGACACCGACACGTAGAGATTCCAAAAGGACACGAACGAGCTCCGAATCCTCCCAAACTTGGCTAGCACCCTCTAACTATGTAGTAGAGGAGAAGAGAAGAAGATTTGGTAGAAGAAATGGTGGATTTGGAGATAAAATTAATGGAGTTGTTCTCTAGAAATTTGGGGAAGAATAAGAGAGAAAATGGATGGATAAAATAAAATGGAAGAGATGGTGACTCACTCCTTATCCCCCCCATAGGTGGCTGCCCAAAAAGGGTGAGGTGTCCCTATTTTGAATGTCCAAAATGCCCTCCACTAATCTATTTGATTTAAATTAAGAATGGGTTAAAGGTTTAGGTCAAATTAGTCTAGTTTTAAGTCTCTAATTAAACTAAACCTATCCATAAATAATTATTCTAACTACTAACTAAAATTAATATCATGTGGACTAAAATTAATATCATGTGGGACATGTCTAACTAGTGTGTGGGTCCCACTAGAGTCAAACTACCCCCCGGGTCCCTGTTTCAAGTCGGATTGAGTTGAAATTCGAACCCGACTCAAATAACCCCAAAACAATATCATAAATAATAAAATAAATTTCAACCCCAAAATAATATCATAAATAATAAAATAAATTTTAAAAATATTCAAAAATACAAAATGACAAAAATACCCCTGTTTCTGAAAACTAGGGGTGACACACGTACCTCGTCTACAAAATCTGGAGGCTGATGCTCTGGCTGGCCTCGCAGCCTCATTGGCAGCACCCCTTGGGACTCAGCACTACGTCACAGTGGTGGATCGAGACTTGGTCTGTCCTAAAAACAACCTGTGCTCACGAGTGGCCCATGCCATGTCAACCAGTGCCGGTGTTAATGTCCGAGACTGGAGATTCCCGTTCATCGACTTCGCTGTCTACGAAATTCTCCCAGAAGACCCGAAAGAAGCCATCTCAGTCAGGAGACGCTCTCTTCGATTCTACTACGATACAGCCACTAAAATGATGTACCGACGCTCCTACGATGGACTCCTCCTTCGATGTTTGTCCAACGAAGAAGTAGCTGAAGCCCTTCGAGAAGCTCACGATGGAACCTGCGGGGCCCATCAACCTGGCCCTAAGTTGCAGGACCGACTGCGACGCATGGGCTACTACTGGCCAACGATGGCCGCTGACGCTGTTGAATATGCTAAGAAGTGCCATGCGTGCCAGCTCCACGCAGACTTCATTCATACACCGTCAGAACCACTACATCCTACAGTCGCCTCCTGGCCCTTCGAAGCTTGGGACATGAACATTGTGGGACCAATTATCTCCCTTCATCGAGAGGACACCGCTTCATCCTAGCAATCACCGACTACTTCTCCAAATGGGCAGAAGCAGTTCCACTTGTAGAAGTGAAAAGCTCCAGGGTGATCAGCTTCATCAAGCACCACGTCATCTACCGTTTCGGAGTACCCCGAAGGATCATCCACGATAATGGTCCTCAGTTCATCAGCCATGTTTTCAACAGATTCTGTGACAAGAATCGCATTCAAAACGTGGCATCAACCGCTTACAATCTGGCAGCAAACGGATTGGCCGAGGCGTTCAACAAGACTATCGTCAGGCTACTCAAAAAGGTCGTATCATCCAACAAATGCGACTGGGACAAAAAGCTCGGCGAATGCCTTTGGGCCTACCGCACGACGGTACGGACACCGACAGGCAACACACCATTCTCCCTGGTCTACGGGAGCGAAGCGGTACTACCTCTCGAGATCCAGATACCTCTCTCCGCGTAGCGATCACAAACCAACTCACAGAAGAGGACAATCAACATCGTCGTCTGCGGGAACTGGAGGCACTTGATGAAAAGCGTCTCCTAGCTCAACAACGCATCGAACTCTACCAAGCCCGTATATCATAGACTTTCAACAAAAAGGTCAAGCAGAGGACTTTTCAAGTAGGCGACCTGGTTCTGGCAGTCAGGAGGTCGATGGTGTTGACTCACAAAACACCAGAAAAGTTCGAGCCCAAGTGGGAATGACCTTTCATCATCGAGACGGTATACTCGAACAGTGCTTACCGCCTCGCCAAACCCAATGGGTACCTGTTCATGATGCCCATCAACGGCAAGTTCTTGAAGAAGTACTACTCTTGACATCTTTCAGACATGTACTTCCACAAGGGGATCAGTGGACCCAATTATCAGGGCTCACATATAAATCCCTTCCACAAAATCATACGCTTCCGGAACCCAGCTGTTCCGTGGCATCCTCCAGTAGAAGGACAACCACGTCCATATCACCTCTGAGTTGTCCTCCTACACCCTACAAAGCGGAATCTTACATCCCATAAGACTACGCTACCCATCATGTTTACCACGTCCACATTACCTCTGAGTAAACATCCCGTACAGACAACCCCTGCATTGCCGTACATTAATCGCAGAACTTCCACGTCCACATTACCTCTGAGTAGTTCCGCGTATCCTCTAGAATCATTCCTACCACGTCCATAACACCTCTGAGTGGGAAGATTCTATCATTTTGAATCCCATATTTGCCACGTCCACATTATTTCTGAGCAAACATGTTGGTTCTTTCAAACTTATTATCTGTACCTAGAAACCAAGGTGCGCAAAAGATAATAGGTCCACACAAATCATCAAAGTTCATGACAGCAAAAATAAACACATCACAGAAAATTGTGTACTTCTTTATTTTCTAAAAAAAGGGAGAGTAAAGGATTACACTATCCCCAGCAAGAGTTGCAAATACACAAAGAGAAGAGACTACAAGCCCTAAACATTCCCAGGATTGGCTGAAAGCTCTTCAATCCGACGCCTCAAGTCTGCTGCCCGAGTCTCCACAGTCGCCAAGACTCCACGTTCAGCTTCTTGACGCATCGCTTCAATAGCCTCAGGAGAAGCATCATTTTTATGCTTCTCATCCAGCTGCTGCCGCTGCTGAGCCAAAGTAAGAGCCCGGTGGGTGAAAGCTGCCTCCTCCTTCTTGAATGCTACGTGTTAAGCCTGGATACGTTCGGCGTTTAATAGAAGTCGGGCCCGTTGGTCCTCAAGGCGGCGGATCTGGGCATCAATCTCCGCGATACTAGTGTCCAACACAGCACGCACCTCCACCGTCTCCCACGTAGACTGAGACAACCGCTCCACTGCAGCTTCAGTCTCAGCCACTTCGCGTTCCCAGACACTTACGGTGGCCTGGTAAGAAGACTCAGTCTCGACGATCAGCTTCTCCTTCTCCGCATCTATCAGGACTGAGAGGTCGTTTCGCTGGATTCGCTGTAATTCGGAAAGCCGCTGGTCCAACTCTACCACTGAGGCTTCTAGAATGTCGGCCATATGATCATGGCCCTGATGAAGACGAATCAGGTTGATATGAGATATTGTCAGAGTTCTTGCCGTCGCAAAACTCCCATTGGCGTCCATCACGGCTGATGCACCCCTCTGCAGCATTTTATATACTGTCTCGAAGATGAATTTCATATATTCATCTGTATCCGCCAGCACCTGCGACGTCATAGCAGGAGTTGGAGGAGCTGCTTTAGCATACGGACCGCAAAAAGGCCCGTCTGCCTCAATCCGCGAGGCTGGACCCTCGGTATCGACAGGCTCTTCATCAACAGGGGCTTGACTACTAGCCCGAAGAGCCAAAGAAACAGAAGAAGTCGGGACAGGCGTCGAGAAAGTACACCAAGTCGAAGGAGCAACAGAGGGTTCCATCAAACCCTTACCCTTCACAAATTCGGAAGAACCCTGACATCAGTGGCCACCTCATCAGCCCCCAACGTGCTATCAGCAGCCAGTACGTCCCCTGGCAGAACGGGAAGATCAACACTTGCCTCCTGACTCGCCCCTGAAGTCAGAACCGGCAGCCGAGTCTCACTTTCCTCATCAAATCCCTCTACAGGGACAGGATCTGTCGCTATCTCCTGATCGGTAGCCACCTCAGCTTCTACTGCTGAGTTTGGGGTAGGGCTCGACAATGATACAGCCGACCTTCTCTCATTATAACAAGGAGGGAAATCAACTCTCTCCTCTGTTCCAACCACATCTGTTGCCCCCGTAACAGACTCTTGCAACTCTGGAGCGGCGTCATCTCCAAATTTCTAAAAATAGGAAGGGCAGTCTAGGGACAGTAAGCTTTACTCTATGGTACTAGTGTATAGGAACTTACCAACAGAAAGCCTATGTGTGAACTGTGAATGCATACACTAGTACCTGTGTTGCCCTGCACTTTGGTAACCAGATTACATCAAGTAGATGTTACATCCATAACTCTCTTGTATGCAGGAGTTGAGTTCATATATCATTTCCCTTATTAAGATGGACCCTTTGTGTACCCAATGGGTAATGGCAGGTAAACCTCCTGGGTTTCAACTGACAGGAAGAGTGAAAGATAGACAGGTTGGGTAGACTCTATCCTTGTGTAATACAGTTGAGTGTAAGCCTAGACCAACTCGTAGAGGAAGGGTATGCACAGGTGAGGATGGTGTTTGGAAACAATAGGCTTCAATGTTGGTGAACACATATAGATGCCAATATTATATGATAAAAGTGTAGGCTAACAGGTCATTGATTGTGACTGCACAATATATATTGACAGGGAACTCCCCTCTGGAACCCTGCATCTGGTCGAATCCTGCACACTGAGGACTAGCATCAAGTAGTATAGGATGGGAGGCTCGACCACAGGTAGAATGGCAGGGGATTTATGCCAGTTCAATGTGTGTGTCTATACTTACTTGTACTTGTATTAGGGTGTGTCTCGTGTTACATAATCAGGAATGACAGCTTGTTTGATTAACCATTCAGTTCTAGACATCACCTTCCCAAGTCCTGTGTGGGCCTTGCAACACAATGATCCCATCTTAACCATTGTAGATACCTATCAATCATTACCTGATTATACACTGCTTACACCACCATACTGTCATAGGAATCATTGCCATTTCACTTTGGAATGTTATGTTACAGCAGGCTGTTAACCATGTCCTGCCACCAACCTACTGAGAAACCTTGTTGTAAGTTAAACCATACCCCATGGTAATTAGACACCTGTGTCTTTCTATATATATAGATACACATATTGTAGTCGAGTAGGTTAAAGTACCAGCCTTTGAGAGGGGGACAACTAGACACTAGTATACATTAAAGATTAAGACTCTAGGGGATGAGTAGCAAGGTTACCAGGAGTATTAGGAAACTGGGTCCTGTCAAATGCTCTGTATTAGGAAGGATGTCCAGAGAACACCAAGACCAGGGGACGGAAACCATGTCTCAAATCAGTGTAACACATTTGAAGATCAGTAAAGTCCAGGCCAGCATTTCTTAGTAAACACAGGATACATATCAGAGTATCAGAACCTACCCCTCCAAACACATTCTTAGTATTGCTTAAATATAGATAGAACCCCAGGTATTATGTGAGCGTTCTTGAGAGTAGAGAGTTCCTTGGATTACCTGGTTAAGTACTTTACTGTTATTTCTTAGCCTCCTTCTTGCATTGAGACTAAGGAATGTAGAGAGTGATAACACAACTAGAGATGACACTAGAGCCATAACATGGATTGGTCACTGCATACATATATATTAGAGGCTGAACAAGTGAGAGTCTACAAAAGGGTAGTTTGACCTGCTATATTAATATGGCAGAGCCACCTAGTTAAGGCAGGTTACAAACCATGGATCAATTTACATGGCATAGGAGATACCAGTATCACCTTAATAGACAAACCACATGCCATAAACCAACCAATAATGAAGCACAATAGTTACATTAAAGCAACAGCTGTAGGGAGTACAGAGATAGGAGGAAGGATTAGAGGGCAGCAGTGATAGATTTAAAGACTAGTATAAATTGACATTGGGAATAGGGGGAGTCCACTAATACGTATATCTAGAATATGCATAGGTTTGTAGGTTTTAAAGACTTAAACTCAAAAAGGTTTTCTAGTAGTTAATTCTGTGTGTTGATTAGAAATTCATAAATACAGGTTACTTGGACTCCAACTCTTCACTTGATCATTACTCGCAGCTCGGGACGACATGCAAGTACACTTTCTGTTCTACTTCCAATTTTGATGTTTTGTGCAGTACATGGTCATATGTTCTTTTACTTGATGACACGATGGACACACGAGTGAGAGTCATGAACCCTGTTTATTATACTCTTATTTAGCTCCTTTTTCGTGACTTATTTAGGTTCATGAGTACTGGTTGGGAGGGGAAATATCCTAGTAGACGTGTGAACTTCTCATTCTATCCCCGTGTCTCTCGTGAATGCTAGCAACTGCACATGACACGTGCAGTATGCCTTATTTACCCCTTAGCCGTTCACATGTCGAAAGGAATATTTCAATTCACGTAGATAGTTTGTCTTTTATTATTTTACCACTTGACATGTCGCTATGCTCTCATATTCGTTCCAGTTGACATATTACTCTATTATTTACACATTATTCTAGATATACCATGTCATCATATTACTGTTCAGTTCCTTTTACATATGTCATATTCATGTGCTGTCAATTCCATTATATTGCGGATAGTTTTTCAGCTTGTGTGCTTGTTCCAATCCTGACTGGATAACTAATATTTTAGGTGATGAGTTAGAGGACTTTTGCACTACATATTATGAGAACACCACAGATCCCGACTTTGGTGCACAGGACGAGTTGGAGGCTGCTTATGCAGACTTGCCTACTACGGATGGCTTTCAGTAGTTTTATTCTATTATCTTCATAGCTTGTTCAGTTTGAGACTTTTGATGTATTTCCTATTCGAGACTCATGAGTTGATACTACTAGTACTTTACTCTTCTTTGGAGATTGTGATACTTGGTACATTTTGATATTGGAGTTTCAGTTTATTCATTATCCATCTCTCCAAGTTATTTATGGAATTCATTAGTTTGGCCTCTCTATGAATTGTTTACTTTGTGAAAATGAATATAAACTGCGTGGTTGTATTTGTAAACTGTAGAGATGACTAGACAGCATTCTACCGCCGATACTGCGGCGTAGGCTGGACGTACCCACGGCTCATGCCCAAATATTGGGTGCGGGTCGTGACACATTTTTATGGTGGCCCATGCAGGTCTGATTTCGCAAAACACAGCAAAACTTGTGGTAGTACTCAACTTAGATGTACTACTGCAAGCCTGCGAGTAGGAAATAGAACTTAAGGACCATCTCCACATGTTTAATGTCGTCATTGAATTCTACATTTGATCTCAATTATTCCTTTGATTTGCATCCTGTTTGAATTTTCATACCGACTAACAATTTTACTTTTGTGGCAGTTAGATGGATCAAGGCAGGAACCCCGCTAACCCGAACACCCCAGCCAATGTTGGTGGGTCCTCCATGAATGGGACCCTACCGACTCACGGGAGCCGTTTCACCTACCTAGGCGAGACTCTCCAGCCGCAGGCTACGAGATTTCGCCGTGATGATATTCCGCCACCACCGCAGTTCACTTCGCCGATCCCACCACCAGCACCTTTCCACCAGCCAGTGCCTTTCCAGCAGCCAGCACCCCTTCCGTATCCAGCACCAGCCCTGCCCCCACCCCCTCCGCTGGACAATGTTGCCCTCCTCGGGATCTTCCAGCAGATCATGGCATCTCAGACACGGCAGGCTGACGTCTTCCGCGAGGCTCTTCAGGTTAGGGAGGCTCCTCCACAGCGCCCCGACACCTCCAAAAATTTTACAGATCTCAGGCCCTGGGATTTCAAGGGTACGGAGGGAATTCTCTACGCCGATGACTGGCTGGAGAATGTGGACCGCAATCTCCGGAGGGCCCGAATCCCCGAAGACCAGAAGGTTGATAATGCGAGCATGCAGCTCTATGACATCGCCTGTACGTGGTACAGGGATGAGCCCCGATTCACAGCGCCGGGCGTGACCTGGGAGGAATTCAAAGAGCTATTCAAGGCAAAGTTTTATCCTGAGGCAGCCCGCGAAGAATTGGAGAACGAGTTCGAGAGCCTCGAACAAGGCAACCTATCCATTGATGAGTATTCTGCCGAGTTCTCCCGACTCAGTCGATTTGCAGACGCCTTGACTCCTGCAGCCAAGGCCAAGAAGTTCAGGAAGGGGCTACCACATGAGATCCGCATAGCCATAGCCACCAGCCAAGCCACCACATATGAGAGGATCTTGAAAGTTGCGCAAGACGTGGAGAAGGAAATGAAGCGTAAGCAGAAGAGGGACCGAGACGCCTATGGAGGAGGCAGTAGCCAGTCCGGATCGACAAAACGGTCCAATGCTCCGGGGAAGACCGCAGTACAGCAACATCAGCCACAACCCCGTTACCAACAGCAGCAGAGCCAGCCTCCAGCTAGGGGCATCACCACCCAGCAGAACCAGCAGAGGCAGCCCCTTGCACCTTACAACTACTGCAAGAAGCCGGGACATTCATGGGAGGTATGCCGGAAACGACTGGGAGCATTCTTATTCTGCGGATCTAGCGAGCATCAGATGAGGGAATGTCCATCGGCGCGCAATCACGCAGCACAGAAAGTGGCTCCTGCCCAAGGAGCACCGACGAGGCACACGATACCCCAGCAGCAGAGGGGACCCCTGCCCACACAGCAGCAGCGCTTCGGCCAGCACCAGCAGCAGGACAGGGCTTATACCATGGCGGTCGATGAGACACTATTATCTCCTGACGTGATAGCAGGTTCTGTTCTTCTTGATTCTTTTTCAGCTATTGCCTTATTTGATTCTGGAGCCAGTCACAGCTTCGTATCTGCATCATTTATCTTTAGACATAGTACTGTATCTAAACCCTTAGATAACACCTATAAAGTCTCGACTGGTGGAGGCATCATCTTGGTGAAAGATGTTTGCATTGGTCGCCGCATTACCATAGGGGGCCGAGAGCTACGCGCTAGCTTACTCATCATGCCACTTTCGAGCTTTGACATAGTGCTCGGCATGGACTAGTTGAGTAAACACTTTGCCAGCATTGATTGTCACCACAGATGTGTTGTGTTCAGTCCGTCGGGGGAGGCCGTGTTCGAGTTCGTGAGATGAGGAGTAGAACCGCGTGGCGATGCTATTTGTGGGACCATAGTGGCAGATGAAGAGCTACCTCATCCCATCATCGCAGAATTTCTTGACATATTTTCAGAGGAGCTGCCAGGACTGCCGCCAAACAGAGACGTTGAGTTCTCCATTGATCTTGTGCCAGGTGCTCAGCCAGAGTTGCAGCAGGTCTACAGAATCAACAACAAGGAGGCTGTGGAGCTGAAGAAGCAGATTGACGAGCTACTAGAGAAGGGGTTTATTAGATCAAGTTCGTCACCATGGGGTGCACCAGTGCTGTTCGTGCCCAAGAAGGACGGGACAGTACGAATGTATATCGACTACCGGACCTTGAACAGCAAGACGATTAAGAATAAATATCTACTGCCCAGAATTGACGATCTTTTCGATCAATTGAGCGGTGCACGAGTGTTCTCGAAGATCGATTTGAGGTCGGGGTACCACCAGGTGAAAGTTAAGAAGGAGGATATCCCGAAGACGGCCTTCCAGACTAAATACGGCCAGTACGAATTCATGGTGATGCCGTTTGGGTTGACCAATGCCCCGGCAGTCTTTATGAATTTGATGAACAAGGTATTCCATCCGTACCTTGACAAGTTCGTCGTAGTCTTCATCGACGACATCCTTATATATTCAAAGTCGCCGGAAGAGCACGAAGAGCATTTGAGGATCGTGCTGGAGACACTTAGAAAGGAGAAACTCTATGGGAAGCTTTCCAAGTGCGAGTTTTTCCTTGACAAAGTAGAATTTCTTGGGCATGTGGTGACAGGAGATGGCATATCTGTTGATCCGAAGAAGATCGCTGTTGTTGAGTCTTGGACTACTCCGACTTCTGTGGCGGAGATTCGGAGTTTCTTAGGACTGGCTGGGTATTATCGAAAATTCGTCCAAGACTTTGCTCGAATTGTGGAGCCGATGACCAAGCTCACTCGAAAGGATGTGGAGTTTGTGTGGACAGAGGACTGCCAGGCTGCATTCGATGAACTGAAGAAGAGGCTGACGACAGCTCCTATACTGACGTTGCCCTCTGGTTCCGGCGGTTTCTCTATCTACAGCGATGCTTCAGGAAAGGGCTTGGGATGCGTCTTAGAGCAGAATAAGAAGGTGATTGCTTATGCGTCTAGACAGCTGCGACCACATGAGAAGAATTACCCTACTCACGACTTAGAGCTGGCAGCGGTCATATTCGCCCTGAAATTGTGAAAACATTATTTGTATAGAGAGCGTGTGGAAATATTCACTGACCACAAAAGCTTGAAGTACGTTTTCACACAGAAGGAGCTAAATATGCGGCAACGAAGATGGCTGGAATTGATGAAGGATTTCGACATCTCGTTGCAGTACCATCCGGAGAAGGCGAATGTAGTAGCGGATGCCTTGAGTCGGTATCCCGTGGCTATGTTTTTGACGAGGGACCGACACTTATTGGCAGATTTGGAGAGCTTGGGTGTCACGCCCCGCTCCCGTAGGAGCGATCGTCTTCGCTAAGGCGTGATGCCGCACGGGCCTAGGTTGCGCCCGTGCAAGGCCAAGTCCAGAAACGGCCGATTTGAGCTAGGCCACAGAGTCGCACAGAGTGTCCCCATTGCAGCGGAAAGTAAATAAACACAAGTAGAAGCAAATTCGATCTCTTTATTGATATTCACGAAGGTTACAAGCGGCGCTAGGCCGATATTACAAATCGCTCAAGCTCTCTCTCTGAAACATAAAAGGCGTGCCAAGTGGCTTACAAGATGGAATGATACATGGCGATGTTCCGATACATTATGTCCTGTATAGGGTGCTTCAGCTTCTGCAACGTCCCAAGGCCCCGGAGTTGGCTCTACACCTTAATACGTTCGATGGAAGCTCCGCACCAGCCGGCGTCTCCTGCTTCCTGTAAGCAGACTGTGGGGTTATCAGTACATTGTTATGCACTGGTGGGGAGGCTAGCTCGCCCACAATGCCATCATTACCAAACACGTTGCATTTACTTTCGTGCACCGACTATCATTCATTGTCTTTCTAATCTTGCCTTAGGGTCAATTTCATGGCACATATCATGACCTATCTCGTGTTACTGATTTCAAGTGTCATATGGAAAATGCATGTACGACTTACCCATACTTACCGTCCGGCCTTTCCTGTCTAAAGTAAACCAAGTTAGTCAACAATATAACATGAAGTAACTTAACGTGATTCATGCAACCATTCAATGTTACGGGCGTGTCCATGTCTCGGGTTCTAGCACGTCGTGGGCATGTTCTAGTGTTACATTTCGAGCATGTTCAGGAGGCACATTTCAAGCATGTTCGGGGTGATATATTTCAAGCATGTTCAGGAGACACTTGTTCATTTAACTTAGACTACTTTGATTTCAATGCAAGAACTTGCACGTGGATTGCCACCAGCATAGTCCACTTAATCTACATGCACGGGTCGCTGGCTTTACAAGCCATTTAGGACATTCCCCTGTGGTATTTCTCAACTTAGCGTAGGGTGATGGCTGGTACACCCCGTTAAGTCTCTTGAATATACCCTGCACTTACGTCTCTTGGTGCCCAAGCCCGCACCCAAGCAGCCCGTAAGCCCCGTATTGATTCTGTCTAGGCCGGCCACGATTTACCCCCCCAACGCCCGTGCCACAAAATCCTTCCACTCGACGGCCACGGTTTACCCCCCCATTGCCCGTGCCGTTTGTCCACGACCATTTCGTATTAACTTATCTTTTACTTAGCGACTATCTCTGAGCCGTAGGCTAACCCTTAGCCATAATGCGTTAACGACCAGGTTGGCGTCCGTACAGCGCGGGTAGCGAGCCCCGTTGCACGTGCCCGTCATACCTGTCGCTAGCGTCTTCCATGTCTTATCTTTCATATATTCTTTCTTTCATTTTATTCTTTCACTTGTTCGTATGTTCATAGAGTCATTCATGTGTTTGCTTATTCATTCTTTGATTCATTCATTCATGCATTATGCAACTCTCAGTGTGGGAGTCGCCTTGGCGACCCATCGGTCCCATAGCCTTCCAATGTTGCTAAACTCTACTCGGAGCGACTATGTTGATAGCCTTCCCGTTTTATTGTTGCAAACCATTCATTGTTTCATTGTTTGAACGTATAAGGGACATGAACGTGGGCTTGTGCCTTAGCACGAGCGTAGAGCGCGGTGCGAGCGTTTCTATAATTGTCGAGTTCTTTTCCATGTTCTAAACAAGCATGCAAGATGGGATTATTCCCTTAGCTAGGTGCGTTGAGTCATTTATTAGCATGCAAGATGTTATCGTCTAGCGATTCTCGTGAATGTGTCCGCATTGTTATGTGTCTAGGCAAAGCACAGACGGGTTCATCGGAGCCACCCACCTTAGCTTTGTTCGCATCGGCCAAGCGATACTCCGAGCGCGCCTTTGATAGTCTAAGTCTGGATTCATCTTTTGACGGGCCAATGTAAGTCTTCCATCGATTCGCATCGATACTTCATCGGGTCGAAGCAACTCTTCGGGTCGACGGCTCGTTTGAGTCGTTGTACTTGCCGTTTGGATCGGCGTTCCGCTAGGGCGGAGCGGGTTATTACATAATACACCACTCAAAATAAGTCTCGTCCTCGAGACTTCTTGAGTGCAGGTCATCCTATCATTCCTTAACTTGTGTCGTCGTGTTTCTTAGACGATTTCTTCGAACGGCTCTATCGTTCGATGGAATCGAACCATACTTGATATCTTTCTAAATTCCGTGTCGCACGCGTTTGGTCGATTTTATTGAATAGCCATTCATTCCTTTTATAGTTGATTGTACTTATTCAATTCAAGTGTTTCTTCGTCTTGGTGGTTATTTCTCTGTGTCATGGGACAAAAATATTCACACGAGGCACATTGTAACTCGTCGAATGCGGGGGTCGTAGGCTGAGGCAAACTCACTTTCGTTTATCTCGGTCATCGAGATGACCCGATTCGCTTTTCAAGCGTTCGTGTCCACGAAATCAGTATGATTTCTGCTTAGCGAGGTCGACCAAGTCTATGAAATTTTCGTCCGATTCAAGACTAAGTATTGCACTATCCTCGAGTATATCTTCCTATCAATGGTCCAATTCGTTATACCAACTTTTATTTGCACGATATCGATTCCATATCATTCACTTATTTAGGGCCAATCTCGTTGTCGTTCACGCACACTCCGCTTACACGTTTTCTTTGATTCCGAGCCACGCTCGTACTAGTATCGATCCTTTACTTAACGCAATTTCAAGATCTTCGACACTCTCCCATTCCTCAAGTCTTGCTTGAACTCGATGTATCACTTGGCTGGATCGTGCATGCATTCCAAGCGTCCCCAAAATACATGCATTCAGCCAAGCCGCATGATCTAGAAATTTGTCATTCTCACTCGAGTCGCATCGTGCACATACTCAAGCGTCCCTGAATATATGCATGTCAGCCGAATCTCGTGAGGGGTATTCCTATATTTGTGATTCACACTATCCATCCATGCCAATCCTCAAGATCAATCTTTCGATTGATAACTCATGAAACATGGCGTCTCACCTATCCGCTAGGCCATCTTTTCGAGGCTAAGTCAATGTCAGGATTGGAATCATAGTTCCCCAACAATAATGTCAACACTGACCCCAATCCTAGGGTCAAACCAAAGTCGATAGTACGGGGTTTTCTACCCAAGCTCGCGTCACTCAGATTTCTAAACATCGAGCACGATCACCTATTCGCATCAATGTATTCGTCGCACACCGCAACGAATTCAAATCCATTCAAATCACTAAATTGACATACTTCACATATCCATTCTAACCAATTCACGTATTCGATCACGAGTTTATCTAACTTGACAATATGTTGCGCCCCAATCTCACGCGAGTCCGATTATCCACGGTGGTTCATGAATCACCATACAACGCTCCCGTAGAATAATCATTCTCATCGGGGCGTAACTCTTGTTTGGGTCCAGACTAATTCATTTTCGATACGCGGATTGGACCTACTCAATCCTCAAGTTCGATTCTTCAAGCACACAAATCCATTCTTGAGTCACCTTCGCGTCAAACCATAAATCGAAGCACACAAATTGTTACGCCAAGCTAGGTCAATCACCCCCGCTGTATGAATCACCATACCAGCGCTCACGCGGAGTGATCGCCCTATTCGGCGCGACGCATGTGCGAGGCTGGAGTTGCGCTCGCATAAGACAAGCATGTCGATGTTGAGGTTATCATCGAAGTAAATCCAAGTATTTTCATTTTCATTCGAGCCAAGATCGATAGTCCATTCGTCATTTCGTTCAACTAGAAAATCCACGAGCCACGTCTATATTTTTCTCGATACGTTTCAACATCCCAAGTATAGCTTCCAACGGAACAATGACACTTGCGCGATCGTCATTTGCCGAGTCAGAGTACCCCCGAGTTATCGCATATCGATCTTTGATACGCCTCAATACCATCGACGATATGCGTAACCTGACGATCTTCCTTTGCAACCAATTTCGAGTCGTGCATTGATGCTGTTTGTCCGAGTTGGATATTCCACAATTTCATTTAATATTCAAGATCAAGTTCAACTGCTATTCCTCAAGCTAGTTTCAAGATCGTTGTTCAAACTCAAGTCACAATTCATTTGAATCAATTCGAAGTCGTACGCGCGATCCTCTAAGTTTCCTCGATCAAAGACCATTCACTTTCATTCATCGTTTCGAATCGTTTTCTAACTTGCGTTGCCCATTCACAAGTCGTCCAGCAACATCTCATTCGGGACATTCGAAGTCACGACCAACTAAGCGTGACGCGTTCTAAGGCTTTGCGCGATCGCATCGCCTCGCCGACATACCCGTTCTATCCGTATGTCCTGCAATCTCGCTCGAACAATTTCTATAACGTCCATACACCACTCAGGGTTCGAGCCACTCGACTAGTCGTTGACACTCATTCTTATTCTTCTCCGAGCCTATCGCATACACCACTCGGATTCAAGCCATACTATCTAGTCCTCAATCACGTTCGCGTCATGCGCTAAGATGTCCTTCAAATTCGTTCGACGAATCTCTAGCATAATCGCTCGCGTCGCCTCGACGTACTAAGTCGTTCATACTAATCCTCAAAATTCAAGCCATCTCTCGTGCACGCCTAAGCGTTGGTTCGATAGCGTTCCTATCGATATACACTCTAAGTGTATCTCCGTTCCCGACCGAGCGGTACTTGATATCGCTCGCCACTCGATTGCACCAGAAGTCGAGGTGCGCGACACGCGGCACAACATAACCAAAAGGTCGTGTGCATAGCCATCCCGTACGGACTATATTTTGGTCTCGTGTACTCGTTTGCCGTCAGCGTAAGCTCGTTCAAGCACGCACTGCGTTTGCTAACTCTTAGCATCGGTTCCTTCCAACTCAAGTCCGTCGTGGTGGCACAAAGGCCTTTGCCTATCGATCCCGTCCAACCGAGTACTCGTACGAGCTTTTGAAAGTATTAGACTTATTGTATGGAACATCCCAAGGCACAACGAGAGAGAGCGTATACTTCTTTTGTTTCAACGAGCTTTCAAAACTGAGAGTATCGAAATGAAGTCCAAGGACGTAAAGTCGTGCTCTGATACCAATATGTCACGCCCCACGCCCGTAGGAGCGATCGTCCTCGCTAAGGCGTGATGCCGCACGGGCCTAGGTTGCGCCCGTGCAAGGCCAAGTCCAGAAACGGCCAATTTGAGCTAGGCCACAGAGTCGCACAGAGTGTCCCCATTGCAGCGGAAAGTAAATAAACACAAGTAGAAGCAAATTCGATCTCTTTATTGATATTCACGAAGGTTACAAGCGGCGCTAGGCCGATATTACAAATCGCTCAAGCTCTCTCTCTGAAACATAAAAGACGTGCCAAGTGGCTTACAAGATGGAATGATACATGGCGATATTCCGATACATTATGTCCTGTATAGGGTGCTTCAGCTTCTACAACGTCCCAAGGCCCCGGAGTTGGCTCCACACCTTAATACGTTCGATGGAAGCTCCGCACCAGCCGGCGTCTCCTGCTTCCTGCATGCAGACTGTGGGGTTATCAGTACATTGTTATGCACTGGTGGGGAGGCTAGCTCGCCCACAATGCCATCATTACCAAACACGTTGCATTTACTTTCGTGCACCGACTATCATTCATTGTCTTTCTAATCTTGCCTTAGGGTCAATTTCATGGCACATATCATGACCTATCTCGTGTTACTGATTTCAAGTGTCGTATGGAAAATGCATGCACGACTTACCCATACTTACCGTCCGGCCTTCCCTGTCTAAAGTAAACCGAGTTAGTCAACAATATAACATGAAGTAACTTAACGTGATTCATGCAACCATTCAATGTTACGGGCGTGTCCATGTCTCGGGTTCTAGCACGTCGTGGGCATGTTCTAGTGTTATATTTCGAGCATGTTCAGGAGGCACATTTCAAGCATGTTCGGGGTGATATATTTCAAGCATGTTCAGGAGACACTTGTTCATTTAACTTAGACTACTTTGATTTCAATGCAAGAACTTGCACGTGGATTGCCACCAGCATAGTCCACTTAATCTACATGCACGGGTCGCTGGCTTTACAAGCCATTTAGGACATTCCCCTGTGGTATTTCTCAACTTAGCGTAGGGTGATGGCTGGTACACCCCGTTAAGTCTCTTGAATATACCCTGCACTTACGTCTCTTGGTGCCCAAGCCCGCACCCAAGCAGCCCGTAAGCCCCGTATTGATTCTGCCTAGGCCGGCCACGGTTTACCCCCCCAACGTCCGTGCCGCAGAATCCTTCCACTCGACGGCCATGGTTTACCCCCCCCATCGCCCGTGCCGTTTATCCACGACCATTTCGTATTAACTTGTCTTTTACTTAGCGACTATCTCTGAGCCGTAGGCTAACCCTTAGCCATAATGCGTTAACGACTAGGTTGGCGTCCGTACAGCGCGGGTAGCGAGCCCCGTTGCACGTGCCCGTCATACCTGTCGCTAGCGTCTTCCATGTCTTATCTTTCATATATTCTTTCTTTTATTTTATTCTTTCACTTGTTCGTATGTTCATAGAGTCATTCATGTGTTTGCTTATTCATTCTTTGATTCATTCATTCATGCATTATGCAACTCTCAGTGTGGGAGTCACCTTGGCGACCCATCGGTCCCATAGCCTTCCAATGTTGCTAAACTCTACTCGGAGCGACTATGTTGATAGCCTTCCCGTTTTATTGTTGCAAACCATTCATTGTTTCATTGTTTGAACGTATAAGGGACATGAACGTGGGCTTGTGCCTTAGCACGAGCGTAGAGCGCGGTACGAGCGTTTCTATAATTGTCGAGTTCTTTTCCATGTTCTAAACAAGCATGCAAGATGGGATTATTCCCTTAGCTAGGTGCGTTGAGTCATTTATTAGCATGCAAGATGTTATCGCCTAGCGATTCTCGTGAATGTGTCCGCATTGTTATGTGTCTAGGCTAAGCACAGACGGGTTCATCGGAGCCACCCACCTTAGCTTTGTTCGCATCGGCCAAGCGATACTCCGAGCGCGCCTTTGATAGTCTAAGTCTGGATTCATCTTTTGACGGGCCAATATAAGTCTTCCATCGATTCGCATCGATACTTCATCGGATCGAAGCAACTCTTCGGGTCGACGGCTCGTTTGAGTCGTTGTACTTGCCGTTTGGATCGGCGTTCCGCTAGGGCGGAGCGGGTCATTACATTGGGTATTGAGGTAGTCATTCCTGGAGTCGAGACACAGATGTTGGGCATGCAGATCCAGTCTGGTCTGATGGACAAGATTAGAGAGGCTCAGCAGCAGGATGAGCAGCTGCAGAGTATTATTGCACAGGTCCGAGCTGGCTCACTAGAGGATTTCACCATTGCAGAGGATGGCTCGTTGAGGCATTGAACGAGACTGTGTGTACCAAAGGGAGAGCTGCGAGAAGAGGTTATGCAGGAGGCACACCGTTCTCAGTATTCCTTGCATCCTGGAGCCAACAAGATGTACAAGGATATGAGAGCCCACGTTTGGTGGTACGGCATGAAGCGTGAGGTGGCGTGCTTTGTTTCTAGATGCCTTGTGTGCCAGCAGGTCAAAGCCGTGAGGCAGAGACCCGCGAGATTACTTCAGCCATTGCCGATTCCCGAGTGGAAGTGGGAACATATCACTATGGATTTTGTTTTCGGTCTTCCATGTTCGCCTGGCGGGAAGGACGCGATTTGGGTCATCGTTGACAGGTTGACCAAATCAGCCCACTTCATACCATTTAAAGTGGGGTTGTCCACGGAGAGATTGGCAGATTTGTACGTGAGGCAGATAGTCAGATTGCACGGCGTTCCAGTGAGTATCGTCTCCGATCGTGACAGCAGATTTACATCTCATTTTTGGAGGAGTCTGCAGGCTAGCTTGGGCACATCGCTCAAGTTCAGCACGGCCTATCATCCACAGACAGATGGGCAGTCAGAGCGGACCATTCAGACGCTCGAGGATATGCTGCATACATGTGTACTAGATTTTAGCGGCTCGTGGGAGGACCACCTTCACCTTGTGGAGTTCTCCTACAACAACAGTCACCAAGCTAGTATCGGGATGTCTCCATTTGAGGCCTTGTACGGACGGAGATGTCGTACCCCGCTATCTTGGGACGACGTGGGTGAGAGAGCATTATTGGGCCCCGAGATGGTCGTAGATGCTGCGGAGAAGGTGAAGCTGATTAGGGAGCGTCTTCGTGTGGCACAGGACAGACAGAAGCACTGGGCCGACAGCCATCGTAGGCCGTTAGAGTTTGAGGTATGGATTTGTTTAAGATGTGATTATTGATTATAATAGGAATAGGTCGTAACCTTGCTTGAATCTAGGTGAATGATATGGTGTTCTTGAAGATATCTCCGACACGTGGTACGATATGTTTCGGAGGAGGCGGGAAGCTCAGTCCGAGATATATCGGTCCATTTCACATCCTCGCAAAAATCGGGGAAGTGGCATACCGTTTGGCACTACCACCCGCATTGGAGGAGTGCACAACGTATTCCACGTGTTCCAGCTGAGACGGTACGTGGCGGACCCCAGTCACGTGCTAGACCACTCGGAGATCGAGGTGGGGCCGAGCCTTAGCTATGAGGAGCAGCCCGTGGAGATCTTGGACCGCCGGGAGAAGGTGCTACGCAACCAGACCATTCCTTTGGTGCGTGTCGCGTGGAGGCACCATTCGCCAGGCGAATCCACATGGGAGAGAGAAGACGAAATACGGGAGGGCTATCCTCACCTTTTTGAGACTTGAGGTATAAATTTCTTACTCTCGTGTCTATCCTTAATTTCGAGGACGAAATTTCTTTAAGGAGGGTAGATTTGTGAGCCCTTGACCCGAAATTCCATTTTTATTATTTATTATTTTGCTTAATTATTAACTAAATGCTTAAGTTATTGAATAATCATATATTATATATATATATATATATATATATATATATATATATATATATATATATATATATATATATATATATATATATATATATATATATACACTCTTAGCATTTACCTTTGAAAGTAATAATAGAAAGGAAGGTTCTTTTTCAAATTTCATAAATGAGAAGGGCCCTACTGCAATTTTCCATAAGTTTAAATCCTAACGGCCATTTGAATCCCTGAGAGGATTGAATTCAAATCCTGCTCGAATAAGGATTCGGGGATTCGATCTTATCCTCCCAATCACCAAACCCTAGTATAAATAGAGGGCGAGATCACCATGTTCTTGCCTTTTCTCAAACCCTAATTGCTCTGCTAGTTCCCTGTTGCACCGAGGAGGATACTTGAAGAGTCGCGCGACAGACAATCATTCGACAGGTAATGTCCTGACCACCATAGCTTCGATTCATTTAATTGATCCATTAACAGGCCTACAATTACTGTTTTAAAATCAATAATAGGAGAGAAGGGTAGGTGTTCGTATCAATGTCTATAAGGGAACTTGTGAGGGGGGGTGTGCCCCTGTGTTGAGCGTAGGGATATGATGCTTCATATCCATACTAGAGGCTAACTGCCCTGAGATATCAAACCTCTTACATAGAACCCATATCCTATACCATGGTTATATGCTACAGGCAGGAGATTGCATTATTTGTGTTACATCGTAAGTTGTTCCTCTTTACTGATCTACTCATTGCATACTGCTCGTTGGGTGCCTGAAAGCAGAGAGGAACATGGTAAAGGAGTATCAGAACCAGTGGTATACAAGTATGCCCAGTTCCTTAGTTGTTGTTCAGACCATTGGACACATGTATGGATTTCCTGTTGTCCCAACACCTGGACTTATTTGCACCAGTCAATCTTGATTCAACTCAAGGCATCCCTGAGTTCCTGGGATTAACAAGGAATAAAGGGTTGTCAAATAAGTGATAGGGAGACCTCATCACCCTTACCTATGAACCTGTGTAGAGAACCCGTATCCCGTACCAAAGCCAGTATAGGTAAGGGTACCTACAGGACTAGGGGTGTGAGCGAGTATAGGAAGGGCAGGGTAGCAGGATGGTGTACCCTAGGTTCCATCTATTTGTAAGCCCACTCCCCAAAATTTACTATTATTTTTTTACTACTTATTTATTATGAGTTAAAATATTCTACTTTTTATAATTGTATCGACGATGGGATTGCCTATATTTTATTTGATTTTATTTTATTTAAAAAAAAAAGATATACTTTTAAAACTATTAACTTTTTGCTAATTATTACTAGATGATGACTGTGTTAATCATTAAGTAATAATTGAATAATAACTTCTAATCATTAAGAAATTTAATGATTAGTTGGTTATTGTAATAATTAAATAATTGTTTGAAATGATTAATAATAATTAATATAATATATGATGAATGAATGCTTATATAAGGAACATATGTATTGAACCGCTGTTCTTTGCATGTGAGTGAAAATATGTGGGTCCCATCCTTATTATATACTTAATTATTAGTTCCTATGCTCATTTCTACCTATACTATGCACGAAATTAATATCGGCCCAATGGATGGCCACCCGACCCCCTGTTGTGTTGCATATATAAACACACACAGTAAGAGCATCATTAGTAAGGCCCATCCCATTTTCTAGATTCTAGATTTAGAATGTAGGAGCTCATTTTGTAGAATAATAAGTCTCATTCTTAGTCCCAATTTCTACAATTTCGGTCCCAACCCATTCATGGGTGCTAAAGGTTGGGCCTCCCAATTTCTAGATTCTAGATTGTAGAAACTCGTTTTGTAGAATAGTAAGTTCTAATTTGGAGCCCAACTTTCTAAATTCTAAACTTTATATTATTTTTTTCCTACGTTAATTTTTGACCACATAATTTTTGGGACCGGAGCTCACTTTATCATTTCCTACTATTCTCATACAAACCCAACCCATTCTACATTTACCTTTTTTTTGAAATTTTGGGCTCCAAATTGCATTGGAGAGTCCCAACTACTAATGATGCTCTAAGGGGACAGCCGGCCCTAGACTTTTACCGTCTCCTTCGTGTCCAATGTGCGGTCCCGTGTCTTTCGCGTGTCCGACGTATTTTTGACTTCCGATTTCGATGTAACCACCACCATTGTGATCTCCTCTCCCTCCTCTTCAACCAGAAATTATTCCCAGCCATCCAAGTAGTCCCGACGCCTCGAGACTAGTCTCCGCCACTCCGGGAACCGTCGCCCGACAACTAGTACTAGACTCTTTGGCATCCTTCATCGTCACTTATCAAAGCCGACACGAGCACCGAGCCCCACGGTCGTCCCCGGCACTCGATGGTAGTTGCCAGCTACCTGCGGTCGTCGGCCGAACCTAGGCCTCGACGTGGCCAGTCGTCGGGTACGACCAACCGCAGCCTCATCCACGTCCCGAGCGGACCTGCGCGATACGGAGACACTGAGCGTCATCGGAAGCTAAGCGTCCCTCACCGTGACAACTCACGTGTGTCTCCTCCGAAACCAACCTTGTGCATGTCAGCCGCCACGTGAAACCGTCGAGACGGGTGTCGAATGCAAGGTGCCCTGCTTTCTGGCACTGGCACTCCGACATCACTCCATCCATACGTGTGAATGACCCAGGACCTGGCAGCACCGTATCCTCCTGGTGAAGCACGATGAAGCCACCAATGCGTCGTGTTTTTCAGCAGCTGCCTTTCACCGGCAAGCCCGTGCAATGGCCGCACGACCTCGTGACCAACCAGACGTTCCCTTCTGGTATGCCTCTACTATCATATACTTAGGATGATGAGGAATATAGGAGTGCAAACAATATACTATTATTCATATAAACTAAAGAAGAAGAAGAAGTAAGAAGTAGCAGAGAGAACCATTAGATTAGGTTATGTTGGCAGCATATTTCCACGTGGTTATGTTGGAAGCAATAATAGAAAGAGAAACATATACATATAACCCCTCATTCCTCCTTATTTAGCATAATGGACCCTGATTAGTTAATACATACATTAATATATATAAGTATAGTCTGAGCTCTCTAGGCTAGTGGTATTAGAGCGGACATCCGGAGGGGCCGGCAAGGTTCGAGCCCCCCAATTGTGTGGGTGCGTGTGATTTCAAAAAAAAAAAATATATATATATATAAGTATAGTTTTATGTAAGGATAAACATATTCTAACATTCTTTTTAATAGCATATAAAAAAAGAAAGAATCTTTTCCTTCCAACAACTTCCCAGAACCAATTATTTGAAATGCCATCAAACAAGCAACACTATTCACGTGGGATTCATGCTTAATATAGAGTAGTATTGGCTAAATTGCAAATAGCCCCCACCTATTTGGTTATTCACTATAGCATCAACAAAAGCAACCAATACATGTGGTTATTGAAAATAACTATGCATGCATACACGTGGGCCATTAGTCAATTAAACTCTCATTTGAGTTTTTGAGACATACTTCTTGCTTTAGATGTTGGGCCATGTCATGTGACAACCTGTTGGGTCTTTCCCTGCCAAACAACTAGACTAGCTACAAGAAAGATTATTCAATAAGTTTAATAAGAAGGAATAGTTATATTAAGCAATAGTTAATTTATATAAATTTAACTGTATGTGAATTCATTCATTATATTATTATTAAGTAAATTTTGTGCACGGCCCGCCGGAATCCAACTTTGGACACACGGTTGGGTTCGTATCGGAAAACTGGATCCGTAGACATGTAGTTTGACGACTTTAGAGACCGTTGACTCTGGCACGCTTTTCGGTACAAAACGGGTCCAACGACGGACATCGTTTTTGTCCGAAATTACCGTTTTGCCCCTGTATCCAGAATTGGACTTAAGGACAGGCAATTCTAGCTAATTTGACTATTCTGGGAACGTTGGTACTATTTATTTCAGCATCCGGATGCTTCTACATGTGTTGACTGATTGTGGCTCATTGAGTGGTATAGTGTTATTGGTTTCTCCAGCTAAGGACCTCAGGCAAGTGCACTTTCTGATTGCTTTCCGATTCATAGTTGTCTTTTTATTTCATGTCTATACATATATCTTGCTGCTTGTTGACACGCTCGTCACACGGAGTAGTCGGGAGGGGAAATATCTAAGTAAACATGTGAACTACCCAGAATTATCCCATGAGTCTATTCTTGAATAATAGCCGCTGCACACGACACGTGCAGTGTGCCGGATTTACCCCCTAGCCGTTCACATGTCGAAACAGATATTTCACACCACCTAGATAGATGTCTTTTATTAGTTTTTCTTTGTTTATTTCTCTATCGTGCTATGACATCAGTATCTCCCAGTTTTATTTCTCATATGCTATTTTTATGTCTTGTCAATTCTATTGTGTTTTGCATTGTCGTCGGTTTGTGTACTTGTTCCATTCCTGACCGGAAACCAACATTTTTCAGGTTTAGCCGCTATCACTCTTAGCACTGGGGAAGACTTGGGTATGCTGAAGACAACCTAGAAATAGAAAGCAATTGTATAAATTCCATTAACTGTAAAGTTTTGTATTTTCTTTAAATATAATTCTTGTAAATGTTGTAATAAACTTAGAATTGTGAATGAGCAGCAAATGTGTATTTTGAGCATTTATTTCTTGCGGGCTTGACAGCGTTCTACCGCCGACTCTGCGGCGTAGGCTGGCTTGGACACGTCTCGTATCCGAAAAGCGGGTACGGGTCGTGACAAGTTTTTGTGGTGGCCCATGCAGGTCAGTTTTTGCAAAACATTGCGAACTCGTGATAGTACGTTAGTCGTACTATTGCGATCCTGCGACCAGGAAATGCTCATTCACAAACTAGGAATTAAAATGATTTAAGATAATGACTAGGACTAGGAGTCCCTTGTTCAAATTGACCGTTGGGTAGTTAAGGATGTTAGATAGGCCATACAATTTAGAATTTTTGATTGCTTGCTAGAACCCTATAGGTACACTCTTACTTTGATATGACGATATGACCCCATGTGGATACACTATTCGCTTGCTATGTTAGGCTTACCTAGAATTAAAGCTTTAACCTTGATGAACTGTTTAAATTTTTTTTGCTTTATTAGATATAAATCTTATATCATAAGTTAGAATTGCCTATTTTAAAATTCTCTTTTACTGTAAGGAATTAGTTTATAATTTCTGATTCTATTATTTGTGTATAAATTTCGAGTTAGATTTTGATTCTCTCAAAACTCGAACTACTTATTCCTCCTTTCAAAAATCTTGCGTACTTGTATTCCGACTATCTTGACCAACGCTGATAATACAGCCTAGTTTTGCAAGCTTACTCTTTTATCAAGCTTGATTCAAGACATATGTTTATTGGGGACGCCCGCTAACATATTGTCTAATCAGAATCATTGTATTACGGTCTGATCAACCATGATATAATTGGTTCACTTTTCATTTAATTATCCTACGTGGATTGAGATATAGATGTCTCTAGGATCTCATACACGACTGCTTTGACAATTCCGTTTGAATTATACATTCGTCTTTGAATCACGTAATTGTATTCAGTGACATCTCTCTTGAGCTCTTTATTGTTTTTGCCTTTCACTAATTGGAAAGACGAAAATTCATAATTGATAGATAGGAGAGGATCCTAGATGCCATATGCCTAGATATCTGTAGGTAGAATTTTTAGTAACTAGTTAGAAGATTATAAGATTTTAGTGACCTGTGTTTCAAGGGAGTAGTGTGACCAAAGGTGGGTAGAAGTCCTCGAGATTTCGTAAATACCAAATGACTAGAGAAAGTCATAGAAATAAATTGAGGAATTAAAATTTGAGAAGATTAAGGTAATAGTGGATTTTTTTTTTTTTAATTTTAAATTTTAGACATGTTTATGAGTTAGAATTTCGAGGACGAAATTATTTTTAAGGTGGGTAGATTTGTAAGCCCACTCCCCAAAATTTACTATTATTTTTTTTACTACTTATTTATTATGAGTTAAAATATTCTACTTTTTATAATTGTATCGACGATGGGATTACCTATATTTTATTTGATTTTATTTTATTTTAAAAAAAAATATACCTTTAAAACTATTAACTTTTTGCTAATTATTACTTAGATGATGACTGTGTTAATCATTAAGTAATAATTGAATAATAACTTCTAATCATTAAGAAATTTAATGATTAGTTGGTTATTGTAATAATTAAATAATTGTTTGAAATGATTAATAATAATTAATATAATATATGATGAATGAATGCTTATATAAGGAACATATGTATTGAACCGCTGTTCTTTGCATGTGAGTGAAAATATGTGGGTCCCATCCTTATTATATACTTAATTATTAGTTCCTATGCTCATTTCTACCTATACTATGCACGAAATTAATATCGGCCCAATGGATGGCCACCCGACCCCCTGTTGTGTTGCATATATAAACACACACAGTAAGAGCATCATTAGTAAAGCCCATCCCATTTTCTAGATTCTAGATTTAGAACGTAGGAGCTCATTTTGTAGAATAATAAGTCTCATTCCTAGTCCCAATTTCTACAATTTCGGTACCAACCCATTCATGGGTGCTAAAGGTTGGGCCTCCCAATTTCTAGATTCTAGATTGTAGAAACTCGTTTTGTAGAATAGTAAGTTCCAATTTGGAGCCCAACTTTCTAAATTCTAAACTTTATATTATTTTTTTCCTACGTTAATTTTTGACCACATAATTTTTGGGACCGGAGCTCACTTTATCATTTCCTACTATTCTCATACAAACCCAACCCATTCTACATTTACCTTTTTTTTGAAATTTTGGGCTCCAAATTGCATTGGAGAGTCCCAACTACTAATCATGCTCTAAGGGGACAGCCGGCCCTAGACTTTTACCGTCTCCTTCGTGTCCAATGTGCGGTCCCGTGTCTTTCGCGTGTCCGACGTATTTTTGACTTCCGATTTCGATGTAACCACCACCATTGTGATCTCCTCTCCCTCCTCTTCAACCAGAAATTATTCCCAGCCATCCAAGTAGTCCCGGCGCCTCGAGACTAGTCTCCGCCACTCCGGGAACCGTCGCCCGACAACTAGTACTAGACTCTTTGGCATCCTTCATCGTCACTTATCAAAGCCGACACGAGCACCGAGCCCCACGGTCGTCCCCGGCACTCGATGGTAGTTGCCAGCTACCTGCGGTCGTCGGCCGAACCTAGGCCTCGACGTGGCCAGTCGTCGGGTACGACCAACCGCAGCCTCATCCACGTCCCGAGCGGACCTGCGCGATACGGAGACACTGAGCGTCATCGGAAGCTAAGCGTCCCTCACCGTGACAACTCACGTGTGTCTCCTCCGAAACCAACCTTGTGCATGTCAGCCGCCACGTGAAACCGTCGAGACGGGTGTCGAATGCAAGGTGCCCTGCTTTCTGGCACTGGCACTCCGACATCACTCCATCCATACGTGTGAAGGACCCAGGACCTGGCAGCACCGTATCCTCCTGGTGAAGCACGATGAAGCCACCAATGCGTCGTGTTTTTCAGCAGCTGCCTTTCACCGGCAAGCCCGTGCAATGGCCGCACGACCTCGTGACCAACCAGACGTTCCCTTCTGGTATGCCTCTACTATCATATACTTAGGATGATGAGGAATATAGGAGTGCAAACAATATACTATTATTCATATAAACTAAAGAAGAAGAAGAAGTAAGAAGTAGCAGAGAGAACCATTAGATTAGGTTATGTTGGCAGCATATTTCCACGTGGTTATGTTGGAAGCAATAATAGAAAGAGAAACATATACATATAACCCCTCATTCCTCCTTATTTAGCATAATGGACCTGATTAGTTAATACATACATTAATATATATAAGTATAGTGTGAGCTCTCTAGGCTAGTGGTATTAGAGCGGACATCCGGAGGGGCCGGCAAGGTTCGAGCCCCCCAATTGTGTGGGTGCGTGTGATTTCAAAAAAAATATATATATATATATAAGTATAGTTTTTTGTAAGGATAAACATATTCTAACATTCTTTTTAATAGCATATAAAAAAAGAAAGAATCTTTTCCTTCCAACAACTTCCCAGAACCAATTATTTGAAATGCCATCAAACAAGCAACACTATTCACGTGGGATTCATGCTTAATATAGAGTAGTATTGGCTAAATTGCAAATAGCCCCCACCTATTTGGTTATTCACTATAGCATCAACAAAAGCAACCAATACATGTGGTTATTGAAAATAACTATGCATGCATACACGTGGGCCATTAGTCAATTAAACTCTCATTTGAGTTTTTGAGACATACTTCTTGCTTTAGATGTTGGGCCATGTCATGTGACAACCTGTTGGGTCTTTCCCTGCCAAACAACTAGACTAGCTACAAGAAAGATTATTCAATAAGTTTAATAAGAAGGAATAGTTATATTAAGCAATAGTTAATTTATATAAATTTAACTGTATGTGAATTCATTCATTATATTATTATTAAGTAAATTTTGTGCACGGCCCGCCGGAATCCAACTTTGAACATACGGTTGGGTTCGTATCGGAAAACTGGATCCGTAGACATGTAGTTTGACGACTTTAGAGACCGTTGACTCTGGCACGCTTTTCGGTACAAAACGGGTCCAACGACGGACATCGTTTTTGTCCGAAATTACCGTTTTGCCCCTGTATCCAGAATTGGACTTAAGGACAGGCAATTCTAGCTAATTTGACTATTCTGGGAACGTTGGTACTATTTATTTCAGTATCCGGAGGCTTCTACATGTGTTGACTGATTGTGGCTCATTGAGTGGTATAGTGTTATTGGTTTCTCCAGCTAAGGACCTCAGGCAAGTGCACTTTCTGATTGCTTTCCGATTCATAGTAGTCTTTTCATTTCATGTCTATACATATATCTTGCTGCTTGTTGACACGCTCGTCACACGGAGTAGTCGGGAGGGGAAATATCTAAGTAAACATGTGAACTACCCAGAATTATCCCATGAGTCTATTCTTGAATAATAGCCGCTGCACACGACACGTGCAGTGTGCCGGATTTACCCCCTAGCCGTTCACATGTCGAAACAGATATTTCACACCACCTAGATAGATGTCTTTTATTAGTTTTTCTTTGTTTATTTCTCTATCGTGCTATGACATCAGTATCTCCCAGTTTTATTTCTCATATGCTATTTTTATGTCTTGTCAATTCTATTGTGTTTTGCATTGTCGTCGGTTTGTGTACTTGTTCCATTCCTGACTGGAAACCAACATTTTTCAGGTTTAGCCGCTATCACTCTTAGCACTGGGGAAGACTTGGGTATGCTGAAGACAACCTAGAAATAGAAAGCAATTGTATAAATTCCATTAACTGTAAAGTTTTGTATTTTCTTTAAATATAATTCTTGTAAATGTTGTAATAAACTTAGAATTGTGAATGAGCAGCAAATGTGTATTTTGAGCATTTATTTCTTGCGGGCTTGACAGCGTTCTACCGCCGACTCTGCGGCGTAGGCTGGCTTGGACACGTCTCGTATCCGAAAAGCGGGTGCGGGTCGTGACAGCTGAGTTTGGGGTAGGGCTCGGCAATGATACAGCTGACCTTCTCTCATTATAACAAGGAGGGAAATCAACTCTCTCCTCTGTTCCAACCACATCTGTTGCCCCCGCAACAGACTCTTGCAACTCTGGAGCGGCGTCATCCGAAGTCGACGAACTCCACCCCACTTCATCATTAGGAAGCCCCGGGTCCGCTGGACCCTCGACGTCCAAGGCCTCCACGGCAGCTGGCACCATCCTGGAAGTTGCTGCAACCTCCGCATCTCTTTCAACAAAGTCTGGAGATACTAAAACCCCCGCAGGAACAATATCTTCAGGATTCTCCTCCATTGGAGACATTACCATCGGAGGAATGCGCTCGTCAGAAAAGCTTGCCACCTCCTTCGGTTTACTGACACCCGGTTTAGAAACACGGGTCTTCTTCTTCGATGATTCCTACAAGAAGAAAAGCACAAGTCACCAAAATGACAAGATGAACCAAAATTACGGAGGACTCTTTACCTCAGCAAGAGCTGATTCCACTGGCATTACGGACGGCATTCCCGTAGCCTTTGGAGTCGTGGTTTTTCTCGGCCTTTTTGGTACAGACGAACCGGCTTCTGCGTCGGCCCATCTCTTCCCAACAGAGGGATCTCTCACTGTTGCTGCAGCAGCAGCCCGATATCCCGCCAATTCTGGTGGACGATATGACCGAGCCGCTATCAACATATTCGTTGTGGCCTCCAGCTGAGTTCCAATGATGAAACTAGTCTCCCTATCATAACCAGGAGACATAGTATTCATGGCACAATACAGCTTAGCTGCCGAATACATGATCTGTGGCCGAGGGTTACGAACGGGCGTAGTAAACTGAATACCAGTACACCCGGCATTGTAATATTGCCAGCCCCGGGCTCCATCCAGCAAACTCCCAATAAACCCCAGACTGTTACTGGGATTCCGTAACATTAGCTGGATATAGCCAAATTGGCGAACGAACCGGCTGGGCAGATATGGCTCCAGATAACAACTATTTTGGTTGCGATAGACCAAGTGTGAAGGCCGAATACTTTGCAACCAACGAAAACTCCATTTCGGCAGAGTAATCGCATCTTCACCTGAGTCGTCTAAATCTTGGTCAGCCTCAAAATCTTTAAAGATGGGACCGACCTTGACAATCTTCCACCCCTGAAGGTAGGACAAAACTCTCCTGCAAACGGGGACGCCAATGTGTAACCACTTCCTCTTGTAGAAGCGGCGGATAAAGGCATCACCTTTAACATGATCCTCCTCCGGACCTGGACTCGTCACGCTTGGATGATGCAGAATCAACCACCCCATAAGATAATGGAATGGAAGTTCGGCCCGGGGAAAATTGTCGTTTCTACCTCTCCCATGGATCACATCATCAGCAAAGGTCCTCAAACCCCGCAACAGGTTACACACCATCGCAGGGAGGAGAGCTAGAGGACGACCAAAGACCAATTTCACGGCAGGCAAAATGAGGTTCCGGTGTACCCTCTTCACAGCACCAGATCCGCCCGCAAACACACAATCTCGGAGCCATATCATCAAGTATGCCGTTAACACTGCCTTAGATGACATCCGGTGCCCACAGTGCCAGAAGCAGCTATACGCATTCTCGCCACTCTCATTTGAACGGGGGGGCCTCTCATCTAGCCGGCTCACCTCGGAAGTTACTTCCGCGGGTCTCAGCCCTTGCGGAGTCGTAAATCGGATCTTCGAGGAATCCGCCAGATCCTGCTTGAAGATGTAATCCCTCCAAGCAGTCACATGAGGCTGAGTCCTGCCTTTGTCCTTCCGTTGTATCAGATAATGATGGCTCGCCACCTCTTTGAAAACAGCATCATCTCTGGGTCCTTATTTTCCAGAACAAGGATCTCTTTATTCGATGGAAAATGTTCTTCGTACGGTTCCGAGCCTCAGGGAAGCTTGGACACTTCGTACATCTCATGGAGAGCCAACCCCAACTCCCCCACCGGAGTAAAGAAGGTGCCAGTCTGGGCATTAAACAATTCCAAGAATGCAAGGAATATAGGCTTATTGAGATCCCCGCCAGCCTGTGTGACACGGATAGCGGCCGTCAGCCCAATCTCCTTAAGCTCAGTCTTGAACTTCGAAAGCACCCAAATGGTCAACTCGTCCCACTTCCGCATGTGGTGACACCAACCTTCAACCCTAAAGCCACCTTTCGGATACGTGACCCTCGATGTCAGCATCCGATTTGCAAAGGTTGAGGCACTGAAGGCAAAAGTGTCACTAGGGACTTCACTGTAGAGGCTCCCAGGACGCAAAGTTCGGCAACTAAACGAGGGACCGGCTCTCGAAGCGGCCAAGGTATCCCTCTGATTCGAGGTAGCATCAATTAAAAGAGTACCTCCCAAGGCCCCTCCTTGAGAATGAGTAAGCTCCCAAGGCATCCTCCTCTTGGAAGCTAAACGATAGAAGGCCGTCAGCGGCAACTGGCGGTCAAGTTGTCGCATGTACAGAACCATGCCTTTTGCAGAGAAAAACCATTCTTCTTTAATCTTCAGTACCTTCGCCTCGGAAGAGATCAGTCGGTCACCAAACAAAAAGGCAGGTTTTAAGAAAGTCTCAACCTCGGATTCAGCAGATTTTAGTTCACCACTCTCCATCATACTCTGGAGGAAAATCGGCAATTGACTCTGGATCTGTAGCATTCTCTCAGGAGGTTGATTCTGTAAGATAGCATCCTTCGCAAGGTTGATAACCGCCTCGTCAAAATCAACTCCCATTTGACAAAGAGAAGCATCCAGAAGGACTTCATTCAGCAAAGGGATTGTCATCAACACTGACACAACAAAAACAAAAGTCAGGCAAAAAGCTGTAAGGAGACAAAGTGTGTTAAGCAACCCGGCACATCATCAGGGTGAAAACCCATGTGCATTAGCTTTGGCGCATCATCAAGGTAAAAACCTATGCGCGTCAGCAGAAGCTTCAGCGCATCATCAGGGTGTAAACCTATGTGCGTCAGCAGTGAGGCTTCGGCGCATCATCAGGGCGTAAACCCATGCGCGTCAGCGGTTAAACCTCGGTGCATAAAAAGGGCCTAAACCCATACACGTCGGCGGGATAAAACCTCGGCGCATCATCAGGACAGAAGTCCATGCGCGTCGGCAGCAGAAGAGTTAGGGCACGCCGTATAACCCAAAGCTCGTCTGAACGAAAAAGCAGTGGAAGAGACGACACCCACCCGTCACTGCGGGTCGAACATCGGCCGGAGTCACAATGTTGACAGGAGCATCCTCTTCGGCAAACTCCGCCGGCTCCTTTCCCTTGCTAGCACCTCCGCGAGGAGTCTTGGGAGCCATTGCTTGAGAGAAGAAAGCTAGGATTTTTGTGGAGAAGAACTCTAAAAGCAAAGGCAAGGAGGGGAAGAACTCTCTCTCTCTCCATCTCACGCCTATTTATAGGCATGGTCGCACGCGTGAACCTATGAAGTGTGACCTCAGCCGTCGCCTCGGGTTCTGTGAAAATATAACCGCAAATAAAACCAAAAAGATCATCATTAATCTTTCTTAGTTATCGAGGCGTTATCATTTACTGAGCGGAGCAAGCGCCCCGTCACTGATGCGCGGAGTATCTATGCGCCCCGACAGTCTTGCGCCCCAACCTCCATGCTTCTTATTCAAAGTATTCCAAAACTTGTCCAAAAGTTTTGAAAAGTTTGAAGGGGGTCTTGTAGAAGCATGGAATTTCAGAACCTGAAGTCCTATGCGCTAGACACTACATGCGCCAAAGCTCGGACAAAGTACTTCACACAGCAAAAACAACAAATATGGACATTGAAAGAGGACTTTTTATTACATATAATAGTCTATTACATGTCTAGAAAAGATTGTACAAAGGAAAATTTCTATAAAAGAAAAGATCCTAAGTCTACAGCCAGCAGCCACCATGCGCCCTCAAATAGGCACAGCAATCATCATGCGCCCCTACTCAGGCGCATCCTACCATACGCCTTCAGCAGGGTGTATCTTTTCAGCAGCTCAGTCATGTGCATCCTCAGTTTTGTGCATCCCTTCAGCAGCCCAGTTATGAGTCGCTCTTCCAGCCAGGCTCACCGTCGTCTAAATGCTTCGACTAATGAAGCATTTATTGAGCAGAACGAGGGTGGCAATCAACCATCTAGCTGGAGGAAGAGCTCCTGAAATCGAGGAAGAGAAGAGCACCGTAAGCCGAACTGTGGCCAGGAAAGGCTTCGAAAGAGCCTCCAAAGGTGAAGGAAGACCGTAATCGAAACCGCGACTAAAGGAGCAGCTTTCTACACAACCAGAGTAGGCGACACCCACTTTGAAGGAAGAAGGAGCCCCCAAAGCTGGAGCACCGCCATTCCGATCTGCGGCTCTTCCAGAATATCGGAGACGAGGCTCGAGCATCCCTATCTTTGGATGCAATAGGCACCTTCCGCCTGCCTCGAAAGCCCTCGACTCCAACTTTTGGATGTAACAGTCACCTTCAAGTGCATCAATGAAGTCATTGCGTCGCATCTTCACCCTCGGGAGCATCTCATCAACAGAATGCATCCGAGTAAACAAGTTCATGTCGAAAGAACGTGAGAGAACGAGAAGCAAACTCTCTCCATGCCACTATTTATAGGCCGAGCAAATCAAACCCATGCGCCAAGTGGATGGCTCTCCAAATTCCGTGCAATGAATTTGTATTAAATGGATGAACCGGACGCTTCGAATTCAGCTAAGTCAAAACGGCTATTTAAAGCACTCGAAGATTGTAACAATCGCACCATTAAAGACGTATCACGAAGCGGATATGCCGGCCAGACCACGCATCACACAGACGCGCCCTTCAACATCAAGCACATCACCAAGCGCCTCACAGGGATACGCCCCCATGCGTCCCCATATGCCCAGTGGAACGCCAACCGATGTGCCCACTCAGCTGTCCATCGAATGTTAAAAAATATTAAATGCTGAACTGACAGAGTTGGCAGTACGCTTCCCGAAGACTGAACTCTTTCAGAAGACGAAGCATCGCCGACGTCAGTATCATCATTACTTTCCTCCGACGGTTATAAGCCACGTGGCCGCCCAACCACTTGCATGCGCCTCCGCGGCTATACGCTCGAAGCTATGCATGCGCTTCAAAAGCCATGCGTATCAGACTTTTCACTGATCCCTAAAGACAGAAGGAAAGTCACCATTAAAGCTCTGCATGCGCCTCAAAAGCCATGCGCCCTAGACTTCTCTCTGATCCCGAAAGACAGGAGTTAAGTCACTACTGAAGCCTCGCATGCGCCTCAAAAGCCATGCGCCCCGAATGGTTCGTGACTCCTAAAGGTTACGAGCCAAAGCCTCCTCATGCGCCTAATCCTAGGCGCATCCTACCAGATCATTCCCCATCAAATTCGAGATCTCTGAGCCATGGGTCGATGACACGTGTCCTTTGACTCAACTCACCCAAGATCTCAACAACAGAAAGATCTTCTCCTCTGCTACGTGCCGGCCCACAACAGCAGTATGAAGAATTCAACCCCTCGATCAGGGCGCATCGTTCATACGCCTCCATCAGCAATCACCACGTGGCATCCCCGCGTCCAGGTGCATCCTACATATGCGCGCATGAGCAGCCAGCCTACAAAGCTATAAATAGAGGGATCATTTCCTTCTTCCACACACAGACAGGAACGAAAAAATGAACAAACACACCACCAGAGAGGCAGATACAGACACTCAACGTCTCTCTCCTCTCAGCAAGCTCCAGCACCCAGGGCAATCCAGACCTTCAGAGAACCGATAACCGTTGTCAGATTGTCAACGGAGTCAACGCATTACCACTCACTCCATCGGCACAAGGGACCCAGATAAACAAAAGTGTACTCCTAGGACTACATCTAAGTACTATATTGTAACACTGTTCTGTTTGTATTAAAATTTGCAATAAAAGAATTTTAATGGCAAACAATAATATTCTTCAAAATATATACATGCTTACTGTTGAAAATACTTATTATATATAATACTCACAATAGTACAATATACCACAAAATTTATTTTTATAATGATAATAATAATAATAATAATAATAATAATAATAACATACATACATACATACTTTTTAACAATAACCCATAAATTATAAATGATACAATAATAGTAATAGTAATGGATAATAATAATAATAATAATAATAATAATAATAATAATAACTCAATTCCTACAATAGTCTTAGAAAAAAAGAAGAAAGAAGAAAATTCAAAAGAGAAAAAAAATAAGAAAGCAAAAAAAAACCAGAAAATGAAACTATTATTACGCAGCAGCTGAATAGCTCAGCTATTCTCTAAAAAAGGGGGAAAGGAAGTGGGATGAAGGGGCGGAGAAAGTTCGGGTCGCGGCGGGGTTTGCCGGCTGCGAAGTGCTCGGCGAGGCCGGACGCGGCGAAGAAAGGGGCGACGGGGGCTCACCGCTCCGGCGGCGGGTGGAGCGGACGCGGGCTAGGCGCGGTAGAGAAAGGGGGGTGAGCGCTGGAACGAGAGAGTCGGGGAGCGAAGAAGACGGAGGTGCGGCCACGCGGTGGCGCGACGCGGGAATAGGTGCTGGGCCGTCGCCGGTGACGGCGTTGGGTCGCGACGGCGACGGTGAGCCGAGGGAGAGAGACGAGTGGTCGGGGAGAGGGTTTCAACTCGCGTGCGATCGGAGTTCGCCGCGTCGGCGGCGAGGGTCGGTGGAACGCACGGAGGAGGCGGAGGGATAAGGAGGCCTGGCAGCTTTCATTGGTTCGGTGGAGGCAGAGTACGGCGGCCGACGCGGCTCGGAGGCATCGTGCGGCGACAGGATCTGGTCGCCAGTCGACAAGGAGGTCGACTCGTGCGGCCACGACGGGGGTGGTGCCGGAGTCAAAGTAAAATTTCACCCTCTTTTACTACTCTATTGGTGGTGGTGGCGGTTTGGATGGGGCTTGGTGTCGGACACAGGTGGTGGTTGTGGCCGTGGTCAGGTCTGGCGAAGGTGGTGATGATGGATTTTGGGGGTGGTGGCTGTGGTGGATTCCGGGGAGATGTGGTCCAGGTGGGGGTGATCGAGCCGTGGGGATAGGGATCGTCGGGGTTTTTTGTGGTGGATAGCCGTGCCACTGTGCTGGCGTTGGCGGTCTGCAGGCATGGTGAGGAAGATGGTGACGTCGGTGGTGATCGCTGCGGGGTGCTTAATGGTGGTGGTTGGAGTAGGCGATGGCGGTGTCGGTAGATAAAATAGGATTAGGGCTAGGGTTTGGATGAGTCGTGTCGGGTGTGTCCGACACGACGGGGACGGAGGTTCGGATCTGTCGGACCCGGGGTGGAGTAATGTATTTGTACAATGAAACACATAGTGGATGGGACACGGACACGGTGCACAGTTTGGATTGTGGAAATTTGTGGAGGAATAATGTATTGGAGGAGTACCTGTCTATTTATAGGATGTGGGAATTTCCAATTAGATAAAGTTTAGGATTTGTTTAAACCCAAAATAGATAATTCGTAGTTTAAATTAAAAGCAATCAAATCCAAACACATATTCAATTTAAATCAAATTAAATTTTAGTTTAAAATCGAATAGGATAAATCAAATTCCAAATATATATATTAATTTACTATTTTAAACATGTCCATAAATCATATCAAGATTTAAATTGGTACAATAATTTCAAAATATGTTTTCTAAAAATGCTATAATAATAATTTCGAAAATACACTATTATTTAAAATAACTAATAAATAATTACTAAATATATATGTATGTACAAATAATATTTACATAAATATACTTTCTAATATACCATTTTATAGGAAAAATACTTTATCATTATAACTGTATAAATGAAAGGCTTTTCATAATTAAAACCATAAACTTGAAAATGATAGCTAGAAATAATTATTACCTATATTATTTTGAAACCATAAAAATAAAAAAATGTTTTTCTAAAAATATGTACGCTCGCACATATTCGCACTCGTCGAGCAATTTCGAAAAATAAAATTTTCGTACACGATGTACAATACGACTACGTGACGTATAATACAAAATTTTAAATCAGTACAAAAATTTTAAATAAAAAAAATAGTAGAAATTTAGGACTTTTACATACTATCCAACTTAAAAGAATTTCGTCCTCAAAATTAAGAATTCGTAGGAGGGTGAGAAGACACAAGGGGTATCGATGAGGAACAGTTAATAACAAAATCATGCCATAAGAAATTGCGGTCTAGATCATAGGAAAATAATACGATATGGTCGTAATCAATAGGATGGCTAGAGAAAGTTCTAGTATAACGCTTTTGCCCTCCTAAAATAGGTGAAGGCGAAAGCAATATAGAGTTCGAAGGAGGTGTTATCGAATACGAATACGTGATTCAAGGACGATCGAATAATTTCAAAGGAATTGTCAAGGCAGTCGTGGATGGGATTCTAGAGGACAAGTTTATCTATGTCCCCATCCACGCAGAACGATAGATAAAAGCGAACCAAAGTGCACTTGGTTGATCAGACCATTATGCACCGGTTCTGATTAGACAATAGGCTAGTGAGCGCTCAATAGCATATGTCATGAACAAACTCGATAAAGAATAAGCTTGCAAAAACTAGGCTACATTAGCATCATTTAGTCAAAACGGTAAATACATAGGTACGAGAGATTAAGATTTAAAGAAGGTAGAATGATTCTAAGTCATACAGTCATCCTATAGTCTTCTTGTCCAAGTCCTTGGTTGGCTAGACGGGTTAGGTCCTCTAGATTTTAGGATCTAAATAAGCTTGCTAATATAGGTCACTAGGTCAAAGGGGTTGCTAGTTCATAAGGTATTCTACCCAACTTAAAGAATTAAACTAATGGTGTTTTGGGACAACTAACTAGTAAGGTCAATCTCTAGCAAGCACGAAGAGAAGATAAGATTAGGGATGGAAGAAAGCAAGCAAGATGCAATTGATGAGTCGGTCGAATATGGAATCGAGGAAAAAGGTCAAGTATGTGGATGAGATCCTAGACTTCTAATCTTATTCGCAGGCTTGTTTGGTATGGTAAAGTAACCAAACAATTTATCTTGACCTGCATGGGCCACCACAAAAATATATAATGCTCCAGTCCCAAAATATGTAGGACTAGGAACGTAGACATGCCAGCTGTATTCATACGAAATACATGGGCCTCGTATGAATACATAAGCTGTAAAATGTAGTAGAACCATAACTAATCTCATCCACAAAATAAATGAATAAAAGATTTCATAAAATAATAATGAATTGTCTTGATACAATATGTTGGGCGAAGACAAATCCACTACCAACAAGTAAAGAGAAATACATGAGAGAATAAATGATTTTGGCGAGCGAAGAGAAGACGATC
This sequence comes from Iris pallida, assembly GCA_029216955.1. NCBI lineage: Eukaryota > Viridiplantae > Streptophyta > Magnoliopsida > Asparagales > Iridaceae > Iris > Iris pallida. The sequence continues at coordinate 3,648,484 of JANAVB010042817.1, forward strand.
CAAGCGCAATCATCCTCGAATAAATAGCGATGAACACGGCTAAAGCTAGAATACCTGCGAAAGATAAGAGCACACACCTGGCGAGATAACCAGGTCCTTAGAGGGACGTAACAAGACACATAATATCATGCCAATAACTGAATAATAAAGCTCAACAGAAAAGTAAATGTGAGTACACAATTAAAGATCCTTAACCATTCTATGTGTTAATGCATTTTGAAGACAACGTTCCACACAAGGGCTCCCGAAGCTAGAAACACGTCACGTTAGCCTTTCAACCAAGGCACTAGTGGCGTCTAGAGAAAAGTAAATGCACGGCCCATTAGCACTCGAGCGAGAACTAAGGGGCAGCTAGAGAAAAATAAATGCACGGCCACTAGCTCTTGGGTGAGTCATTAACGGCAGCTAGAGGAAAGTAAATGTACGGCACATTTGTGTTTCAACCGAGGCACTAGTGGCATCTAGAGAAAAGTAAATAAATGCACGGCCACTAGCTCTCGACTGAGTCACAAATGGCAGCTAGAGAAAAGTAAAGGTGTGAAAGCTCCTGCGCCTAATAACTATCTTCACCCTTCCCATGCACTACTCGTGCTGAATCCACATCACGAAATTTCTAATAACTGCTATGTCTTCTAGTCAATAATAACTATTTAGCAGTTATTGCCTATCGCACGATATATGCGCACCGATGGCCAGTCGATACGTACGTCCGAGATCTATATGAGACTCGTGACTCGTGATACACAAGTGTCAGGGCCAATGAATGCAACACAAACAAAGGTAGTTCCTTAACTCTAGGCCAAATGCAACTAAAATATAATAATTTGCAAGTACAATTTATATTTTCTAGAATAAGTAAAAAAACATGCATGATATTGAGCAAGAAATTAAACAGTAAAGGCAAGGTGTCTTGCCTGATAGTACGCCTGGTGTGCTGCGATGATCAAGATGGCACAAATTGCAACTTCGGTGCAACAACTATGCAAGATGACTTCTGATGTCGGCACAGACGGTTCCATTGGGTCCAGAACGGTCAAATTAGTTAGGTTCGACATAAGGTAGGCTTGAATTGGCAATCGAATAGGAAAGAGGGAGTTGAGTCACGGTCGAAAGAAGAAAAAATTGACGAATAATATTTATATGATTTTAGAAAACTAATTTATAATACTTGAAATATAATTTTTACTAGTGTAAACATGTTTTCAAATAAATATCCAAAAACCAAAAGTCGTTTCAAGGCAAAACGCTTAAGTTTGTAGCTTATATATAAAAACTATATATCATTATTAATATCTTCGACAATTAATTAAAATAATAGAAAAAAAATATTTTATAATTTTGAAATTTACTTTTTATGATAAAAATATATTTAAATAAACATTATATAATTTAGAGAATTTATTTTTGGCTTAAACCAAATTTGGAAATTACCTACATAGCTTTACCTCTATAATATACATATAGTTTTGAAAAATAATAATATATAATCTTAAATACTAACCTTAATAATAATAATAATATAATATTTTTCAAAATATATACATGCTTACTGTTGAAAATACTTATAGTATATAATACTCACAATAGTACAATATACCACAAAATTTATTTTTATAATGATAATAATAATAATAATAATAATAATAATAATAATAATAATAATAATAATAACATACATACATACTTTTTAGCAATAACCCATACATTATAAATGATACAATAATAGTAATAATAATAATAATAATAATAATAATAATAATAATAATAATAATAACTAAATTCCTACAATAGTCTTAGAAAATAAAAAGAAGAAAGAAGAAAAGTAAAAAAAGAAAAGAAAAGAAGAAAGAAAAAAAAAAGTAGAAAATGAAACTATTATTACGCAGCAGCTGAATAGCTTTGCTATTCTCTAGAAAAGGAGGGAAGGAAGTGGGATGAAGGGGCGGAGAAAGTTCAGGTCGCGGCGGGGTTTGCCGGCTGTGGAGTGCTCGGCGAGGCCGGCCGCTGCGGAGAAAGGGGCGACGGGGGCTCACCGCTCCGGCGGCGGGTGGAGCGGACGCGGGCTAGGCGCGGCGGAGAAAGGGGGGTGAGCGCTGGAGCGAGAGAGTCGGGGAGCGAAGAAGACGGAGGTGCGGCCACGCGGTGGCGCGGCGCGGAGATAGGCGCTGGGCCGTCGCCGGTCTCGGCTCTGGGTCACGGCGGCGACGGTGAGCCGAGGGAGAGGGACGAGTGGTCGGGGAGAGGGTTTCAACTCGCGTGCAGTCGGAGTTCGCCGCGTCGGCGGCGAGGGTCGGTGGAACGCACAGAGGAGGCGGAGGGATAGGGAGGTCTGGCAGCTTTCGTTGGTTCGGTGGAGGCGGAGTACGGCGGCCGGCACGGCTCGGAGGCATCGTACGACGGCAGGATCTGGTCGCCAGTCGACAAGGAGGTCGACTCGTGCGGCCACGACGGGGGTAGTGCCAGAGTCAAGGTGAAATTTTACCCTCTTCTACTACTCTATTGGTGGTGGTGGCGGTTTGGATGGGGCTTGGTGTCGGACACAGGTGGTGGTTGTGGCCGTGGTCAGGTCTGGCAAAGGTGGTGATGATGGATTTTGGGGGTGGTGGCTGTGGTGGATTTCGGGGAGATGTGGTCCAGGCGGGGGTGATGGTGTAACACCCATATTCTGAATACGTATTTTATTAAGCTTGCATGTATTTCAGACCTGTATTTATTTTCTCGAATTTTGGCATGTACTTGTAATTGGCTTGACTTGCCAATTTTGGTTCTCGTAATTGGGTTTTACCTGGCTTGGTTTATTTTGTGGAGAAGAATTGGTTTGATTTGGTTTGGTTTGGTTTAACATGCATTGGAACACCTTAGCCTATGTTCAACCATTATTCCAACACAACCCACCCTCATTAAAAATCCACCAACCTTTTCTCTCTCCTCATTACTTCCCTCCATTAATTTCTTCTTCTTCTTCTTCTTCTTCCTTCCTCTACACAACACTCCACCCATAGGCAAGTGCACCTTGCCACCACATGAGAACCACTTTTTATTTGTTCATTAGCTAGATTAGGCCATGGTGATCAACATTAGTACTTGACATTTTGTGATTTGGAGTCGCCATTGTTCTAGATCTAGGTTTTAACTATTTTTGGATTTACATGGTTTTGATCTATTTTGGTTGGATTTTTGTGGGTTTTGATGCTTCCATGTGGAAGAGAATTCAATTTTACTCAAGTTAGAACTTTGAAAATCTAGATTTGGCTTTGATTTGACAAGGATATGAAAATTTGAATTCTTGGTATTCTTGGTGTTCTTCTCGGCCTGGAGTAGCAGGCTGCAGCCTGCGCTCTTTAGCGCAGTGCTGGACTGTGCATCCTCCTCTCGGCCTGCGCTCTTTAGCGCAGTGCCGACCGCGCAGCTTGCCCCATGGTGAACTGCGCTCAACCCCAGTGCGCAGGGATTCCTGCGCAGTCTGCTCCTGCGCAGTCTGCTCCTGCGCAGTCTACTCCTGCGCAGTCTGCTCCTGCGCAGTCTGCTCCTGTGCAGTCTGCTCATGCGCCACCTATGCCCCTGCGTAGCTCACCCCTGCGCAGTTAGCTTCCCGCGCACTTGACTCCTGCGCACTTGGCCCATGCGCCATCTGCCCCTTCGCCCTGCGCCCCTGCGCACTTGGCACCCTGCGCAGCTGACACCCTGCGCAATCCAACCCCTGACCCCTTGCGCAAACCATTGGCTCTTGGAGTTTTGGTTTTATTTCTTTAAGCTTGGCTCTTCTATAGCCCTGTATATTGATATTTTATTAGATATTTTATGCCCATTTTATATCCTTACGCTTTTTGTCATGAACTTGATTTTACTTAATATGTTTGGAATGACTATTGTACATGGCATGGTATGACAAGGAACTAGCATAACACGACAGTGACCCGTAGCGGTACACTCCTGACATGACCAACCTGACATGATAGTGGCCCGTCGTGGTGCACTCCTGACAAGTACCCTGACATGATTTATCTTGATGCTGTTGCGACGGCTAACTTGACTCGTATAATCAACTTGACACCGTGGGTGTTCCTGCTTGCTTGCTTGTGCAATCCACTTGTCTTGTCTTGCATCATGTCTAGGACGTGACTCCCTGGTTCCCACGGTCAGGGATTCATACTGAATATGGATTAGGATAATGACTAGATCAAACTATAGTTCATAGAGAATTTCCAGTCACAGGCAATCTCGTTATCTGGGCGCTCTTAATTGGACTTGTAGCTTGCCGACGAGTAGAGCACATTTCCAGCACACTGTCATGTGTTGCACACTCTAAGTCACCTAAGGGTATATCGTCTCCGGGGCGATGTACCCAACCATACTCTCAACCCGCGGAAGGATAACTGGATGGTCTGCAGGGCTTGGGACTGGGAAATTCTCATTGCATCTTGTTAGTAATTAGGCTTGTGATAATCCTAGTTAGTTAAAGTAGTAAGCCGTAGTAATTGCTTGGCCGCTTGTGAATGGATGATGTCTAGCCCTGTCTAAGTCTTGTCTAGTCCCTGTACCTGGTACTCCTGAACATGATTGTTCTACTTGCTTTAACAATAATTGAGTAGAGACAAGGAGCTATTCAGGCGAAGGGTTACAACCTCGGTCCTTGTTTGGTTTACGGGTTGTAACCTGGTTCCGCGAATGGTTCCACGTCCCTAGTCGTTTATTGTCCTGACGTGCTCCTTATTACTTGTACTTTTCTTTCATTTTCTTATGTTCTGATATGCTGGCTTTTGTTCCTATTTCGTGGCCTCCTTTGTGGTATTGCTCTTTCTGGGGTTTGACCCCGCTTGTTTTGTGTGGCCAGATTTCGGAGCAGTTTCCAAGGATCTACCGAACCTCCAGCCCGATGGTGGCGACTAGAAGGAACCCGGGCTACGAGTGGATTTTCTGTTTTGTTTTGCTCACTCTATTGTAAAGTTATTCTTTTGAGGCGTTTAGCCAACGAGCACCTGTTAGCTCGATGCATTTACTTACTGTCTGCCTACGGGCTGTAAACATGATGGACGAATCCTAGGGTTGATCATGTATGACTTAACTCTTGCTAGTCCTAGCATTTTATACGACTAGCTTCATGATCAGCTGATATGTAATATTTGGGACGCCTTTTATTGTATATTTGGTGGTCAAACATCTTGTGATTATATTATTTGCTTGAGATTGAGACAGTAGGCTTGGCCTTAAGAGACTGTTGGCTTGTAGTAAACCCTCATATCTAGACAGCCGTGACCGTATAGCGAAATGGACGTCATTTCAATATACGTAGCTGGCTATGTTCGCCCCCGCTCTCCAGTATTCTGGTTCTGGGGCGTGACAGATGGAGCCGTAGGGACAGGGATCGTCGGGGTTTTCTGCGACGGGTGGCCGCGCCACTATGGTGGCGTTGGCGGTCTGCAGGCATGGTGAGGAAGATGGTGACGCCGGTGGTGATGACTGCGGGGTTCTTAATGGTGGTGGTTGGAGTAGGCGATGGCGGTGTCGATAGACAAAATAGGATTAGGGCTAGGGTTTGGATGAGTCGTGTCGGGTGTGTCCGACACGACGGGAACGGAGGTTCGGATCTGTCGGACCCGGGGTGGAGTAATGTATTTGTACAATGAAACACATAGTAGATGGGACACGGACACGGTCAAGGACACGGTGCACAGTTTGGATTGTAAATATTTATAGAGGAATAATGTATTGGAGGAGTACCTGCCTATTTATAGGATGTGGAAATTCCCAATTAGATAAAGTTTAGGATTTGTTTAAACCCAAAATAGATAATTCGTAGTTTAATTTAAAAGCAATCAAATCCAAACACATATTCTATTTAAATCAAATTAAATTTTAGTTTAAAATCGAATAGGATAAATCAAATTCCAAATATAGATATTAATTTACTATTTTAAACATGTCCATAAATCATATCAAGATTTAAATTGGTACAATAATTTCAAAATATGTTTTCTAAAAATGCTATAATAATAATTTTGAAAATACACTATTATTTAAAATAACTAATAAATAATTACTAAATATATATGTATGTACAAATAATATTTACATAAATATTCTTTCTAATATACCATTTTATAGGAAAAATACTTTATCATTATAACTTTATAAATGAAAGGCTTTTCATAATTAAAACCATAAACTTAAAAATGATAGCTAGAAATAATTTTTACCTATATTATTTTGAAACCATAAAAATAAAAAAAATATTTTTCTAAAAATATGTACGCTCGCGCATATTCGCACTCGTCGAGCAATTTTAAAAAATAAAATTTTCGCACACGACGGACAATACGACTACGTGACGTACAATACAAAATTTTAAATCAGTACCTAAATTTTAAATAAAAAAATAGTAGAAATTTAGGGCTTTTACACCGCCTGCGTACGAAGAAGAGGGGAGAGAGTACGCATAGTAGGCGAGAGAACCAGGGCGGGCTCTAGCGTAGAAAGCTGCAGCCGAATAGGAGTGGGGTCTACCGTGGGGTAGTTGGGAGTAGTTGTGAGTACGCTGGGCAGCTGGCGCGTAGAGGGGGCCATCATTGGGAGGTGCTCCAGCGTAGAATGCATCAGCCGAATAGAAGTGGGGCCCGCCAGGATGAGAATAGCAGAGAGTATGCTGGACGGCTGGTGCAAAGAGGGGCCCACCATTGGAAGGTGGAGAATAGCTGAAATTATGCATGCCTGCTGGCGGGTAGAGGGGAATAACCGTCTCGGGAGCAGTGCCGTTGGCAGCAAGCCCGATGGTTCTGGTGATGGAAAACCCGTAGCCTGCACTGCAGAGGGGCGCCCATTCCGAAAAGACAGCGGACCCATTTGAATTTTGAAAAAAGGGTTGGAGGGAGTACGACTGCCTCGGGAAGTCCACCGAAGAACTTTCGTCCCAGGAGAGGGAGGCCTGGGGGCCACCGGCAGCTACAACCAGGGTGCGGACCGGGGGCACGAGAAAGTATATATATATATATATATATATATATATATATATATATATATATATATATATATATATATATATATATATATATATATATATATATATTATAGAATTACCTTTCCCAAAATATTTTAGGTATAATATATGTTTTCTAAATAGATTATAAGTATTTACATGTATATGAACGTATATTTTCTTAATTAAGGATTTGTACAAAATGATTTACTAGATTTTTCCATTTAATTAATCTAAAGTATTTTGTTAATAATAATATAGTTTTCAAAACATTGTAAATAATTTCTAAAATAAGTTATAAATATGTATACACATTTTATAGATAAATGATTAACCTTTCTTAAATCAAATAGAGTAGAATTGACCTAGAAGCCCATGGACCAACATGTGTGCTACTCTTTGTTAAGATCATCTATTAACATGGTAATTTTATAAAATAGGTTCTTTGGACTTGACTCAGTATTAGACCGTACCTTCAGGTCAGGACCACAGGCAAGTGCTCTTTCTGGCTGCTTTCAATTCTGATAGTTTTGTTCAGTACATATCATACATATGCTCTCCTGCTTGTTGACATGCTGTACACACGAGATGATATCATGGGCCCTACTTATTATAATATAGTTTTATCATGTTTTCGTGTTTTGTGACTTGTTTGGGTCCATGTGTACTAGCCGTGAGGGAAAATATCTTAGTAGACGTGTGAACTACCCTTTCTATCCTCCGTGTCTTTTGTGGAGAATAGCAGTCGCACATTTCACGTATGGGGTGTCTGATTTACCCCTAGTCGTTCACACGTCGAAACTGATATTTCAACACACATAAATAGATGTATCTTTTCTCACCAATTGCCATATGTCACCATGTTCTTTCTAGTTGATTTACCCTGTTCTATATTTCTTGCTTTCATTTCAGTTATACCATGATGTCAGTTTGCTTTCTAGTTTTCTTCCACATATGCTATTTTTATGTATTGTCAAATCTATTATGTTGTGAATAGCTTGTCAGTTTGTGTGCTTGTTCCATTCCTGAATGGAAACCAATATTTTTTAGGTTAGCCGTGGCCTCTTTAGCATTGGAAATTCGGGTGTACTTGCAAGCCAAAATCTAGAAGTTAGTTAGTTAAATGGTTGTAATATAATTTATAAGATTTTGTACCTTCTTTCAAATACAAATTCTTGTAAATGTGGTATTAAATTTAGCAAATGTGAATGAGAAATAAAAGTCTATTTTGAGCATTTATTTATTGCGGGCTTGACAGCGTTCTACCGCTGACTCTGCGGCGTAGGCTGGTTTGGACACGCACTCGTATCCCAAAAAGCGGGTGCAGCTCGTGATAGAAACTCTCTTCTCTCGCAAAGAACTCCATATTATCCTTCGGTCTCCATACTCTCGACGCATATGCCCGTATGTGCCCAAAGGATGGTTGTTTGCCTAGTACGTATAGCATTAGAGTGTTTTTCAAGCAGGCTACTGTCTTTGCTATCTCTTCCATGCTAAAGATCGTACGTTTATCTCTATTGACCTGCTTTTGCTCGACAAATTTTATATCCTCCTCATGCCGCCTATTCGAACTGCAGCATACTTCTGCACAAGATTTGCTTACTCCTGTCTGTAGTCTCATTTTATTGCCATCTCCTTGCTCTCCTCCTTGTCTTCCCCATTCGTGAAATTTATTGCTGGGGCTTTTCCTTTATTTTTGGATGTATCTATCCTTTGTCCTCCCTCCTTCGCCTGGTACTTGGTAGGGATGATCGGCCGTTCCTATGTCCGCTGTCCCCCGCTGTATTCTTCCCCCACCCCTCGACTAGGTGGTTGAGTTCTTGATGCCTCCTTACAGATTTTTTGTGGTCCCATCGGAGCGCATCGACGTCGACTCATGGTCGACCACCCCCCTCCTTCTTAATGGGGGAGATCCCCCTCTTCCGTCGTCCGTCCCCCACTGAGGAGGGGGGCTCCCGGATCCCAGACTGCTGCACCGTACGAGTTCGCTTACCCTAGATCGCTAGTGTCATGCCCCGATCCGAAAAATTGCTCGTCCTCACTAGATTTCACCCGAATTATCATCCTTCACGGGGGCGTGATGCCGCACGAGCCTGGAGTTGCGCTCGTGCAAGACAAGATAACAGATTCACATAGTGTTTATCTCAAATTGATAACATAAGCAGCGGAAGGAAACAAAGTATAACAAAAAAATCTCTTTTATTGATAACAAACTGAAGATTACAAAGGCTCTGAATAGCCTAACATATTATGCCAATTGGCTACAACGCTCATGATCTCTCTAGCTCATAAAGGATTATATTGTTCCATACATTATGACTCTTTATAGCCAACAAGTAGTCTTCGGCCGAACATCTCCATGTCGCAAGTTCGGACGCCTATGCGGTAGCTCCTCTTGAACGCCAAGGACTCCATGCACGTCCAAGCCAAGCTCCGCCCCGAGCCGAACATACCTGAACCTGCATGCAAACTAGTAGGAGATTAGTGCTTTCTTCCTCGCTTCGCACTGATCAAGACCCGCTCGCACCCAAACCAAATACTAAGTATATTTTGTGGAACATGCAATATTATTTGGTTATCTTGCTAATTAGCCTTAGCATCAGTTTTATGGCAATATTCGACATAGCAACTTAATATAATTGTGTCCCATATCGTGTTCCTGCAGCAGATACAGTTAGACATAATATAAACGTAAGCATAGTGATCGTGCCCATCTCCGTCCCGTTTTGCTTAGCCTGTAATGGATAGACTTTACATAAGGAATCCTTCAATTCATGCAACCAATTATAAACCTAGCCATATGCATAAGGGTAGCAGGCCCTGCGCCTGCACCCAACTATAATCTCAGTCCACCGGCCCTATCTATATGAAGGTCACAGTGTTTTGCACCGTAATGGACTTGGCATCTCTTATGTGTAAGCCTATGATCGCTTCGATACGGGTTGCTAGCCCAATATCCGAAGGACTCCAAACTTACTGATATCATAGCTTAACACAACACTGGATGGTCGTAATCCGTCCGAATGATGTGCACCATAAATACCATACATAATTCCCTCCTAGGCCGAACGGTCCCGGTGCCTCGATCGTAACCATCCGAAGGAAGCCGCACCCGTGCACGGGCAATCCGTGTCCATTGACCATGCAATACGTGTCATAGCATACAAGTCATACATTCCAACCCATCTCGTATTCCGTAAACATAAACATATCCATCTCTATCTCAAGTTCCTTCGGCGTTATGCCCCAACACATCCGTATTGATGCACGACGCCCAATGGCTTAGACATCTCGTACTCATACTCAACGCGTTCCATTCATAAGTTATTCATATAGCCTAATTCCGTAGTTACTTGGTCATTTCGTAGCTTAAGTGCACGGGGGCACGCTTAACGCCATAATCAATGTTCTAGACCTAGTGTTCATTGTTCTTAGAGCCGTGCACGTGGTGCATATCTCGATATTGCCTTTCAATGTTCTACCATCAGTACCCTATCGCGACCCGTACACTTGATGTACGTCGCTTCAATTATTCAATGTTCAATGTTCTATCTTAATATTCGACGCACACTAAGACCTTTACTCGCTGAGCCACGCTCGCTAACTCGATAACATCTTACGCATACAATGATATATATTTTATTAGACATGAAGGAATAGGGAGAGAGAGTCAAGAACCCGCCCACCTTAAGCCGATACGCCTTGTCATTCTGCCGAGCTGATGCGGTTCGATTTCCATAGCTTGTTGCATAGCTAACTCTCGGACTTAGCCATTCCTTTGGACTACTCAGTTTGTTTGGCCTATCGTGCCCATGCCACACTCCATTGCAAGGCAATAATTCGGTTTTGCGGACACTTTACTGAATAAGGCAAAATATCGACCTCTTATCGTCCAACGTAAAAGCATAACCTGTACACCAGCTCAACTAAAGCCAGCACTTGCTCAACCGGGACTTATCCTTTGCATCGATTCGATTCATAGATTCCAATCGACTCAAAGTTTACCTTAAGCCAACGTAACTCTTGCATCGATTCGCATCGATACTTCATCGGGTCAACGCAACTTTTCGAGTCGACGACTCATCGTAATGTACTGTGCGGAGCGAGGTATTACATAATATACCACTCAAAACAAGGTTCGTCCTCGAACCGAAACTAATACTTAATCCAAGTGTCTCGCTAGATCGTTTCACGATCTCGTGCTACTATCGTTGAATCATACAACTTTGTTTGGATCATACACATATTTTAGGCGTCCCACCAATATATATATTTTAGCCAAGCTCAGTTGTAGGATATCGGGACAACTAACAAGCTCAACATAAATCCTCAAGCACCAGCTATTCTGTACTCGATTTGGTCAGATCTCAGCACCTACTCCCAAAATACTTCTCGTATGCATCATCCCATAACATGCGATCATCTTCCAAACTTCTCTGCACATAACTTAACTCAAAACTATTAGTTCAATCTCATAAGTTTCTCGCCGGTCATCTAACACTCGTATTGCATTAAGTCATTGCGCATCCGATCGCAACAATTCTTCGTAATGCCTATTCGCACAACCGTTTTCTATCGCTCACATAACTCAAGTCTTTCATCTAGTCGCTCATAGCATTTGGCCTCAACGACATGGACTAAGTCCAACATGTCCAACTTTTCTTGCCTACAATCCGTACTATACATAGCGCACAACTATTCCAACACGATCTACATTCTCGAACTACCTACGCATCGGGTCTGGGGCTACCACCGCTAGGTAACTTATCCAGACATCATGCTCGCGCGCTTCCGACACAAGAGGTCAACTTGAGTCTATGATGCTCAAAGACAACAATCTTTTCGACCCAAGGTCTCTTACAATACGCCTATCTCCGATTCTTGATCGAATAGGAATTTCTTACTCATTTTTCGATTCAATCCCGACTGGTTCATTTCGTAACATAGATCGCGCGCTCAAATGCACAAAACCTAACCATTTTCTCAATCGGTCTACAACACAACTTTTAGGGTCATTCTACTATTCGTCGCTCTCGTGCATTACAGAATTCTTGTAATTGCCTTACCGCATCACTATGCTAAGTACGTTCCTCGACATCTATTTGATCATCGACCTACCAAGTCTTTATGTACCCATTTTATCCATCTTAAATTTTCTAACCATATCGATCTAGTCGAAGGCTACTTGCTAACTTTTTCGAAACACGATGCTCAATCACTTAGACTTAACCTTAACATGCACTATATTATTCTTCATCCTCGACAAAATTTCTTACGCGACTTTATTGGGTCATCCTATGGGACTTCAACATTCACTTGATTTGGCGGTCAAGCCTTCTAGGGTCATTTGCCCCGAAACTACGCTCGATAATTGAAGATCATCAACGAGGGATAGTTACAATGAACCATGCAATATCCTATCGCGGAGCCAAATCAATTTTCGATAATTCCTATGAGACTTTATCCAATCCGACATACTTTACCAGTCCATAATTCATCTACCCTCGTGCAACTGATGCATCGTTTACTACTCGAATCACTCATGCACTACCGTCGACTATTCTTGCTAATCGTACGACATATACTCGCCTCACGTCCGAGTTTACATATTCGTGATCATAGTTCGACACATTCCATACTCATCGAAATCATCCTCGAACAACTTTCGCATCAAACCATAAATCAAATCCGATTTTCCATGCCTTGTAAGTTTGATCATCTCCGCTGTATGAATCACTATACCAGCGCTCACGCGAAATGATCGCCCTAATTTGGCATGACGCATGTACAATGCTGGATTTGTACTCGCATAAGACAAGAATATCAACGTTGTGGTTATCTTCGAAACAATCAGGCACTTTTGTTTTCATCCAAGTAACATCATTCCCTCTTAAATTCTCGAAGCATTCCTACCGTCATCATCCAAACTGCCATCAACTTAACTTGCATCTCATTCATCCAACAACAACGCTCAATATAATTTGCGTTCATTCGATCAGAGTATCCCCGAGTTATTGCATATCGCATTTGATACGCCTTAATACCATCGTTGATATGCATAACTTAAATATCTTCCTCTCTCATAAGCTCCAATTCATTGTATTCACTATCATTATCCGAACTCGAATACCAATCAAGTCTTACAAATCAAGATCTATTCAGTTGTAACTAACTACCATCATTGCGACACAATTTCTAATTCACATATCCATTCTCATATCCCTAACTCGTACTTCCAAATCGTGCTACCGACTTATCGCACTAACTCAAATTCGTTCGCACGATTTCTTCGCACCTACTCAATTCGTCCCGAATAAGTCTTCGTACTAACTCAACGTAAATTCGACCGGGTCGACCACTTCCTCAACGTAACATTCATTCGCTATGCTCAGCCTATTGTTCGACTTACACTTAACAAATCTTCGTCCGACATATCATCCATAGGTACGACTTCACACATAATTGTTCGACTCAATTCATCGAAGCATACTTGCATCGACTTCTCTCAAGTCATTCCCACTCAAGTCTCGGTGCTACTCCGTCCGTTGAGGACAAACATATCCTAACAATATAATCGTCTCGGCGTAACCTATCACAAGTCACCAACCGGCTTAACATAGCTATCGCTAAGTGGTATTCCATATACCACTCAGGAATCGAGCCTATCATTATCGATACAACACTTTGCTACACTAATCGCACAAGTGGTATTGCATATACCACTCAAAATCGAGTCATTACTCGACTTTACACTCCACATAGGTCCAACATCTATTTTAAGTTTGCTATCCCGTGGCGATCCTTCCGATCCCACCTCTAGCGTTCTTCTCACTCGAGTTGGCACAACAACTGGGCCAACATGCACCATCGTTTACTTAAGTTTGACATACATTCAATCTAACCGTACCTTAGCGATTATGTCGATCACATACGCAACATTCGCTTACTCAAATCTCAACACGACATTCGACCAACATAAGCGTTCCCCTACTCAAATTCGACTTAGAGACCAACTCGACTCGTTACTATTGCATCCGTGAATTTTCGATCTCACTCGTTGCAACCCGTACAACAATTTACTCTCGATATTTAATGTCTTTAGTCAATCTCGTTTAACATATCGCTATCCATCCGCATAGCCATACATTATGTATCATACCATGTCGACTCGTTGCACCGATGCAATGAACGATTCACGACTTGCTGCACTCTGTGTAACCAACAACACATAATCGTTTGCATAGTCACGTAATACGCATCGTCTCATATATCGACTCGTTGCACTTCGTGCAACCAACAACACGCATCTCTTTGTACTTCGTGCGACCAACAACACATAACTCCTCGTACTTTGTGCGATCAATAACACGTTTATCATTGCACTTCATGCAACCAACATCACCATATTCGTTTTACTTCGTGCGACCAACATTCTATAACTCGTTGCGCTTCGTGCAACCAACATTCTCCGATGGCACTCAAAGATAGCGTGATAGTCATGACATACTTGTGGCAGACGTATGCACTTATTGTAGACTTATTGTATGGAACATCCAATGTGGCGTCTAGCAGATCCATGAGCCATGCGGTTGCAAAACAACTTAGAGTCAACTGAGTTCGATAGCGAAGCAACTGAGGGTCAAAGAGATTCATTCACGGTCCCGAGGATAGAACCGCTCTGATACCAACTTGTCACGCCCCGATCCGGGAAATCGCTTGTCCTCGCTAGATTTCACCCGAATCAACGTCCTTCACGGGGGCGTGATGCCGCACGAGCCTGGAGTTGCGCTCGTACAAGGCAAGATAACAGATTCACATATTGTTTATCTCAAATTGATAACATAAGCAGCGGAAGGAAACTAAGTATAACAAAAGAATCTCTTTTGTTGATAACAAACTGAAGATTACAAAGGCTCTGAATAGCCTAACATATTATGCCAATTGGCTACAACGCTCATGATCTCTCTAGCTCACAAAAGATTACATTGTTCCATACATTATGCCTCTTTATAGACAACAAGTAGTCTTCGGCCGAACATCTCAATGTCGCAAGTCCGGATGCCTATGCGGTAGCTTCTCTTGAACGCTAAGGACTCCATGCCTCGGCACGTCCAAGCGAAGCTCCGTTCCGAGCCGAACATACCTGAACCTGCAGGCAAACTAGTGGGGGATTAGTGCTTTCGTCCTCGCTTCGCACTGATCAAGACCCACTCGCACCCAAACCAAACACTAACTATATTTCGTGGAACATGCAACGTTATTTAGTTATCTTGCTAGCCTTAGGATCAGTTTCATGGCAATATTCGACATAGCAACTTAATATAATTGTGTCCCATATCGTGTTCCTGTAGCAGATACAGTTAGACATAATGTGAACATAAGCATAGTGATCGTGCTCATCTCTGTCCCATTTTGCTTATCCTGTAATGGTTAGACTTTACATAAGGAATCCTTCAATTCATGCAACCAATTATAAACCTAGCCATATGCATAAGGGTAGCAGGCCCTGCGCCTGCACCCAACTCTAATCTCAGCCCACCGGCCCTATCTATATGAAGGTCACATTGTTTCGCACCGTAATGGACTAGGCATCTCTTATGTGTAAGCCTATGATCGCTTCAATACGGGTTGCTAGCCCAATATCCGAAGGATCCCAAACTTACTGATATCATAGCTTATCACAATACTGGACGGTCGCAATCCGTCCGAATGATGTGCACCATAAATACCATACATAATTTCCTCCTAGGTCGAACGGTCCCGGTGCCCCGGTCGTAACCGTCCGAGGGAAGCCGTACCCGTGCACGGGCAATCCGAGTCCATTGACCATGCAATACGCACCATAGCATATAAGTCATACATTCCAACCCATCTCGTATTCTGTAAACATAAACATATCCATCACTATCTCAAGTTCCTTCGGTGTTATGCCCCAACACATCCGTATTGATGCACGACGCCCAATGGCTTAGACATCTCGTACTCATACTCAACGCATTCCATTCATAAGTTATTCACATACCCTAATTCCGTAGTTACTTGGTTGTTTCGTAGCTTAAGTGCACGAGGGCACGCTTAACGCCGTAATTAATGTTCTAGACCTAGTGTTCAATGTTCTCGGAGCCGTGTACGTGGTGCACATCTCAATATTACCTTTCAATGTCCTACCATCAGCACCCTATCACGACCCGTGCACTTAATGCACGTCGCTTCAATTGTTCAATGTTCAATGTTCTATCTTAATGTTCGACCCACACTAAGACCTTTACTCGTCGAGCCACGCTCGCTAACTCGATAACATCTTACGCATATAATGATATATATTTTATTAGACGTGAAAGAATATGGAGAGAGAGTCAAGAACCCGCCCACCTTAAGCCGATACGCCTTGTCATTCTGCCGAGCTGATGCTGCTCGATTTCCATAGCTTGTTGTATAGCTAACTCTCGGACTTAGCCATTCCTTTGGACTACTCGGTTGATTTGGCCTATCGTGCCCATGCCACACACTGTTGCAAGGCGACGATTTGGTTTCACGGACACTTTACTGAATAAGGCAAAATGTCGACCTCTTATCGTCCAGCATAAAAGCATAGCCTGTACAGCAGATCAACTAAAGTCAGCACTTGCTCAAACGGGACTTATCCTTTGCATCGATTCGATTCATAGATTCCAATCGACCAAAGTTTACCTTAAGCCAACATAACTCTTGCATCAATTCGCATCGATACTTCATCGGGTCAACACAACTCTTCGAGTCAACGACTCATCGTTATGCACCGTGTGGAGCGGGGCATCACATCTAGCGCCGTACAAGTTCTCCATATATATATATCATACTTCTTAAATAATAAAAAGTTCAAATAATAAAATTTTCCATCCAAACTCTTCAAATCATTATCCTAAATCTCACTTCAGTTTATATTTTATAACGATTGAGACTTGATTGATATCTTATTATGTGTTTAATATTAACCTTGTTTAAAATTATTTCAAATATCATATTTGAGCCCGACAAATGCGACGGACCAAAATCATTTCAAGCTCAACCCGAGGAATTGGTTCCTTTTCTATTCATCTGGGCTCGGTCTTAGGTTTCATATGTTAA
Organism: Iris pallida; assembly: GCA_029216955.1. Taxonomy (NCBI): domain Eukaryota; kingdom Viridiplantae; phylum Streptophyta; class Magnoliopsida; order Asparagales; family Iridaceae; genus Iris; species Iris pallida. The sequence continues at coordinate 3,665,564 of JANAVB010042817.1, forward strand.
ACCCGAGGTCGGGTTGGGCTTGGGCTAAGCTTATGATTCATTTGGTTGGGCTTAGGTTAAGCTCAAGCTCGACCCAATACGTCCGAGTTGTACCCCTAACTGTCAGCGGATGAGTATACCATGGAGCATGCATAAACTAGCTTACAACTCCAAATGTGTATGCTATGTTCGATTGTATAAGATAGAGGTATAAGTATTTTACTACTAGCCTTTGATATTGATCAACATTTGCCAATGATTATCTACCATAAAAGCTGAACTGGTGGTCTGGATTAGAGTCTCAGGAGGTCAACCAATTTATTCATACATAATATGATTTAATAGTCTTTAATGTTGTCATATATACTATTTTAAGTGTGACATTGTAAACCCCCTGGATTTTGGGGTTTATTTTAAAAAATTTAAATGAATTATTTTCTATAAATTATTTTATTATAATTAGTTTTGATCATTAAATGTACTTCTTCGTGACTTTAATTTTTAGAGCGTCAGGGATGTCAATCTCTGGAAACTTTCTTCATGAGTATTGTAGTAGGCAAGATTATCTTCATTTTGATATATCATGTCTCACTTAAACTTATCTCTTGCATTCTATTTACATCGTGCAACTTTTTGGTCAATTTAGGCCGTTTAACCATCTATAGTAAAACTTGACCTAACTTTCAATTTAATTTCGGTGCTCGACATCGATCCAACCTAATTGATCCAATATATGGTTTTGACCTATTTTGAACCTACTACACACATACCACATGTGTGCCATCAAATTGAGCTCCTGCCAATTTATCAATTATCATAATTGATTTAATTTTATATATACATAATGATTTATTATAAAATTGTTTTAATTATCTTTAAACCAATATGTGTATATGGTGCATATTATTTAGAGCCTTACAGTCCATATGCATATTATTTAGGCCCTCACCTATTAAATCTCAGTACTGGAACTTAGCCCAAGATTAGCCAAGCCCTATTTATCCCTAACTAATTTCTAAACCCAAATTCTTTTCCTAAAAAATTTCATCGTGCAAATGGGACACTCCTTGATTTGGGTCCCCAATTCTTATACTTCAAGCCAGCCCATCCATATATCTATACATAGCTAAGCCCTATCCCTATTTTAAAAACCTTACATAAAATCCCAAGCCTTAGCCCTATCCACCAAACACCATTCCTATAATCTCCCCACAATCCAGACATATATACAACAACAACAACTCCAAGCATCTAGTACACCAACACCAAAAACTTAATCCTTTCACCAATACACACCCGCACCAACTACTCTAAATGCACGGCACACCCAATGCACCCCCATCCTTCTTTAGAAAACTTCTTTCAATCCTACTCTATCCCTCTTACCATTTTCATGCAATATACAACCTGTCAACCCAACCAACCTTAGTCCTTGTTAAGCCTAAGGCTGCCAAGCCCTCTTTTTTACTAGGAGCAAGCTCTCCACACCATTTCAAATATACTACTTGAAGAAAAAATAGGCAACTCTAGAGGGGGGTGAATAGAGTTTATGACAATAATGCCCAATTAAAAATTAAACTCTTTCACCAACAGTAAATAATCAGAGTAAATACGGAAATAGTAAAGAGCAAGAAAGCATACGCAAACACAGCCGATTTTAACCTGGTTTCCCTCGTGGAGGACTAGTCCAGGCCCGAGAACTCTAGCTCAGGATTAAATCCACTATTTGTGAAATAGTAGTTAAACCCCGTGCCTTTTCTTCAGAAGAGCACGTCAACTTCTTACAGAGATCGCAGTGGCGATGCTTGGAATTTTCCAAGCGACTTCTTGAACTCTTGCACAAACTCCTAACTGAAAAGTACTGAGCACTTTGGAGCTTAGGGAGCTTGTGGCTAGTAGATGAGAAGGGTATGGCTTGTATAAGGCTTTAGAGAGAAGAGAAGAGAAGATTGGATGAATGAAAATGAGAGAAATCATGGCCTATTTATAGGATACCATACAGGCAGAATTCGGCCAGAATTCTGGTTAGAATATTCAAAAATTTGGCCGTTGGACAACTTGCATCCAGCCAACCCTAAAACTTAGGATCCTGGATTTTAGGAGGCAGTATTCGGCCCGAACTCTGTGTGGAGGCAGAGTTCGGCCCGAACTCTGTCTCCAGAGCACAGAATAGGCCTAATGGGTAGATGGGCTTATTTGGATTTTTGTGGAGCTTTTGATTTGAGGTATGGGTATAGGTTAAGTCTCAGATGCTCAGCACAGCTCAATTTACATAAGTCTAGACTCAATAAAAATGTAAAATATAGACTCAAAATATGAAGCATTGCCGGTACGAGCTGTCGTCTGGCTTATACTGAATTCAGTCTTCATGTGTCGTATTGAAATATTACAAGTATCATGTTTGTCAATTGTATCAATATTTGGTTGACTGTGATTTTGTGTCAACAATCTCCCCTATATTGATAATTGACAAAATGATATTTGTATATTCAATATTCATACCTGGACACATTAAAACAGTAGCGTAGCTCCCCCGTAATTAGTGCAGAGCTAGCAATAGCTCCCCCGTAAACATTGCTTTGAACCTGTTGTCCTAATAAAAACATTCTTTCCCAAAGCACAGATATACAAAGCCAGAAGATATGATGATGTAATATGAATATGGCAAAATATTTTTTCCCCTTTTGGCATTTATCAAACAACCAGAAATAATGATTGGCAAGCACACCAAAAATAATAATGATAAACTGCATAAACTGATAAACGGTATAATAAAATGTCTCCAAGAGTCACATAATGAGTTCTAATACAACCAAAGTGCAGAAATAAAAACAACTACAGCAGCTAAAAAATGCATAAGAGCATAAACTACGATCCTCAGCAGCAGAAAATAGAAATCTATATCCATCATCGAGCTCGTGAAGGCCCAGCATCGTCGGATGGATCAGTGAAGGAACGACGAGGGTCCAAGAAAGCCGTTTTCGGATCCAGGTAACGGATAACCCAAGGGTCATCGATACGGTATCCTTCGCGACCAGGGTTCCACTCCATAGGAATAGGCATGGAAGGATGCCGAGACATAGAGTACCGAATATTGTGTAGTGAGTTGCTGATGGCACTCATCTGCAGGGTGGTCCGGTAGTCAAGCTGAGTCCAGCGATCATCCTCTAAAGTGAATCGATCGCGAAGCATAGTCTTTAGTGACTCAAGAGTAGGAGGAGGAGGAGGATCTTGTCCAAGAGGACGTGCGTCGGGCTCATCTTTGGAGTACTCAGACACAACAGGTGAGCCAACTGCTGCCTGAAGCCGCCGTGCCTTAGAGAGGAAGGCAGGGGCAGGAAGGAATTGGCACTCATCAAGAGGTACACGAAAATCATGAAAGATCATAGGAAGATAAAGAGCATAAACCAAGGATCTTGGCTTCTTCCTTGAATTAATCATCCAGTCTATCATGGTACGTGGAAGATTAAAAAGAACATAAAAATGGAGGTGGTACAAAGCAGAGATTTCAAAATATGTAACCTCATTAGTTGATCCTGCTTTGGACAGAATCGTGTTAAAAATAATGCGATAAAGTTCATAAAAGTAAAGATTGAGAAACTTGGCGAGAAGCTTGCGAGGACGTGTGTTAGGAGTACACAAATCGTCCTTAAAGCTTTCTAGGGATGACCCATCGGGGAATTGAAACTTGCGAGCTTCAACAAGTTTCTCCCATGAGTTTGGCTCCGAAAGTTCAAGGTATTCGGCCAAGTCAAAATTATCAAAAGAAATATCAATGCCCGCAACCCGTGAAAATATATGAGTATCATTGTGAGTAAGGTTGTAATAAAACAATTGGATGGCATTGAGATAGATAACCGAATTGGTGGTGACAAGTTCATCAAGACATAGATCATGAAAGAGTGAATCATATTGTAAAAAGATAGTAAAATTTATAGGGTGACCCGCATACCCCGGACGTGATCGAAAATCACTAAACTACTCATTTGAAGCGTCAAGTGATACAAATATCCGGTCATCGTACGTGTTGGGGTCGAGTGGACGAGGTAGGTTGAACAACGGGTGAATAGGTTGTTGATTGGGTTGTTCAACGGGTGGTTCAATACGAGGAGGAGCATTCGAAGAGGACGCACCCTCGGTTCGAAATCTCTTTCCTCTATTGAACAACTTGGGAGCCATGAAATAATGAAGAAAATTGAGGGAATTTAGATGGAGAGAAGTGTGGAAATATACCTCAATTTGATGATGAAAGATGAAGGAGAATGGTGAGAGAATCCTTCTCCTTGAATTTTGAGAAAAAGTATGTTCTAGGATGGAAGAACTAGGGTTAGGGTTTGGAAAAAAAATAGTTTGGAGAAGTTTAGAAGGTGGCAATGGAGGAGAGAGAAGAGGAGAACCTGATTTTTAGTGTAAGGGTTCGAATGGTCGGAGCAAATGTGGACCATTGGATCATATTCTGATCAGCGGCTGAGGCTGCTTTCGGTTCTGGAACAGCCAGACCGAATTCGGCCCAAACTCTGGGTAAGGCAGCGTTCGGCCTGAATTCTGATTTCTGTAGCCAGAACAGAAATTAGGCTAAAAATAAGTTTGATCAAATAAGATAGACTACAAGGAATATGATAATAAGTAGATGCATATACAAAAATGACAAAACCAAGTAGAGAATAGCAAAAAGTCAACGTTGAATCAAAGTAAAGTTTGAAAATTTGAATTTTAGCATGTGATAAATAAAAGTAAACCATGTAATAAATAAGGAAATATGCCACAATTCAATATTTTGAAGCTGCCATGGGGTAGCTGCAGGGGCCAGATCCCAGCTAGCGGTAGTCCTGAGGACTAGTGCACCGTGTCGCTTAGGCTTTTATGCCTTGTTGTCAGAAGGACCCTTTCGGCTTGTACCCATAGCAATTTTATCATAAAGAATCAAGACATAATCGATATTTACGCAGGTTACTTTAATGAATAACAGCTTCATCCAAAATTCCTAGTTCACGACAAAGAAAGTTAAAACGCTCTTCGGATAGTGGTTTGGTAAAGAAATCTGCTAGCTGATGATCAGTGTCAATAAATTCTAAGTTAATAGTACCATTTTGCTGGTGATCACGCAAAAAATGGTGACGTATTTCAATGTGCTTCGTGCGTGAGTGACATATGGGGTTCTTAGTGAGATTTATAGCACTAGTGTTGTCACAAAATATAGGAATGTGCATAAAAGATAAGTTATAGTCTTCAAGGGTTTGCTTAATCCATAGAATTTGTGCACAACAACGACCATCGGTGATATATTCAGCTTCTGTTGTGGATAGTGCAACAAAATTCTGCTTTTTGCTAAACCAAGAGACTAAAGCCTTTCCTAATAAATGACACGTACCGCTCGTACTTTTACGGTCGACCTTGCATCCGGCGAAATCAGCATCAGAGTAACCAATGAGGTCAAATGATGTTGATTTATGATACATAGGCCCACTGTAACCGTACCCTTAAGGTATCGAAAGATACGCTTAACATCAGACATGTGTGATTCCTTACGATTAGCTTGATATCTAGCACACAGGCAAATGCTAAACATAATATCAGGGCGACTAGCAGTTAAATAAAGTAGACTGCCTATCATACCTTGATACTTACGTTGACCCACAGGTTTGCCGCTTTCATCTGGTTCTAGTTTAGTTGTAGTAGCCATTGGAGTGCTGATTTGTTTGACGTTGTCAAGGTCGAATTTCATCAGCATGCCCTTTGTATACTTTGACTGACAGATGAAAGTTCTATTTGATGTTTGTTTGACTTGCAGTCTAAGAAAGTAATTGAGCTCCCCATCATGCTCATCTCAAACTCGGTCTGCATACACTTGACAAAATCTTGACAGAGAGTTTTATCAGTAGAACCAAATATAATATCATCAACGTAAATTTGTACTAAGAGAATAGTGTCTTTGAAAGATTTTATGAGAAGTGTAGTGTCAATTTTCCCTTTTGAAAAACCTTTTTCAAGCAAGAAATTGCTTAGCCGTTCATACCAAGCTCTAGGGGCTTGTTTGAGGCCATATAGCGCTTTCTTGAGCTTGAAAACATGGTCAAGAAATTTGTGATTTTCAAAACTAGGGGTTGTTTTACATAAACTTCCTCCTTTATAAATCCATTCAAGAAAGCACTTTTAACATCTATTTGAAACAATTTGAAATTTTGAAAATTAGCAAATGCGTAAAGCATCCGAATGGATTCCAATCTCGCAACAGGAGCATACGTCTCATCGTAGTCGATACCTTCCTCTTGGTTGTATCCTTGAGCTGCTAGACGAGCTTTGTTGCGTGTAACTGAACCATCTTTATTTACTTTGTTTCAAAAAACCCATATAGTACCAATAATCGAGTGATTTACCGGCCTAGGAACAAGTTCCCAAACTTGGATCCTCTCGAATTGGTTGAGTTCTTCTTGCATGGCAGAAATCCAAAATTCATCATTAAAAGTTTCTACAATATTTTTTGGCTCAATTTGTGAATTGAAGGCAGAACTAGCAATGGAGTCTCTTATTGATGATCTAGTGTCACGACTCGTTACCTAAATTGTTGGGCCGGGCCGAGCCATGTCCATCCTACGCTTGGTTAAAGCGTAGTAAGCTGTTCTAAGAATAGACAATAAAGGAACTAAGCTGCTAACAGTTCTAAAATTACATTTAAAAGGTTCATCACAACACATCATTTATAAGTGAAAGTAAAATAAATACAGACTTAAAAATACACTTCCAAGTATCTAACTGGAGACAAAGTCTAGTATCCAAATATAAGTTCAAAACAAAGTCTAAGTCTCAAAATACATGAAAATATCTAAGCAAGGTTCCCCGCTGGGGCCTCTTCTGGAGCTAAGGCTAGGTCCTCAAATGCAGTACCATAATATCAATCATATAGCATTTCCTTCTCGAAAAGTGAACCTACAACGTTTTCTGTCAGGACGGGAGCAAGTACAACCTCTACAACTAAAATACTGAATATATAATGAAAGAGATGTACAACAAGAAACATGGTGTGATAAATCTATAAAACAGGAAATACTGGAAACATGGCCTCATGGTACAACTGGATCACAGTATCATAGTAGCATAGGGAACATGGCATATCTGGAATCATGGTAAAATACATCTGTCAAGGTGACACATGTATATCTAATATTTAAAACTGGAGCAGGTACGTGATCGTCAATAGGTGTAAAATGTACTGTGGTACAAGTATCTAAAATGTACTTTCGTACAAGTAAACAAGCGATAGATGTACATACGTACAGATACAGCTGGTGCGCCTACGACAAGGTATATATATAAAATGTCAACCTTGTTCGGTACATACGTACGGGAGAGAGGGGCAAGATCACGTACTCAACTATCAGTTTTCCCATAACCCAGATTCTAATATGTGAGAGATACAAGAACAGTAAAAACATGTGAGAGATACGAGAACGGTATAAAACATGTGAAAGATACTGGGAGCAGTATAAGCATGGTAGGTACTGATAACAGTATAAAGCATAATGAAACATCTACTGAGAACCAGTAAGAAGCATGTGAAGATATAAGAACTGTCCTAAGCATGGAAGGTACTGAAAGTAATACAACATGTGAAGATTTAACTTGCTGCCTCAAGGATCAGTATTTTAACAGGGTTAATACATGTTCTAGCATTAAAAGACAGTAAATGAGTTTGCAGATGTACTTGCCTCGAGCAAAGCAAGAATACTAGTACGAAGATATAGATGTCCGGTGTCCTGTCAATAATGATATACAAATTCAGTCTCTAAGTTATGTTCAAGATTACACTAGTAGTGTGACACGACTCCTGACTGGATACTAGCCAAGTGGGGACCTAGCATAAAAGTCTAATGTGGAGTGACACTATATCCAAACTAATTTTCTAGAGTCTTTACACTAGAGTAGGGTGAGGTCCAATACGACTATAACTCAAAACAACACAGAACATTGTAAGTCGTAACTATTCAATAAATAAATCAAACTGTACGCTGTGTTCCAACAATTTTTGAGATAGACAAAAAGCTCAATTTTATATAAAATAAAGTACTAAAATGATCCTTGTTACTTATAGAAATTTATACTAATTTTTTTGGAATTTATAAACCCTCATAGATATTTATTAAAAATCAACAAACACATGTATCTTGAAAATGAGTTCTGTTTTCCTATTTTTATAAAATTCCAAAAGTACTTATTAAATGCTGGAAAATTATAATAAATTAGCTAAATTAACATAGTATTTAAATACAATTTTTCTCAGATTTTTACATTAATTAAAATATATATAAAAATCCAAAAATAGCAAGTAACAATTTTTGGAAAAAATAATTAATTACAAATTAAGGATGTTATATAAGAAAAATCTACAGATGTTGTCGGATGATAAAATAAATATCACCAACGTGTCCAGAACAGTCAAATTAGCTAGGATAGCCTACCCATAAGTCCAATTTAGACACAGGGTAAAACGATAATTTTGGGTCAAAATGATGTCCGCCGTTGGACAGACTTTGCACCGAAAAACGTGTCAGGATAGAAGTCTACAAAACCTAGCAAATTATATGTTCACGAATTCAGAATGATGATAGGAACCCAACGGTATGTCCGAAATGGGATTCCGATGAGCCGATCTCAAAATGACACGTTGACGCAGACACTTGGAATTTGGTTTGCACGAAAATACGTGCCGGAACAAATGTCTTCAAAATTTAGCAAATTATATGTCAACGAGTCTAGAATGACGATAAGAACTCAACGGTATGTCCGAAATAGGATTCCGATGAGCCGATCTCAAAATGACACGTTGACGCGGACACTTGGAATCTGATTTGCACAGAAATGCGTGCTAGAGCAAATGTCTTCAAAACTCAGCAAAATTATATCACAACGAGTCCAAAATGACGATACGAACTCAACAGTAAATCCGAAATTGGATTCTGATGAGCCGATCTCAAAGTGACCCGTTGACTCGGATTGTGGGACCCGCTTTGCACCGAAATACGTGTCAGGGCCTACATTCTCCAAATCAAGCAAAGTTTATATGAAAACATGCCAGAACGACACCACAAGTCTACTGGTGGTGTCAGAAATTGAATCCGGAGTCCCGGGTTCAAAAATAGAATTTAACAAGTGCAAATTAAAGAATTCGGACGACCAACTTTGGCGTCGAATTCGACCAACCAAACGTGCTTATAATGAAACAAAACTTAATGGACAGGAAGAGGGTTATACTAGCTGCGCACAGGAACTGGTAGCGCACAAATCGGAGCTGCGACGGCGGAGTTACGAGCTGACAAAATCGGCTCCACAAAACTGTACAAAAACAGTACAATTTGAACGGTCAATTTGGTGGCCAGTTTTGATGTATCAAACGACAAAATTAACGGGCAAAAATTGAGAGGAGTGAAGTACTATATACCGAGATTGAGACGGAGCAAGGAGTTCGCCGATCCAACGGTTGGATCTGTCAAAAAATGTGCGCGAAGTTGCTGCGACGGAGCGCCATTTTCGAGTTCAAAACTCGCGTGTCACGACGGGATTTCGTTCAAAATGGACGAATAGCCTATTCGGCGCGTCGGGGAAGATGGTGGCTCACCCCGGGGGTTCGTCGGAGGCTCGCACAGCAGGTGGGGGCCGGCCATAACGGCGGCAGCGCCATGCGACGGCACGGCTGCGCACCACGGCGGCCCCCGTGCGCGCTGCTGCCTGCTGTGACTGCTGCCTGCGCACCTGAGCAGCTGCGCCGGTCGGCCAGGGCGGCAGCGGCATGGCACAATGGCGGTGGCACGGGTGATGGTGAAGGTGGTGGGGGTGGTTTAATGGTGGTGGTGATAGATGATGGCAATGGTGGTGGTAGTGAGTATGATAGTGATGATGATGGTGAAGTGAAGGAGAAGAAGTAGGTGGAGGTGGCGGCTGGTGAAGGGGTGCTCGGCCAGGGGAGGATGTCGGCTGTGGTGGTGGAAGTGGTGGTGTGGTGGTGTTGGAGTAGTGTAAGGAAAGAGGAAGAAAGAGAGTTATATTTTGTTTTTTTGTGTGAGTATGTATGTGTGAGTGTATATAAAAATAGAAAGGGAGAGAGTGAGTTAGAATAGTGAGAGAGAGGAAAAAGGAGGTCGCCACTGTTGGGGGGTGTTGTGCTATGAGGTGGAGAGGTGAGGTGGTGTGTGTAGGTGTTAGGAGAGAGAGAGAGAGAGAGAGAGTTATATGTTTAATATATATATATATATATATATATATATATATATATAATATATATATTTTTATATATATGTATATATATATATTTATATATTTATATATATATATGTATATATATATTTATATATTTATATATATATATGTATATATATATATACATATATATATATATATATATATATATATATATATATATATATATATATATATATAAGAATTAAAAATGATATATTTGTAAAAGAGGAAGAGATATTTTTAAAATAGGAAAAAGAGAAATATTGTGTGGGATATTTGGGCAGTCAGGATAGAACAATATGGAGCTTGGGTTCGGGTTCGGTCGAGCCCGGTCGGGTCGAAATCGGACAGGGTGCAATAATTGAATTAAAATAGGTATTTATAATCAGGGGCAAATAAATAACATGTGGGGACTCAAATAAATGGGACAGAAGTTTCATGTGGGTAGTAGGCTTCAGGTGGGCCATGTCCATACTTTGGGTCGACTAGGTTGGATCGATGTCGGGTCCCAGAATTAAATTGGAAATTAAATCGGTTTTTACGATAGATAATTAATCGGCGTAAATTGACCCGAAAATTGTGCGAAGAAAATGAAGCACAAAATAGAGTGTCTGAGTGGGACATGAAGGTCATGGGTGAACAGCGTCTCGAGTAGAACATTCATGAGAAGTTGGTTCTGAGAAAATGACTGGTCTGGTGCTCCTAAATTAAAAGTCACGATAACGTGCAAACGATGATCAAAGATAAAAGTGGGAATAATTATTCAACGATTAATTGGTCTAAGTTGACTCAAAATTTCACGATACAAAAAGAGCACAAGGGAACGAGTTCAAGTGGGACAGGATATATCAAAACGAAGATAACCTGGTCTACTACAAAACTCGTGAAGAGAGTTTACAGAGATTGGCATCCCTGACGCTCCAGAAGTCAAAGTCACGAAAAGGTACATTAATGATAAAAAACAATTAAATAATAAAATATTTATGGAAAATAATTCATTCAGAAAATTTAAAATAAATCCTAAAATTTAGGAGGCTTACATCCTACCCACCTTACAAAAATTTTGTACTCGAAATTAAAAATCATCCAATAGGTCAAACTATAACATGTAGCTGCTCTGGCTACGATACTCAAACTGCAACCCTTGAAATCATCCATGTTGTTCTCGCTACATGTATTTTGGTTCAGGTTCAACAAAGGTCATTCTATCATAAACTATGTCATATATCCTTTAGAATCTTCCATACTAACATGAACATTTATGTATACCCTAAACTATAGGTCATTCTCTGGGTATGTTTATAAGCCTAAAATGCTTAATCATCAACCTCAATTGTAAATACTGGATTTCCTTGTCGTCTCCTAAGTATCCATATTCTTTCAATCCACAGGCCCTTAACATCATTTGTCGTCAATCCTTTCCTACAGTTTCTCCTTGAATTCATACGTTCAATACTTATCCTTGGCGTAGAGCCTTCTTCTTTTTACTCAACAAGTCCTCCGAATATAAATTCTCGATTTCAGACTCCCGATTTATTAATTACCAATGTACATATGTCTTTGCCTCGTTCCTTGTCTTTTTAACTGATATCTTTCCGATCTCGTACGCAATATTATATCTCATTCTAACTTATTCTATATCATTCCACATGTCGATCTACCCCCTAATCATATGTAATTAGCTATAGATAACCAACCAAAATTCTACAATTGCTAAATCCTCAAACTGTTAAGCACAAGATTCTAATCCTCAATCCATAGTCACAATAATATAATATCTCATTTCTCTATCTTAGATACCCTATCTCGAGTCTTACCATCAATGCAATCGTTCTTAATGGTTTCCAAGTCTGCTACAGTCAGTCACACATACTTGTCCCATAAGCTTAATCTAACCAATCCCTAGAAAAAGTACTTATCACAAACACACAATACATTTATAGTTATACTACAGGATCAGTCAACAAGGTTTGGCTATTTCGGTCGTCTATCAAATAGAAGGTAATAAGGCCTAAGACTGGGTCAAGTAATCCATAACAGTGTCCAAACATGTTAAAGGGTCAAGCAAGAACAGAAAAGTTTATCGGAATATCGCCAAGAATGGTACGAAGATAACGAGATGCATAACGAGAGAAATTATCCAAGAGGTTAACGAAGAAGAGTTTAGTCAAGTCATAGGAATGATGGAACACAAAAATAATTATGTCCAAAAGATAACATGAAAGCAATCCTGTTGGAGAATCCTAAAGAACCTATAATCGTAGTTGTAGATGTAGATGGAACAGAGTTAATCAAGACGGGAAATAATGATAATAAGAATTTATTCTGGCTCATTCGGTCATAACGAAGTGAACCAAGTTGAGATATGATCTGATAACCATACACGTCTTCCTGAAATCATGTTGCCAGAATTTTTGCCACACCAGTAAGCTTAGATGCAATAAACGATAGAGTCATAACTATGGTATACACCCTATAATCATGTTATCTAGAATACTCGCCACGCCAACCGGTATGGCTGCGAGAAAATCTAAATTCCATAACTAGGATAAGTATACCCAAAATCAGGCCATATATTTTTGTCATACCAGCTAATATGGCTGTGATAAATTCTAAACTCCATAAATAAAGCAGACATTTACCTTATCAGGATATATAACAATTCAATCCACAAAATTTATCATGATGCAAGATCAAAGTTAACAACGGAAATCAGAAATCGATTTCAACAACGAATTTTAAGGAAGAGCAAATGGAAATAAGTGGAAACACATTTCGAGGTAAGATTTAGAGTGAGATCCTCAGGGATCATCCCAAGGGTACTATCCTGGTCAAAATTATAACCCACTGAATTTCAAGTAAGAGACTAAATATAGTTAACGGTCCTATGCTGTGATGAGTTCTCCTATGTTGCAATCCTAGAAATCCTCTAGGTGTTCTAAATATTTATGCCTAGTGTTAACAAGTTGTCCTAGATCCTAATTGCAGGCATGCTTGGTGTAACCAAACAACTTAAGTCTAGACCTGCATGGGCCACCACTAAAAATATGTCACGACCCGTTACCCAAATTGTTGGGCCGGGCCGAGCCATGTCCAGCCTAAGCTTGGTCAAAGCGTAGTAAGCTGTTCTAAGAATAGACAATAAAGGAACTAAGCTGCTAACAGTTCTAAAATCACATTTAAAAGGTTCATCACAACACAGCATCTATAAGCGAAATTAAAATAAATACAAACTTAAAAATACACTTCTAAGTATCTAACTGGAGACAAAGTCCAGTATCCAAATATAAGTTCAAAACAAAGTCTAAGTCTCAAAACACATGAAAATTTCTAAGCAAGGTTCCCCGCTGGGGCCTCTTCTGGAGCTAAGGTCAGGTCCTCAAATGCAGTACCATAATATCAATTACAAAGCATTTCCTTTTCGAAAAGTGAACCTACAACGTTTCTTGTCAGGACGGGAGCAAGTACAACCTCTACAACTAAAATACTGAATATATAATGAAAGAGATGTACAACAAGAAACATGGTGTGATAAGTCTATAAAACAGGAAATAGTAGAAATATGGCCTCATGGTACAACTGAATCATAGTATCATAGTAGCATAGGGAACATGGCATATCTGGAATCATGGTATGACTGGAATTACGATAAAATACATCTGTCAAGGTGACACATGTATATCTAATGTTTAGAACTGGAGCAGGTACGTGATCATTAATAGGTGTAAAATGTACTGTGGTACAAGTATCTAAAATGTACTTCCATACAAGTAAACAAGCGATAGATGTACATACGTACAGATACAGCTGGTGCGCCAACGATAAGGTATACATATAAAATGTCAACCTTGCTCGGTACATACGTACGGGGGAGAGGGGCAAGATCACGTACTCAACTATCAGTTTTTCCATAACCCAGATTCTAACATGTGAGAGATACGAGAACAGTAAAAACATATGAGAGATACGAGAACGGTATAAGACATGTGAAAGATACTGGGAGCAGTATAAACATGGTAGGTACTGATAACAGTATAAAGCATAATCAAAAATATACTGAGAACCAGTAAGAAGCATGTGAAGATATAAGAACTGTTCTAAGCTTGGAAGGTACTGAAAGTAATAAAACATGTGAAGATTTAACTTGCTACCTCAAGGATCAGTATTTTAACAGGGTTAATACATGTTCTAGCATTAAAAGACAGTAAATGAGTTTGCAGATGTACTTGCCTCGAGCAAAGCAAGAATACTAGTACCAAGATATAGATGTCCGGTGTCCTTGTTTTTCATAAAATTTTTTTTTTTATTTGTTGTGTTTCTGGGAAAATTACAACTGTAGGAATCCGATCTAGAAGACGATCGCTTTATCCCTTGGACTATGCGAAGAAGAAAAGCTCTCAAAATTTTGACAGTAGATATCAATGTATCTGTACAATGAATGAGAAAAAGAACTCTATTTATAGAGTCAAAAATAATAACTGAAAAGATAACTGTCTTCACAGCCTGTGCTTAGTTGAAAATCAGGCAGGATTTAACATACGCAAGGCTGTGAGCAGTTACTGGACGTGACCTGTAACTGTTGGACACATGGCGATCATGCATGAGTCGTGTGCAAGTTACAGGACACGCAGACGAGGGATCAGTGGCATGGCTGCCACGTACTCCAATTTGATGAAATCCACGCAGACTTGTTGAAGACGAAATCCACGCGAACTCGGTGTAGAAAGCTTCAAAATCCACGCAAACTTGGGGCAGGAAGCTTCAGGATCCACGCAGACTTCGAGGCAAAGAAGTCGAAAATCCACGCAAACTTGAGGAAGAAAACTTCAGAATCCACGCAGACTTGAGATGAAGATCACAAATACACGCAGACTTGAGATAGAACTGCCAGCTGTCTTGATTCGGCGTGTCTCGACTGACACAAAATCTCTGACAGTGATTGCTTTGTCAGTCGCATTAAATGACAAGAAACCTTTTTAGTACGCCAACTTGACGAAGGCTGAGTCTTGCTGAAGAAGATTTCGAAAATTACGCAATAGACGGCGATGATCTCTCGAAGTCTGTGCATACGTGGCATACGAAGAGACATTCTTCAACTGTTGTGCTGTCAGTCATAATTACTCTCTGATAAATAATGAGCTGTCTCCCCAGCGTGATTTGTTTATATTGTCTGGATCAACTGAGCGTGACTTTTGACTCTGTCTTGATCAACTCAGCGTGACTTTCATTTTTGAGGCCTACAAAACCCCCTTCAAAGTTTTCGAAAAATGATAAATTATTTCGAAATACTTTGAAAAATAGAGATGATAAAATGGATTTAGTCACGCAGAGATGACTCCAAAATTTTTCGGAAGTCGAAAAGACTTCGAAGTTCTTTGAAAACATCCAAATAAACGTATTAAATGTCATAATGACTCTTCGTTCTCCGAGACTGATTGTATCCAATTTATGGTGGAATATGAACCGCCGGCGAACTCTGTTATATAAATAGGGAGAAGATTCATTTTTAATCTTCATCTTACGTCAATATGACACCAAAGGAAGAAGCTGAGGAAGAAGCACGCAAGTTGGGCTTTTGTTCCCATGGTGACCCCACTTTTGGGGGTGAAGAGCCAGAGCCCCTTGTCTTCGAGCTCAAAGATGATCCCTTGCAACTAGCCAAGAATTTCTTGAGCTATTTTGGCTTGGATGGCTCGTCCTCTTCTGATGGGCGCAGCTTCATAGAGCAGCGTGAAATGTTTAAAGCTCTGTTGCACTGTCTGGGAGTTAGGAGCGTAGAAGAACTAGGCACCAAGCTCAGTCGCTCTGGAAAATAGAGCGTGACTTTTATGCTTTTGTTGTATTCTTTTTGTCTTGTCTTTTGTAAGGCCATCAATGCCAGTCTTGAAGAATGTAGTACAACTTTTGCATTGAACAGCGTGCATTAATGAAGAATGTTAATTAGTACTCTTTGACTATTTCCAATGTTGCGCTGTCTTCCAAAGCACACGTGTCATTCATTCCATGGTTTACGAGGGCTAATTACGCGGATCTTTTCCAAGAATAGACTTGTACTTTGTCCTTTAAATAGGCAGCTGAGTTTCAAAGATACTCATCTCTCATTCTTCTTCTTCTTCTCTGAGAACGAAATTTTTGAGAGATTTCATTCTCAAAACAGGAAAGTAATGCCTTCTAATGTTCGATTTCTGCATACTGTATCAAACATGAATTTGCCAATCCTTAGCACCAAACTTGAAGGTAAGTCCAGTATAGTATGCATACTATTTTTGCTGTTGAAGATAGGCTTTCTGTTTCTTGTTTCTGATTTGAACAATACACGCCTGTCTCTGTTTGATAAATGCATACTGAATGATTTCTGTTGATCTTTCTGCAGAAACTTGGCTGAAAATTTTCTTCAGAACTGGCATTGGGGATATGGATGCTGTAGAGAATATCCTGCTGACATCTACATCAGGGAGCTCATACGCTTTTGACGCGTAAATCAGACAACTCAGAACTCTTCGTAGGATAGAAGGGTCTTCCTTAGCAATTTAATTTGAATCTAGGACTTCATCTGGGATTTCATCATAGAGTTTTGAATTTTCTGGAATTGAGTGAGCAGCCAGAAAATCAGCTAAAGCTTGTCCTTTGACTGATTTCTGAGGAATATAGTGCATGTCATACTGAGCAAGTAGGATTCCCCAGTTAGCCAATCGAGAATTCAAAACACTGGGTTTCTTCATCATGATCCGTATAGGATTGATCCTGGAAATGACATGAATAGTCTGGCCAATGATATAATGACGTGTCTTTTGGACAGCAAACATCAAGGCTAGACATTCTTTTTCAACCGGTGAATATCGAGGTTCAGCTCCGGTCATAGTACGGCTGAGATAATAAATGGCTTGTTCATGGCCATTTTGATTCTTTTGAGCGAGTAATGCACCCAATGAATGACTCATTGCTCGAGTATAGAGGAGGAACGGTATTCCTGAGACGGGAGGTACCAATACTGGAGGGCTCATCAGATATTGTTTTATATCATCGAATGCTTTCTGACATTCATTATTCCAGACAAAAGAGACACCTTTCTTCATAAGTTTGTTGAATGGTCTGCAGCGTCCTGATAAATTAGAGATGAATCTCCTGATATAAGCGATTCTTCCTTGAAATCCTCGTAGCTCTTTTAAGGTGCGTGGAGGACGCATCTCTTGGATGGCTTTGATCTTCTCGGGATCCACGTGTATACCTTTAGAGGTAATGACGAAGCCGAGAAATTTACCACTTGAGATGCCTAAGAAGGACTTAGTAGGGTTCATCTTTAATTGATGCTTACGCATTAGATCAAATATAATCTTCAAATCTTGGATATGATCCTCCTTTTGTCGACTTTTGACTGCAATATCATCAACATAGCATTCGACTATTTTTTGCAAATGTTTACGGAATATAGTGCTCATAGCTCGTTGATAAGTTGCTCCTGCATTCTTGAGACCGAATGGCATAACTGTATAACAGTATGTACCAATCGGCGTTCTGAAAGAAGTATGCTTCTCGTCCTCTGGAAACATTTTGATGTGATTGTACCCAGAATACCCGTCCATGAATGACATTCGTTCAAATCCACAGGTATTATCAACCATGACATCAGTGATTGGTAGAGGGAATTCGTCTTTAGGACATGCCGCATTGAGATCGCGAAAGTCTATGCATACTCTGATCTTGCCAGTCTTTTTAAGAACAGGAACAATATTAGCCACCCAATCGGGATGTTGTTCATCTCTAATAAACCCAGAGGTAATGAGTTTATTGACTTCAGCTTCAATTGCATCCATGATGTATGGACGAAATCGTCGCTGTTGTTGTTTGACCGGTTTAGCATTCGGCAAGATATTAAGCTTGTGAGTTGCAATTTGAGGATCAAGCCCTGGCATATCTTCATAACTCCAAGCAAAGACATCGATGTAATCACGAATGAGTTTGATCATGTCTTTCTTATCAGTTTCTGAAAGACTTTCACTGATGAATATTGGTTTGGGAGATCCCTCTTCACCAACATCTATTTGAACAAGTTTATCTTCAGTCGGAGGTTCTTTTTGCTCGAAACGGAACTCCCATTGATTATCTAATCTTTGGCCCACTATTCTGATTCAGGTGAGATTTCAAACTCTTTTTCGTCTTCATCACTTTCTTCAGAATGGTCAATGGAAACCATGTTGGAAGACAAAATGTTGCAGTAGAGGTCACCGATACTCGTATCGGAATCCCAAGAAGTGGTACTAGAAGAATCAGATCTCTTATCTTCGTCAGACTCGGGACCTTCATGGATAATATTGATGAAAGGAGTAGGAGCAGTATAACCCAATCCGCATTTCGTCCTTCCATATTTCAAAGAAGGAATCCGGACAGGTATTTTTCTTCCTTTTCCATCATTGAGGCCAGTCCTGAAGTCATAGCCCATATTTTTGATGATGTCTCTAGATTGCTGACTATAACGACGTAGTTGTAATCTTCCAGTATTATCATTTTTGTCATCATCTTCAAGATCAGAAGGATTTTGAGGCCCTTTGTAGAAGAATATTGGAATATCTCCTGGCTTTCTGCTGGGATCTAGAAAGTATGAAGATTGTACAGGTTCTAGAGATACATCTGTATGAACAGTCTGTACAACTCCTATGGTTATTGTGTTTAAGTCATCTAACAGATGTAAATAACTATGAACATAATTACACACATCAACGTACTGCAAAGGTGGAGACTTTTCATTAAATGTAAAAGCAGTAATATTTACATTGGGAGAAGGCTGAGCCTTAGAGATTTTAGCCAAGTCAATGACTAAAGGGGGAGAAGAAGAAGAAGCTTTGTTTCGATTAAGATCGATAACAAATGGCTCAGAAGAGGTGAGCTCCCTTGAAGTTTGAGTAGGAAGAGTAGTCCGCCCTCCAACTGGAATTAGCAGAGTATCTTGTGAAGATACAGGAAATGTAGTACGCCCACTGACAGGAATGATCAGTGTATTTTGAGTAGATGACTGAGGTAACGGAGAGATCCGTCCACTCACTGGAATGATGAAAGAATCTTCTCCAGAGGGTTTAGGAGATTGTTGCTGAGTAGTTCGACCTTTAACAGGGATTATTAAAGTCTCACTTTGTGCATCTTCTTTCTCCATAGCTTGTATGATCCTTGTATACTCTTCTTTGTACATTCGGGAATCGTTGAAATAAGCTTCAACCCCATGGAAGGGATTTATATCAGCAACTTCTTTTTGTACTCTTCCATTGCTATCAATGTATTTAAAACATTGATGAAGAGTAGAGGGCACCATATTATTTTTATGAAGAAAGGGCCTCCCCAGAAGAAGATTATAGGATCCTACGATCTCGATCACATAGAAAGTGACTTTAGATCTGAAATCGCCTATCTGAAGCTTCAGATGAATCTTTTCCAAAGGCTCACTTCGGCTTTGATTGAATCCCAAGATAGTAGTAACCGTCTTGGAGAGCTTGTGAAGAGGGATTTTTAGTTCATCCAACAAACTCTTTGGTATTATGCTTATAGCAGACCCTGGGTCAATGATGATACGATCTATCTTCATCGTATCAATATAACCAGTGTAGTAGAGAGGTCGGTCATGTCGATTATCCTCCAGTAGCATGTCGTCTTGTGTAAAGGTGATATTTGGGATAATCTCCAGTACACTGTTACAATGTAAGCAAGTGGCAGGTTCCGCATCTGGCTTCTTCAATTGTGCAAGACAAGAGTCAGCTTGTAGAAGTGCTTCACTTAACGTCTCCCGAGTTTCTTTAGAAAGACGTAGAAGTTCAAAAAGGGACATTCTAGCTGGAGTATTAGCAAGTTGAGCCAAAATGTCGAAGTTGTAAGGCTTCTGAAGTCCAAGAGGAGAAGACTTCTTGATTGGCTTATCAAACCAAGCCTGTTGTTTGCCTTTCTCCAGAGCCGTAGGCTTGGAAGGAACAGGTTCAGTGGATGATTCTTCTTCAGGAGGAACATTAGGAGCATCTTTAGCCTCTGAAGGGATATCAGTAGGATCTTCAGGATTTTTAGAATAATCCTTTAGGTAAGGTTTCCCCGTTCGAGTAGCACTAACAAGTGCTTCTTCTTTGTCTTTTGGCTCTGTGTCAGAGGTAGACCCAAGAGAAGTCATATGACATGACTTGATCTTTCCAGCCTTCTTGGATTTTTAAGAAAAAATCTTTTGAGGAGAAGGCGATTCAAAATCTGCCACTAGATCAGGATGGATCCATATGATTTCCCCTATTTCCAAAGTGATTGGCACTAATCCTTCAGACTGTGGAGGAGGAAGATTCACTATGTCAAGAGTTGCCTTGGGAATAGGAATAATCCCACTTTCAAGGAGTTGAGGAGGGAAATCTCCAAATTGCATAGAGACGACGTTGGAGGTGACGGTCTTCTCTTTTGGAGTAAGAGAGATAGCTCCAGATTTAATCATTTCTTGGATCTTTCCTTTCAATACATAACATGTACGAATTGTGTGACCCAGCATTCTGTGATATGGACAGTATTTAGGATGATCTGTCTTACCAGCTTCATCAGGTTTCTTGATCTCTGGTAATTGTATTTTATTACCTTTCAGCAGACATTCAAAGATACCAAGGTCATCGTCGTCGTCAAAAGAATATTCTTCTTTGGGACGAGGTGTTCTTGATTGTTGAGTTGTAGAGACAGGAGTTTGAACATTTGATGCATCTTTGCTCTGAAGATTAACTTCAAGAGTTTCTTTTCCTTTGCGAGCATTATTTTTATTGTTAGCACCTTGTCCTGTTTCTTTAGGAGTCATCTGCACTCCTAAACCTTTGAAGGTTTCAGCACTGATTTCTGCAGCTTTGGCACTGACTATGAAGGAAGGCCAATCTTGAAATTGAGTAGACCCTGTCCACATACTGATGATTGGCAACAAGTTTGATTTGCACGTGTCAATGGTGACAGCATCAGGAGTTCCAAGAGGCATCTTCAGAGCTTCTCTTCGAAACCGTTCAATGTATTCCTCTGTGGATTCATTATTTTTCTGCTTGATTCTAATAAGAGCAGACATAGTCATGTCATTCAACCCTTCATAGAACCTTTCAAGAAACATCTGTTTGAAACCAGCAAATGAGGTAATACTCCCATCTGGGAGACTCCTATACCATTCATAAGCCGTTCCCTTGAGACATCCAATAAATACCCGAGTAAGGAGGGCATCACTTGGTTGCAGTTGATCAGTCATCACTTCAAAGTAATTAATAAACTGACTTGGAGAAGTGGTTCCATCATAGAATGAGATAGTAGGAGGCTTGTATTTAGGAGGATATGATACTTGCTTCCATTCTATCGGATAAGGCTGTTTGATGCCTAACCTTTGTAAACCATCCTTCTGTTTGAATGCCTCGAATTGAGTTTTGAGATTCTTCAATTCTTCAGAGACAACTCCCGAAGATTGTGGAGTTATGGCTTGTAGAGAATAGTTGGGAGGAGGAACAGCATTGTAAGCACTACCCTCAACTCCAGAGAGACTAGGATTTGGTTGAGCTGGTCCAGGAGTATTGGATTGTACTGCTGGAGGAACTTGTACTGGACTTATATCAGTATCAACTGGTATGGCATCTGATACAGTCTGTCAATTTTGCAACTGAGCTGTCATGAGTTCATACATCGACTTCATTGTGTCAGTCATAGACTTCATTTGCTGTTCCAAACAAGCAATTCTTTGATCTTGAGGAGTCAAGGAAGAAGAAGGTTCATCAGTATTCCCATCAACCATGTAAGTCGTGACTGTATGAGGGATTATTGATGAACTAGTAGATGTTGTATGCTCTGAATCATTGCTTCGTGCATCAAAGTCAACTATAGGAGAATTACCCCCAGTAGGAAGAGGTGGGAAGTTAGATTCTCTAAGAAATTCAGAATCAATTTCAGGGGTCAAATTTCTTTGACTAGAAGCCAGGAATCTTGCTCTGGTGTTTCTATATACTCCATCTGGACTATCAACTCTACCCCCGGTGTCCCGAGAAGTCATGTTGACAGAGGCAAACAAAGGCTCATCTTCATCAGGCATAGGTTCATACTGAATCCTATTGAAGACAGACTGTCGTTTATTTTGACATCTGCATTGCATTATGACTCTTGGCTGGAAGTCACATTCATGATCACCATGGTCTCGAACTGTTGATTGACATCTGCACTGAATTATGACTCTTGGATAGAAGTCACATTCAGCATGTTCCTTTGATATAGAATTACTCCTTCTCTTCTGTTGAAGATATTCCCGTAAATCTGTTTGTGAAGATTGAGGAGTATACTTCCAGTTCTTGGGTCTTGATGGCTCTTGATTATACAAAGAGTGATTAATGTGAGCCACATAAGTTCTTGCATACTCTGCATCTGGATCTTTTATCTTCATATCCAATTGGTATGGTTTCTTAACACCAGAAGTGCTGAGTTTTGTTCTTAAATCAGTGGAAGGTAACACATTAATTTTGGAAACATGGAGTTTTCCTTCCATTGATCTGGATATTTGTAGAGAAGGAAGAGTTAAACCACTCCTTTGATTAGGAGTTGGTAACAGACCCTCTTTAATGGACAGATTTTGTGCCCAATTTGAAGAAGTCAAAGAAGAAGACATTAAGGAATGTTTCTTCTTAGACTCATTCAAGTTTTGAGATATAGAATGTCCAGAAGGAAGAGTAGTCAAAAGACCATCTCCTTTCCTTTGACTAACAAAAGTATCAGTCAAAGCTGTTCCTGAAGTAAAAACTACAGGAGCAGAAGAAACAACTAAAGAGTTATTCCTTTTCGAAGGGACTTTGTGTGGAAGACCACCCCCAGTTCTAGTAGAACTCGGTGAAGAAGAAGAGATAACTAAGGAGCTATTCTTCTCTGATAAAATACACGCTGAAACAGACTTGGTTAAAGAACCAGAGCTGTTAGCATGACTTTTGATTTTAGAATTACACGCTGGAACAGATTTGGCTAAGGAACCAGTATTGTCAGCGTGACTGTTGAATGTGGGATTGCACACTGGAATAGATTTGGCTAAGGAGCCAGTACTATCAGCGTGACTTTTAGAGTTGAATTTGCACGCTGGAAAAAATTTGGCTAAGGAGCCAGTACTGTCAGCGTGACTTTTAGAGTTGAATTTGCACGCTGGAACAGATTCGGCTAAGGAGCCAGTACTGTCAGCGTGACTTTTAGAGTTGAATTTGCACGCTGGAACAGATTCGGCTAAGGAACCAGTACTGTCAGCGTGACTTTTAGTTACTGTCATCTTCGAGCGCACAGGAGTGTGCGTGCTTGCAGTGGAGTTCTTGCCAGTGTTACGAGTAGACACTGTGGCAGAGACTTCACCATTGACTGCCAACTGATTCTTAGGGACATAGACAGAGTGTCCCTTCGACTTGGCAGTGATGATGGAGGCTGGAGTGGGCTTGCCACCCTTAGCCCGCTGCATTTCTTCATAGGCGAGTTGATCGAATTTGATCGTCATCACCTTCTTCGTCGAGCCGATTGACGAAGTGTCGCATTGAGTTGTTACCATCTCAGAAGAGGAGATGGTTTTCCCCAGCAGAGTCGCCAATTTATTTTCCATAAAGAAATTCTCTTTATTTGTTATGTTTCTGGGAAAATTACAACTGTAGGAATCCGATCTAGAAGACGATCGCTTTATCCCTTGGACTATGAAAAGCTCTCAAAATTTTGACAGTAGATATCAATGTATCTGTACAATGAATGAGAAAAAGAACTCTATTTATAGAGTCAAAAATAATAACTGAAAAGATAACTGTCTTCACAGCCTGTGCTTAGTTGAAAATCACGCAGGATTTAACATACGCAAGGCTGTGAGCAGTTACTGGACGTGACCTGTAACTGTTGGACACATGGCGATCATGCATGAGTCGTGTGCAAGTTACAGGACACGCAGCTGAGAGATTAGTGGCATGGCTGCCACGTACTCCAATTTGATGAAATCCACGCAGACTTGTTGAAGACGAAATCCATGCGAACTCGGTGTAGAAAGCTTCAAAATCCACGCAAACTTGGGGCAGGAAGCTTCAGGATCCACGCAGACTTCGAGACAAAGAACTCGAAAATCCACGCAAACTTGAGGAAGAAAACTTCAGAATCCACGCAGACTTGAGATGAAGATCACAAATACACGCAGACTTGAGATAGAACTGCCAGCTGTCTTCATTCGGCGTGTCTCGACTGACACAAAATCTCTGACAGTGATTGCTTTGTCAATCGCATTAAATGACAAGAAACCCTTTTGGTACGCCAACTTGACGAAGGCTGAGTCTTGCTGAAGAAGATTTCGAAAATCACGCAATAGACGGCGATGATCTCTCGAAGTCTGTGCATACGTGGCATACAAAGAGACATTCTTCGACTGTTGTGCTGTCAGTCATAATTACTCTCTGACAAATGATGAGCTGTCTCCCCAGCGTGATTTGTTTATATTGTCTGGATCAACTGAGCGTGACTTTTGACTCTGTCTTGATCAACTCAGCGTGACTTTCATTTTTGAGGCCTACAGTCCTGTCAATAATGATATACAAACTCAGCCTCTAAGTTATGTTCAAGATTACACTAGTGGTATGACACGACTCCTGACTGGATACTAGCCAAGTGGGGACCTAGCATAAAAGTCTAATGTGGAGTGACACTATATTCAAACTAATTTTCTAGAGTCTTTATACTAGTATAGGGTGAGGTCCAACACGACTATAACTCAAAACAACACAGAACATTGCAAGTCGTAACTATTCAATAAATAAATCAAACTCTACACTGTGTTCCAACAATTTTTGAGATAGACAAAAAGCTAAATTTTACATAAACTAAAGTACCGAAATGATCCATTTTAATTATAGAAATTTATACTAATTTTTCTGGAATTTATAAACCCTCATAGATATTTATTAAAAATCAGCAAACACATGTATCTTGAAAATGAGTTCTGTTTTCCTATTTTTATAAAATTCCAAAAGTACTTATTAAATTCTGGAAAAATTACAATAAATTAGCTAAACTAACATAGTATTTAAATACCATTTTTCTCAGATTTTTACAGTAATTAAAATATATATAAAAATCCAAAAATAGCAAGTAAAAATTTTTGGAAAAAATAATTAATTACAAATTAAGGATGTTACATAAACAAAATCTACATATGTTGTCGGATGATAAAATAAATATCAGTAACGTGTCCAGAACGGTCAATTTAGCTAGGATAGGCTACCCATAAGTCCAATTTAGACACATGGGCAAAACGATAATTTCGAATCAAAATGATGTCCGCCGTTGGACACACTTGGCACCGAAAAATTTGTCAGGATAGAAGTCTAAAAAACATAGCAAATTATATGACCACGAATTCAGAATGATAATACGAACCCAACGGTATGTCCGAAATGGGATTCCGATGAGCCGATCTCAAAATGACACGTTGAGGCGGACACTTGGAATCTGGTTTGCACGGAAATGCGTACCAGAGCAAATGTCTTTAAAACTCAGCAAATTATATGTCAACGAGTCCAGAATGACGATACGAACTCAACGATATGTCCGAAATAGGATTCCGATGAGCCGATCTCAAAATGACACGTTAACGCGGACACTTGGAATCTAGTTTGCACGGAAACGCGTGCCAGAGCAAATGTCTTCAAAACTCAGCAAATTATATGTCAACGAGTCCAGAATGATGATACGAACTCAACGGTATATCCGGAATTGGATTCCGATGAGCCGATCTCAAAGTGACCCGTTGACTCGGAATACGGGACCCGCTTTGCATCGAAATACGTGTTAGGGCCCACGTTCTCCAAATCAAGCAAACTTTATATGAAAACATGCCAGAAAGATGCTACGAGTCTACTGGTGGTGTCAGAAATTGAATCCGGAGTCCCGGGTTCAAAAATAAAATTTAACAAGTACAAATTAAAGAATTCGGACGGCCAACTTTGGCGTCGAATTCGACCAACCAAACGTGCTTACAATGAAACAAAACTTAAGAGAAAAGAAGGGGGTTATACTAGTTGCGCACAGCAACTGGTAGCGCGCCAACCGGAGCTACGACGGCGGAGTTACGAGCTGACGAAGTCGGCTCCATAAAATTGTCCAAAAATAGTATAATTTAAACGGTCAACTTGGTGGCCAGTTTTGATGTATCAAACGACGGAATTAACGGACGAAAATTGAGGGGAGTGAAGTACTATATACCGAGATTGAGACGGAACAAGGAGTTCGCCGATCCAATGGTCGGATCTGTCAAAAAATGTGTGCAAAGTTGCTGCGATGGAGCACCATTTTTGAGTTCAAAACTCGCGTGTCATGACGGAATTTCATCTGCCTGCGCGCCCGCTCAGCTGCGTCGGCCGGCCAGGGCGGTGACGGCACGGCACAGTGGCGGTGGCGCGGGTGATGGTGAAGGTGGTGGGGGTGGTTTAATGGTGGTGGTGATAGATGATGACAATGGTGGTGTTAGTGAGTATGATGGTGATGATGATGGTGAAGTGAAGGAGGAGAAGTAGGTGGAGGTGGAGGTGGTGGCTGGTGAAGGGGTCCTCGGCCAGGGGAGGAGGTCGGCTGTGGTGGTGGAAGTGGTGGTGTGGTGGTGTTGGAGTAGTGTAAGGAGAGAGAGGGAGAAAGAGAGTTATATTTTATTTTTGTGTGTGAGTATGTATGTGTGAGTGTATATAAAAATAGAAAGGGAGAGAGTGAGTTAGAATAGAGAGAGAGAGGAAAAAAGAGGTCGGCCACTGTTGGGGGAGGGGTGTTGTGCTGTGAGGTGGAGAGGTGAGGTGGTGTGTGTATGTGTTAGGAGAGAGAGAGAGAGTTATATGTTTATATATATATATATATATATATATATATATATATATATATATATATATGTGTG
Organism: Iris pallida; assembly: GCA_029216955.1. Lineage (NCBI taxonomy): Eukaryota > Viridiplantae > Streptophyta > Magnoliopsida > Asparagales > Iridaceae > Iris > Iris pallida. Next base: position 3,692,670 of record JANAVB010042817.1, read on the forward strand.
TGTGTGTGTGTGTGTGTATATACATATATATAAGAATTAAAAATGATATATTTGTAAAAGAGGAAGAGATATTTTTAAAATAGAAAAAAGAGAAATATTTGTGGGGTATTTGGGCAGTCAGGAGAGAACAATATGGAGCTTGGGTTCGGGTTCGATCGAGCCGGGTCGGGTCAAAATTGGACAGGGTGCAATAATTGAAATAGGTATTTATAATCAGGGGCAAATAAATAACATATGGGGACTCAAATAAATGGGACACAAGTTTCATGAGGGTAGTAGGCTTCAGGTGGGCCATGTCCATACATTGGGTCGACTAGTTTGGATCGATGTCGGGTCCCAAAATTAAATTGGAAATTAAATCAGGTTTTACGGTAGATAATTAATCGGCCTAAATTAACCCGAAAATTGTGCGAAGAAAATGAAGCACAAAATAGAGTGTCTGAGTGGGACACGAAGGTCATGGGTGAAGAGCGTCTTGAGTAGATCATTTACGAGAAGTTGGTTCTGAAAAAATGACTGGTATGGTGCTCCTAAATTAAAAGTCACGGTAACGTGCAAACGATGATCAAAGATAAAAGTGTGAATAATTATTCAACGATTAATTGGTCTAAGTTGACCCAAAATTGTGCGATACAAAAAGAGCACAAGGGAACGAGTTCAAGTGGGACAGGATATATCAAAACGAAGATAACCTGGTCTACTACAAAACTCGTAAAGAGAGTTCACAGAGATTGGCATCCCTGACGCTCCATAAGTCAAAGTCACGAAAAGGTACATTAATGATCAAAAATAATTAAATAATAAAATATTTATCGAAAATAATTCATTCAGAAAATTTAAAATAAACCCTGAAATTTAGGGGGCTTACATCTAGTACTTACTCCACGTGAAACCTCACCTATAACCAAATTTTCTGGATATGACGGCTTGAAAGAGAATTTCTTTGGCAAGCCCTCCAGAGAATTGGTTTCAGTGGTGGTATTCATTGGAGTAGAAGTTGATTGCTCAACATCATTATCAAGAGTAGCTGCTACACTGTTATCCTCATCGAAAGTCACATTTGTAGACTCTTCCACAATTAATGAGCGTTTGTTGAACACTCTATATCCCTTGCTCTTGGCCGCATAGCCAAGGAATATACCATCGTCAACTTTGGCATCAAATTTGTCTAAGTTGTCTTTGGTGTTAAGGATAAAACATCGACAACCAAAAACTCGAAAATATGAAACGTTTGGAGTTCTTCCAAACCAAAGCTCATAGGGTGTTTTCTTTGTGATAGGACGAATAAGCACCCTATTTAAAATATGGCATGCTGTACTGACAGCTTCAGCCCAAAATATTTCGGAAGAGAGAATTTATTTAACATGACTCTAGCCATATCGCCAAGAGTCCTCTTCTTCCGCTCCACAACACCATTTTGTTGAGGAGTTCTTGGACAAGAAAACTCATGATTAAAACCATTTAAATCATAAAACTTTTCAAAATCAGTATTTTTGAATTCGCCTCCATGATCACTTCGGATTCGTGTAATCTTGTAGCCTTTTTTGTTTTGAACCTTTTTAGCAAATATTTTGAAAACTGAAATGGCATCACTTTTATTTATAAGAAAGAAAATCCAAGTAAATCTAGAAAAGTCATCTACTATAACAAAAGCGTAGAGTTTTCCACCAAGACTGCTACTCTATTAGGGCCAAATAAATCTATATGAAGTAATTACAAGGGTCTAGTAGTACTTACAGAGTTTATAGAATGAAATGAGGACTTAGTTGCCTTATTCAATTCACATTCGGCACATACCGTGTCCTTTTTGAATGTAATATCGGGCAAGCCTCTGACTAGGTTCTTAGTCGATAGCCTGGATATAGTATCCATATTGGCATGACCAAGACGCTGGTGCCACTGTAATCTTTCATCCTTGTGAGCATAGAGACATCTTTCTGCACTGTTAGTATCTCTAGATAGATAGAAAATATGAATATTCTCCTCTCTTATCCCTTCAAAAGCGATGTCTCCCGTTGAACTATCATAAATAAAGCATTTATTTTGTCCAAAGTTAATATCATATCCATGATAAGCAAGATGACTTATGCTGAGCAGGTTATGCTTTAACTCGGTCGAAGGATATATACCCTTTTAGGTTGTTGTCGAAGGATATATACCCTTCCCTCTTCATCGATATTGATGCAAAAAGATTTGCGTCTTCCGTCATATGTTGTGAGCATCCACTATCGAGAATCCACTTACTCTTAGTTGAGAAGGGAAGGTCCACCTACATCAAGAGTAGATGTGACCTTTGGTACCCAAGTTCTTGAGGGTCCTGAAAAGTTAGTTTTCGACAACCATGCATATATGTTTCTATCTACTAATCTTCTAACTCTACATTGTGGTGAAATGTGTCCATGTAATCCACAATAAGTACAAACAACATTCCTATTTATGTTAGGAGCATGTTAATGATGTCTATATGTAGAGTGGTGTGGAGTAGCATGGTGATGATGTCAATATGTAGAGTGGTGAGTAGCATGATGATGATGTCTATATGTAGCATGGTAAGAATGGTGTGGAGCATGATGATGTTTATATACATAAGCAGTATGATGGTGATTTTATTTATGTGCAGCATAGTGATGATTGTATCTATGTGTAGCATGCTGATTATGTGTCATATGAGAATTATTTCTACGTGCATGTGGTTTATGTGCTTTATGAAAGTGGGTGTACATGTAAGCATGATTGCATGCTGCAGGTGGATGACGGGGTTGAGTAGTATGAGTAGTGTCATGCTTTGTGTGTGTCTCATGTGATTGGATTTGAGGTTGAGCAACCTGTTTTCCCAATCTAGTCTCTAGTTTCTTAGAGACAGCCTGCAGTTCACTAATTTTAGTATTCAAACCATAAATCTTAGTGATAGAGATTGTCACGCCCCAAAACCAGAAAACTGGAGAGCGGGGGAATGACTCAGCCAGCTACGTATATTACGGGTAGATGAATACCGTATAATACGATCAATGCTGTCTAAAAGATGAGGGGGGTGCATACTACACGAAAGTCTCGCTATGGTCACTTAACATCTATTGTCTCAATCATTCAAACAAGAAACAGTAATAGAGAACATGTAAGATAAAGCAGTAAGGCGTCCCAAATGCTCAGTCAAAATGTTCTTGATATCTGGCTTTACAAAACATAGCCAGATGATGAAGCAAGGTATACACAATTGTTATCAGCTGCAGCCTGACTTAGTTACAATTATGTAAAAATAAGTACAAGACAATCCGACTAACATGTCGGTGCCAAACGACAAAGTATAAAGTAAATAACAAAACGAGCGGGGAAGTAAAGAACCCACTCGAATCCTCCTGCGATCATTCCTCTAGTATTGACCATCTTGGAGGTAGAAGTAAGCTGGATCCTCGGGGACTGGCTCTAAATCTGGCCATGCAAAATCAAAGAGGTTAGACCTCTAATAGCAAGTACCGCAAGGGAGCACGATATGAGGAATAAAACCAGTAATAAGAGAATATGATAATAGATCTTTGCTATCTACTAGGATTCACATAACATCACGACACTTCGAACCAACCTTCCAACCAAACAAGGACAGAAGCTGCCCCGTCATGTCCCGACATTCTGATCATCTCAGTTAGGTAACAGAGTAGATACAGTACACAAACAAATCAATTTAAAACGGCCATTCACTACTACGGCTTGCTATGATGAGTCCCTGGTTATCCTGGAATTATGCAATGAGGATTCCTCGGTTCTTACTATGTGCAAGCAAGGCTAGTATATCCAGTCAATCAATTACGCCAATCATGAATTAGACGAGTCCCAGCGGGACGCCCGTCATCAATATACAATATACAATAAATAATATAGGCATATACCGCTCCCTGCCCGTGTGGCAGATTTGCAGTATCTGTGGGAACCAGCCGGCCTGTCGGGCACTTAATAGTCCCCAAGAGGGCTGCCATGTAAGAACTCGGGAATCCATGCTCTCCATGCAATCATTATTTTATTTAACTTAATAGTCTCTACATTGAGTGAAATCTCATACCGTGGATCATGGTCATTCAGAATGAGTACTTTATGTACATAGTACGGTATGCCCAACTCTACAACGATACCCGTACGGTTAGGTTGTAGGTCTTACATAGCGTAATGCAACAATCAAAACTAACCACGGAATAATCATGCCTTGACCATAAAGTATACCTGCTCTTTTTGTAAGATAAATAAATAAATAAATAAATTGAAGCCTGCATGTGCCTGTATGCCAATATTCGGGATTAGCCAGTCGATTACAATAGTTCATAATTAATATGAACGTGTCTCATTCATTTCATTCAATAAGACGACTAGCCAGTCTCTTAGTTCCTACTAGAAACGCATGATCAATCACAAATCAAGATAATAATTAATATTAATGTCAAGATAACAATTAATGTTAATAAATGCCAAGATGATCAGTCAATGTCAATCAATGTCAATTCGGGACAAGGATCAGCCAAAAAGGCATTCGGGCCAGAGTTCATGCGGCCAGGAATTTATTGGTTCATGCGGCTGAGTAAACATGCATATGCTGCTAAGGAAACTAAATCCATACGGCTAGAATAACAAACTCAGCCACGCGGCTAGAATAACAAACTCAGCTATGCGGCTAGAAAGGTTAGGCCTCATGCAGCTGAGACAAAATTAACTCTCATGCGGCTCAAGATGACACAAGTCCCATGCGGCTAAGCTACGGCAATGAAGACAATCCTATGTGGCTAGCGGCCGTTAAAGCCACGCGGCAAGACTAACATGCAGCGGTAGAAAGACAGAGCTTATGCGGCTCGGATCTCACCAAATTTATGCGGCTGAGATGACATACAGTCATGCGGCTAAGATGAGCTCGTGCGGCTATACATATTATCCATATGCGGCTGAGATGGGTACAAGCCTATGCGGCTGAGATGTGACAGTTCATATACGGCTGCGGGACTGAATATATATGCGGTTAGAAAGTAGCAAAGCCTTATGCGGCAGATAAAGAAGAGTCTCATGCGGCCAGATTACTCCATGCGGCTCGGGGCTGATCTTTTATGCGGTAAGCAGCCGACCAAGCCCATGCGGCTGAAAAATAACAGTGCTCATACGGCCAAGAGAGACTTGCCGCATGAAAACTCATGCGGCCAAGTACTGTTCTTCTTCTCCACTTTCTGAGAGAGAAGAAGAACCATAGGAAGCCATTACTTCCAAGCTCTCCAAACCTTCATTCCAAGCCCAAATCCGGACTTCCATAGGCCAAAATAGGGTAGAACGAAATTTTCTACAACATGGAACCATCAAAACTTGAAAAATAACAAAGTTACTAGATCAAAACCTAAGAAAGCCGAAAATGCATTAAACTTAGATCTACATGAAATGAGCCATGGAAATTGAAAATGCTAGGTACTAAAGTATCTAAGAATCTTGAGAGGAAGACAATGGAACAACAAAAATGGAGATCCATCAAGAAGCAAGTTGGCACTTGCCTATGCGGCTAGGTAGGTGGGGGAGAGTTGATGAGGAAAAAAAAAGTAATGGTAAATGAGAGTAATGAAGAGAGAGAATGAGGATGGGGCTTTAAATGAAGGGGTGATGGTAGGTGGGGGTTTGTTTCGGTTCATGATGAACCAACATAATTGAACCAATCCAAGCCGAACCCAAAGCAAAGCTAAAGCAGAGTATAAAAACAGAAAGTAAAATACAGAAAATAAAATTGCAAGAAATTAATAAACATGAAATTAAAGGAATTAAATACAGAATAATACATAATAAATATTAAATAAATATATTTAAGCAGTACATATATTAAAATACGTATTCTGGGAACGGAAAGTGACATCTCTACCCTCCTTAGAAAAATTTTGTCCTCGGAATTTCAATTCCAAGCAGGATAGAAACATCAAAGCTAAACTAATCTAAGTACAAGTAAATGGAGTAAGCAATCATTCTACAATGCCAATAGCAAGTAACAAATCCATGTTTACTATCGACAACGCCAAGCAATTCTACTCATAAGGTGACAAGCTTGAGGAGTTTAAGACAAATCAAGGTATACAGAAAGAAATATACCTTGTGAGTCAAACAGGTGCGGATACCGTGATCGGATGTCATCCTCACGTTTCCACGTTGACTCCCCTAAAGAGTGATGACCCCAAGCAACCCGGACAAGGCTAATTGTTCGGTTCTTGAGTATCTTCTCTCTTCGGTCCAAAATGGACACAGGCTGTTCCTCGTAAGATAGGTTGGTACCATCAACCAGCTCAGAATGATCAAGGATATGGCTTGGGTCCGATACATACCTTCGTAACTAAGATACATGAAACATGTCATGCACCTCTCGTAACGAAGGTGGAAGAGATAAACGATAAGCAACATCGCCTATCCTATCAAGGATAGCAAATGGTCCCATATATCGCGGACTCAATTTCTCGCGAACGCCAAATCTAATGACCCTACGGGTAGGTGAGATCCGCAAAAATACGTGGTCCCCAACAAAAAACTCTAGCGACCTACGATGCTGGTCCGTCCAATGACGATGCCTATCCTGCGCAACTCGAAATCGCTCTCTAATTCCCTTAACCACTTCAACTGTCTGGACAATCATTTCTGGGCCTAGCATCTTTCTCTCCCCGATATCATCCCATGCTAGTGGCGACCTACACTTCTTACCATATAGTACTTCAAATGGTGCCATCTGGATACTGGCTTGATAACTGTTGTTATATGAAAACTCGACTAAGTGTAGGTAGCTTTCCCAAGATCCTCCAAAATCTAGGGTGCAAGCTCGCAACATATCCTCTAAAGTCTAAATTGTTCTTTCTGATTGCCCGTCTGTCTGGGGATGGTAAGCCGTACTAAATCTTAACTTGGTGCCCAGACTGTGATGTAAGCTCTTCCAGAAATGTGATATGAAGCGGGTATCTCTGTCTGACACAATACTGACCAGGACTCCATGCTGCCTGACTATCTATTGCGTATATAACTCTGCCAACTTTTCTGTAAATTGTTCTACTCTAAAGGAAAGAAAATGTGCTACCTTTGTAAGCTGATCTACTATTACCAAAATAGCATCTTTACCACTTGGCGATCTCGGTAAACCGGTCACAGAGTCCATTGTGATGTGTTTCCATTTCCATTCCGAAATAGGAAGCGGTTGCAATAATCCAGCTGGCCTCTGCTGTTCTGCCTTCACTTGCTGACATACCAAGTAATATGAAACAAATCTAGCTATCTCCCTCTTCATTTCGTTCCACCAGAAGTGCTGCTTGATATCTTGGTACATCTTGGTCCCTCCAGGGTGTATAGAATACTGAGAACTGTGAGCTTCTGTCATAACCTTCTGTCTGATATCTCCACTAGGCACACATAGACGTGATCCAATCCTAAGTGTACCATTTTCATGGATTCTCATCTCCTTCCTGAGTCCTGACTCACATTCTGCTCTAAGCTTCTGAATTCTTGAGTCCTGTGCCTGAGCTGCCTTGATCCTGTCTACCAAGTCGGATTGAACTTGTAGACTCACCAGAATTCCTATATCACTAGGAAGCATAACTTCGATACCCATCTCCTGAAGGTTTTCTAAGATATGCTTCTATGTAGTCAACATAAACGCGCCGCCTCTCCTACTGAGAGCATCTGCTACCACATTAGCCTTGCCTGGATGATACTGAAGCTCCACGTCATAATCCTTGATCAACTCTAACCATCTTCTCTGCCTCATGTTTAGTTCCTTCTGAGTAAAGATGTACTTCAGACTTTTGTGGTCTGCGTACATGTCCACTCGATCACCATATAAGTAATGCCTCCATAGCTTCAAAGCAAATACTACTGCGGCCAACTCCAAGTCATGAGTTGGATAATTCTTCTCATGGTCCCGAAGCTGCCTAGATGCATACGCTATCACCTTCTCATATTGCATAAGGACACATCCAAGTCCTTTATCTAACGCATCATAATATACAGTAAAACCTCCAGGTCCAACTGGCAATATAAGAATGGGCGCTGATATCAACTTCTGCTTCAGATTCTCAAATGATGCATGGTATTCTGTCGACCAGGCGAATGGTATATCCTTCCGAGTCAAGCGGGTCAAGGGTGCTGAAAGTCTTGCAAAGTCTGATACGAATCTCCTGTAATATCCTACCAATCCCAAGAAACTCCGTACATCTGCTACGGGCTTGGGTACTGGCCAACTCTCTATTGCTTCTACCTTCTTGGGATCCACTGCTACTCTAGTGCCTGATATGATGTGACCCAAGAATGAAATATGGTCCGTCCAGAACTCACACTTGTTGAGCTTGGCATACAACTGGTTCTCTCTCAGAACCTGTAACACTTTCCTGAGGTAGTCTTCATGCTCCTCTTCACTAGCAGAGTATACGAGAATGTCGTCAAGAAACACAACGACAAACTAATCTAAGTATGGCATAAAGATACGGTTCATCAGATCCATAAATATCGTTGGAGCATTGGTCAAGCCAAACGACATTACTAAGAATTCATAATGCCCATACTTTGACCTGAATGCTGTCTTGGGAATATCCTCCTTCCGAACCCTTACTTGATGATACCCTGAACGAAGATCTATCTTGGAGAAAACTCTAGCTCTGCTTAACTGATCAAACAAGTCGTCGATCCTTGGTAGTGGGTACTTGTTCATTACTGTTGCCGCGTTAAGCTTCCTGTAGTCAATGCACAATCTGGATGACCCATCTTTCTTTCCCACAAGTACCGCTGGTGCTGCCCGTGGTGATATGCAAGCTTGGATGAACTTCTTCTCCTTCAGTTCCTCTATGTGCTGATATACCTTGGCCTGCTCTGATTCTGCCATTCTGTAAACTCGATCTGATATCGGTTTAGTTCCAGGTGCCAATTCTATACTAAACTCAATATCTCTAACCGGTGGTAGTCCTGAAAGTTCTTCGAAAAATACGTCTAGAAATTCTTCAACTACCTTCGGAACTAGAACTTCTTCCATTGCCATTACTACTTCCTGCTCTTGTTGAGTTGCCTCTAATCTGACTAAGGTGAACCTCTTCATGCCTGGAATGTCAAAAGATAAACTCCCTCTACGACAATCTATTATCGCATGACTGTCTTTCAGCCAGTCCATGCCTAAGATAACGTCAAAATTTCCAACAGGAAATTCTATCAAGCTGGCGGGTAAAGAATGCCCGCAAACTACAACGCTACATGCTAGAATAACTCTACTAACTCCTACGAGCCCATTACCAGTGAGTATATTCAATCTTCCTGGCAATGCCTCGAACTCCATTCCTAGCCGTGTTACAAATTATGCAGATATAAATGAGTGTGATGCTCCCGAATCAAACAATGCTACTGCGAGATATGAGGCGACGAGAATTTTACCTGCCACAACATCTTCCGATGCTAATGCCTCCTCCAAGGATAGAGTGAATGCCTGCCCTCGACCTCATTATTGGTTCCCATGCTGCGGCCTAGCCTGGTTCTGCTGCTGGCCCCTGCCTTGGTGATGCTGGGGTGGTCTATGTTGTTGTTGCTGAATCGGTGGTCCCTACTGCCGAAACATCTGAGCTTGCGGCATTAACGGGCGTTGTGCCAACGGCCTCACTGCCACCGCTGGTCCTCGATACTGGCCTGCCCCTGGTGCTGGCAGAGCAGGAAACTGTTGTATGGGTCCTCCTTACCTCGAATTCATGGGACATGTGGTAACCCGATGATCTAGATTTCCACATATCAAACACAGTCCATTCAATGTCCGACACACATCTCTAGTGTGCCCTACCTTCCCACAATAAGTGCAGCCCGCTGGGGGTTGCTTGTTCTTCCTCTGCTGTTGTTGCTGCTGTTGCTGCTGCTGCTGCTTTGGTAGTGCTTGCCCTCGTATTGCCACATCGTGAATACGAATGCCAAGGGATGGTGCTGTTGTTCGGGGCGCTGCTCCTCCTCCTCGTTCAATCTGACTGTGGGATCTCTTCTGACCTCCAGTCCTTGTCGTGATCCTCTGAATGGTTATCTCATGCCTTCGAGTCACCGTCAATACCTAATCAAAAGTCTGGCAATTATGCCTCATCAAAAGTCTGGTAATTGTGCCCCTCTATCAATTGCAAGAGCTCAAGATGAGACCCTTGCTAAAATCTCAGAGCCCTCTGGCTCTTCGTTGCTACCATCTCTAGGGCGAACCTACTCAATCTGCAGAACTCCGCTGCATAAGCATCTACTGTCTTGCCAGCCTGCTTGAGGTTGATAAACTTCTGTTGTAGCTCAAACTGTGCCACAATTCTATAGTACTTTATCTTGAATCTTGCTGTAAAATCGTTCCAAGCAACAGGACGTCTGATGCCCACTTCCTCTAATTCCCACCAATCACGTGCGAGATCCTGAAGTAACAACTTTACCTGATCCACACGTTCTTCTGTCGGTACCTTAACTGTCGTCAGAATAGCCTCAATATCCTTAAGCCATGCATCTGCTGAGATGGCATCCTCCGTTCCCTCGAAACGGCGAGGGTTGAACTTGCAAAATCTGGTCGATGCTCCTGAATCTGGCCTTGCCCCTCTTTCCAAAGCTGTCTGCAACCCTTGGTTGGGTAGTACGTTCTGCTCCTGCAACTGAGCGTGCATGCACTGTTGGGCTAACATCTAGTGTTGCTGAGTAGACATCATCCCTCTTACGATCTCCAGAAGGGCCGGTGTGTCCACTTCTACAGGGATAGGTGGAACTGTTAGTGGTGGTGGAACTTCCGGATACTGCGATCCAGCTACTGTTTCCACTATCACTTCTTCTTGAATAGCCTCTTGGGGTAGTACTGACCCTTCTTGCTGATCAACCTGGTCGGGTTGTCCATGTTGCCCTTGTTGCTGTTGTCTAGCTCTGACAGATGCGGACGAAGTGCCCCTAAAAAGGGACAAGAGAACAATCAAACGACCGAACAAGAAAGATCAATGAAGTCAAAGGATACTGGAATGTCAACCTAGGGTTAAGAATCAACAAATCATGAGATAAAGGGGGAACATGTGTGATTGAGACATCCTATAAATCAAAAACATCCCACAAGTCTGAAATCAGAACTGCATGGGCCACCACTAAAACCTTGTCACGCCCCAGAACCAGAATACTGGAGAGCGGGGGAATGACTCAGCCAGCTACGTATTACGGGTAGAGAATACCGTATAATACGATCAATGCTGTCTAAAAGATGAGAGTGCATACTACACGAAAGTCTCGCTATGGTTACTTCATATCTATTGTCTCAATCATTCAAACAAGAAACAGTAATAGAGAACATGTAAGATAAAGCAGTAAGGCTTCCCAAACGCTCTGTCAAAATGTTCTTGATATCTGGCTTTACAAAACATAGCCAGATGATGAAGCAAGGTATACACAATTGTTATCAGCTGCAGCTTGACTTAGTTACAATTATGTAAAAATAAGTACAAGACAATTCGACTAACATGTCGGTGCCAAACGGTAAAGTATAAAGTAAATAACAAAATGAGCGGGAAAGTAAGAAATCCACTCGAGTCCTCCTGCAATTATTCCTCTAGTATTGACCATCTTGGAGGTAGAAGTAAGCTGGATCCTCGGGGACCGGCTCTAAATCTGGCCATGCAAAACCAGAGAGGTTAGACCTCTAATAGCAAGTACCGCAAGGGAGCACGATATGAGGAATGAAGCCAGTAATAAGAGAATATGATAATGGATCTCTGCTATCTACTAGGATTCACATAATATCACGACACTTCGAACCAACCTCCCAACCAAACAAGGACAGAAGTTGGCCCGTCATGTCCCGACATTCTGATCATCTCAATTAGGTAACAGAGTAGATATAGTACACAAACAAATTAATTTAAAACGGCCATTCACTACTACGGCTTGCTATGATGAGTCCCAGGTTATCCTGGAATTATGCAATGAGGATTCCTTAGTTCTTACTATGTGCAAGCAAGGCTAGTTTATCCAGTCAATCAATTGCGCCAATCATGAATTAGACGAGTCCCAGCGGGATGTCCATCATCAATATACAATAAATAATATAGGCAGATACCGCTCCCTGCCTGTGTGGCAGATTTGTAGTATCTGTGGGAACCAGCCGGCCTGTCGGGCACTTAATAGTCCCCAAAAGGGCTGCCATGTAAGAACTCGGGAATTTATTCTCTCCATGCAATCATTATTTTATTTAACTTAATAGTCTCTACGTTGAGTGAAATCCCATGCCGTGGATCATGGTCATTCAGAATGAGTACTTTCTGTACATAGTATGGTATGCCCAACTCTACAACGATACCCGTACGGTTAGGTTGTAGGTCTTACATAGCGTAGTACAACAATCAAAACTAACCACGAAATAATCATGCCTTGACCATGAAGTACACATGCTTTTTTTGTAAGATAAATAAATAAATAAATAAATTAAAGCCTGCATGTACCTATATGCCAATATTCGGGATTAGCCAGTCGATTACAATAGTTCATAATTAATATGAACGTGTCTCATTCATTTCATTCAATAAGACGACTAGCCAGTCTCTTAGTTTCAACTAGGAACGCATGATCAATCACAAATTAAGATAATAATTAATGTTAATGTCAAGATAACAATTAATGTTAATAAATGCTAAGACGATCAGTTAATGTCAATCAATGTCAATTTGGGACAAGGATCAGCCAAAAAGGCATTCGGGCCAGAGTTCATACGGCCAGGAATTTATTGGTTCATGCGGCTGAGTAAACATGCATATGCGACTAAGGAAACTAAATCCATGCGGCTAGAATAACAAACTCACCCATGCGGCTAGAAAGGTTAGGCCTCCTGCGGCTGAGACAAAAGTAACTCTCATGCGGCTCAAGATGACACAAGTCCCATACGGCAAAGCTGCGGCAAAGAAGACAATCCTATGTGGCTAGCGGCCGTTAAAGCCATGCGACAAGACTAACATGCAGCGGCGGAAAGATAGAGCTTATGCGGCTCGGATCTCACCAAATTTATGCGGCTGAGATGACATACTGTCATGCGGCTAAGATGAGCTCGTGCGGCTATACATATTATCCATATGCGGCTGAGATGGGTATAAGCCTATACGGCTGAGATGTGACAGTTCACATACGGCTGCAGGACTGAATACATATGCGGCTAGAAAGTATCAAAGCCTTATGCGGCAGATAAAGAAGAGTCTCATGCGGCCATATTACTCCGTGCGGCTCGAGGCTGATCTTTTATGCGGTAAGCAGCCGACCAAGCCCACGCGGCTGAAAAATAACAGCGCTCCTGTGGCCAAGAGAGACTTGTCACATGAAAACTCATGCGGCCAAGTATTGTTCTTCTTCTCCACTTTCTGAGAGAGAAAAAGGACCATGGGAAGCCATTACTTCCAAGCTCTCCAAATCTTCATTTTAAGCCCAAATCTGGACTTCCATAGGCCAAAATAGGGTAGAACGAAATTCTCTACAACATAGAACCATCAAAACTTAAAAAAATAACAAAGTTACTAGATCAAAACCTAAGAAAGTCGAAAATGCATTAAACTTAGATCTACATGAAATGAGCCATAAAAATTGAAAATGCTAAGTACTAAAGTATCTAAGAATCTTGAGAGGAAGACAATGGAACAGCAAAAACGGAGATCCGTCAAGAAGCAAGTTGGCACTTGCCTTTGCGGCTAGGTAGGTGGGGGAGAGTTGATGAAAAAGAAGAAGAGTAATGGTGAAGGAGAGTAATGAAGAGAGAGAATGGGGATGGGGCTTTAAATAAAGGGATGGTGGTAGGTGGGAATTTGTTTCGGTTCATGATGAACCAACATAATTGAACCAATCCAAGCCGAACCCAAAGCAAAGCTAAAGCAGAGTATAAAAGCAGAAAGTAAAATACAAAAAATAAAATTACAGAAAATTAATTAACATGAAATTAAAGGGATTTAAATACAGAAAAATACATGATAAATATTAAATAAATACATTTAAGCAGTACATGTATTAAAATACGTATTCTGGGAACGAAAAGTGATAGAGATCTTTTGTCTATCCTTTTCTTCAACAAGCTCAGTGTTTAGTTCTATGATCTCTTGTATTTGTTTTTTAAGATGTGATTCGGCATCATGTAAGCTCAATTTAAGCTTAGACACCTCATTTGTGACTTTCGTGGGTGAAGTGTCTCTAAAATTATCAAGCAATGAAGAGAGTCTTTGAATCTCGACTTCATAACTTTTGATCTTCTCCTTGGCGTGTTTATATTTACTAATGACTTTCTTGTGGTCATTGAGTAAATTATTGAATGCATCAAGAAGTTCGTCAAAAGTGAAATCATCGAGAGTTTCGCTAGTTACCTTGTCGGATGTAGCCATTAGGCAAACATTGGCGGTGTCTTGAGGAGAGTACTTTTCTTCCTCGGAGTCACAAGCTTCGCTTTCATGCCAAATGCTTGTGTTGGCATATTTTTTTGAGGAAGCCTTCTTGTATGGTTTCTCATATCGGTTGCTCTTCTTTGTGAATGGATAGTCTTTTCGGACGTGTCTAGTCTTCTTGCAACCATAGCATGTTGGCTCTTATTTGTCATCTTCTTGTGGTTCCTTCTTTCTTCGATTGAAGCGAAGGAATTTCTTGAAGTTGCGGACAAGGAGTGCTTGATCATCACCTTCCAAGTTGTCGTCATCCGTTTCTTCAGGATCAGCCCTTCGTCGGTGAGCTTTAAGGGCAATCTCCTTTGTCTTATGAGCAGGCTCTTCGAAGTCTTTGAGGTCAAGCTCATGAGTTATCAGCTTTCCCATCAAAGTCTCTATGGGCATAGTCGTGAGATCATTTCCTTCTATGATGGCTGTCACCTTAGGGTTCCAAATCTTTGGTAGCCTCCTAAGTATCTTGCGAATCTTCTCATAATTTGTATATTGTTTGCCGAAAGAAGACAAGGGGTTGATGATGTAGAGGAATCTTGTAATCATTTGTGTGATCGTCTCATTTGGCTTCATCTTAAAAGCCTTATATTCTTGAGTGAGACGACTTATTTTTGACTCCTTCACTTGAGTGGTTCCTTCATGCGTCACTTCTAGAAGTATCCATACTTCGTGAGAGGTGGTGCATGTTGAGACCCTGTTAAACTCATTCCTCTCTATAGCACAGAATAAAGCAATAATAGCTCTTGCGTCTAGACTCGCCAATTTCTTCTCCTCGTCAGAATATTTATCATGGGTTTTCTCAACGAGATTACTATTGACAACTATTCTGGCGGGCTTTTTGTAACCATCGGTGACAATGGTCTACAGGTCGAAGTCTAGCAACTTGAGATAAAAATCCATCCTTGTTTTCCAATAGGTGTAGTTAGTTCCATCAAATAGGGGAGGCCTATGAGTGGACTGCCCTTCACCGTGATTGGAAATCATGGATTGTGTGGTTGCCATGGATCAGCTCTAGGATGTTAGTCCTTGTTGAAAGAACAGAGCTCTGATACCAATTGAAGAACAAATAGGCAACTCTAGAAGGGGGTGAATAGAGTTTATGACAATAATGTCCAATTAAAAATTAAACTCTTTCACCAACAGTAAATAATCAGAGTAAATGCGGAAATAGTAAAGAGCAAGAAAGCATACGCAAACACAGTCGATTTTAACCTGGTTTCCCTCGTGGAGGACTAGTCCAGGCCTGAGAACTCTAGCTCAGGATTAAATCCACTATTTATGAAATAGTAGTTACACCCCGTGCCTTTTCTTCAGAAGAGCACGTCAACTTCTTACAGAGATCGCAGTGGCGATGCTTGGAATTTTCTAAGCGACTTTTTGAACTCTTGTACAAACTTCTAACTGAAAAGTACTAAGCACTTTGAAGCTTAGAGAGCTTGTGGCTAGTAGATGAGATGGGTATGGCTTGTATAAGCTTTAGAGAGAAAAGAAGAGAAGAGAAGATTGGATGAATGAAAATGAGAGAATTCATGGCCTATTTATAGGATACCATACAGGCAGAATTCGGCCAGAATTCTGGTTGAATATTCAAAAATTTGGCCGTTGGACAACTTGCATCCAGCCAACCCTAAAAATTAGGGTCCTGGAATTTAGGAGACAGAGTTCGGCCCGAACTCTGTGTGGAGGCAAAGTTCGGCCCGAACTCTGTCTCCAGAGCACAGAATAGGCCTAATGGGTAGATGGGCTTATTTGAATTTTGTGGAGCTTTTGATTTGAGGTATGGGTATAGGTTAAGTCTCAGATGCTCAGCACAGCTCAGTTTACATAAGTCTAGACTCAATAAAAATATAAAATACAGACTCAAAATATGAAGCATTGTCGGTGCGAGCTGTCGTCTGGCTTGTACTGAATTTAGTCTACATGTGTCGTATTGAAATATTACAAGTATCATGTTTGT
This sequence comes from Iris pallida, assembly GCA_029216955.1. Taxonomy (NCBI): domain Eukaryota; kingdom Viridiplantae; phylum Streptophyta; class Magnoliopsida; order Asparagales; family Iridaceae; genus Iris; species Iris pallida. The sequence goes on from JANAVB010042817.1 coordinate 3,709,026, forward strand.
CAATTGTATCAATATTTGGTTGACTGTGATTTTGTATCAACACTACTTTCCATTCTCTCTTAGACATAACACTTCAATTCTCCTCTTCATTTAAAACCTTTCTCACACCACCATCACTATCTTCTCCTCCTACCCAACCGTCTGTATGCCACCTCCGCCTTCATCGATGTCATGCAGCAGTGTCCCACACGATCTTGGTCCACAACCGTTGCTGTCAGAGTGCTCACGCGCTGATACAAAGTCCACGTACGGCGCTGCACTGAGGCAGCTGTCGCTACTGAAGGCCACAGTCGTGCACCACCGACAGTTGGGTGCCGTGCACGCCGTAGCTACACGCCACCACTGGCTACATTAGCTCATGTGGCTGTGCGATTTCCCACCGATAGTGTGCACGCACACACGCACATTCAGGCGCTGCCACAGCACAGCGACGACCGTGCACCGCTATCGCGACCCACATGACCCGTGTGAGTACTCCGATGAACCCCTTCCTGACGGCCATCGTCGACCACGATGAGTCACACGGTCGATTTCTGCGATTGGAAGTTGATCCCTTCGTGACGCACGAGATTTGAAGTCCAGAAACATATTTCGTCGTAGCAAGTTTTGACATGTTTTCTGAACAATTTGATCATTGGATCGTCGATCCGTTTCTTCCATCTTAATCTCGGTATATACCACTTCTCTCTCTTAAAACTTCAACCTTTAATTCGATCGTTTGATAGATCAAAACTGGCTGCCAATTTGACCATTTAAATTATGTTTATTTTAGACAGTTTCATGGAGCCAACTTCGTGGAGTCGTTTCTCTCTCGTCGAAGCTCCGATTGAAGAACCACTAACTCTACTGAATAGCAGTTATAACCACCTTTGTGTCCTAAAATTTTTAGTTTCATAGAATGTCATTCGGTTGGTTGAAATCGACGCCAAAAATTGGCCTCTCAAAACCGTAATTTTTAACTTATAAAATTCTAGTTTTGAACCCGACTGGATTTTAATTCTGACACCACTAGTGGACTCATGGTGTTTTTATGGCTAAAATTCATATATAATTTGTTGAGATCGGAGCATCGTGGCCCCGACGTACATTTTGGTGCAAATCGGGTCCCACAATCCGAGTCAACAGGCAATTTTGAGATCGGCTCATCAGAATCTAATTTCGAATATACCGTTGAGTTTATATCATCTGCTAGACTCGTTGACATATATTTTGCTAGATTTAGAGGACTTGGGCTCCGTCATGTATTTTTGTGCAAATTGGATCCCAATGTCCGGGTCAACGGATCATTTTGAGATCGGCTCATCTGAATCCAATTTCGGATATACCGTTAGGTTCGTATCGTCATTCTAGACTCGTGGATATATAATTTGCTAGGTTTAGTAGACTTGTATCATGGTACGCTTTTTTAGTGCAAAGTGGGTCCAACAGCAGACATCGTTTTGACCCAAAATTACCCGTTTTAATCCTGTGTCCAAATTGGACTTATGGATAGGTTATCCTAGCTAATTTGACCATTCTAGCGATGTTGGTGATGTTTGTTTCATCATCCGACTATGTCTATATATTTTCCCTTATGTATCACCCTTAGTTATAATTAATTCTTACTATGTTCGTATTTCAGAATCCTGCGTCAAAACTGAGATCAGTCGATTCCAATGATCTCATATCACTGAAATTGACAATGTGACCATGTAGATCGGCAAGATAAGATTGTTGACCTTGTGGTTGATTATCTTGTCTCGATTTGTGTGTCATAGGTTTCGTTGTACGAATGACGTGGTTCAAACTTGATATTTCAAATCTATAACTTATAATTCATATTATTAGCAATAATGATTATAGAGACTAGTGTGACCTCGATCTAGATGATATAGTTACAAGTATTTTAGATAACAAAAGGTAATAGGTGACTAGAACGACCCAAGCTCCCAAGGTGGGTGTTATTAGCCATATGTATACTTTAGTGTGTGATATATATTTGTTTATGATTTGGGTTGATAGATATTTGCCTGGGTTATGGTTCATTGGTGCATGGATAGTGGGATAGACTTTGGTACCATAGTCTCGGCACAGTTTGAAGAACTCATGCAATTATACCTTGCTACTTGATTTACAGTATTTACATGTTTATATTTCTATTAGTCGATCACACTAGATATATTGTATGTTTTTTTTCCTGTTCCTTACCAGTATACTATCATGACCACACCTGCTGATGCATGGACATGATACAAGGATTCACATTGCATGGCATATAGGAGACTCGGTTATGATTCTTTGGATATTTACTCGATAATGATTTTCTGTGTACATGTTGACTGGACTTCTGGACTTATCATCTTCTATATGCGGACTGGTGGTATCGTGGATACGAGATGAACAATATCATTAGGTGGGAAGGATGGTCACTAGGCGGAGGGTCTACTTGTAGCTTAGTTAGTGATGTTGTTGTAGCTGGTGATGAGCCACTGCACATGTACCCTTTAGAGAGAGTTGTACCCCCCCGAACATTGTCCTCAAGTGAATTTCACACAGACTAGATAGTCTGCATAGTAGTACTGTTATGATCACCTTACTATTTTCCTGTCTTCTGTTCCTAGATCATAATTTACTTTCTTCACATGTCATTTACTGTGCTTTATTTCGGCATGTATATTATGTATCTTGCTACGTTCCACTGAGGACCTAGTTTTCTTCCAAGTATATGCTGAGATCTGACATAGGATATTGAGGGTATACTTCTACAGATTATCTTTCAGGTATCGTTAGTTGATGCCTTCTTATCATCTTTCTGTAGTATTTTATATCTAGTTTTTCTTAATAGTTTAGTAGAATTTGTGGATGTATACTATGAATACCTGGACACTGACAACTTATACGTATTTGAGTTTTACTGGAGTCCTTTTGAATGCGTAGCTGGCCATTGCCACGTGGTCTGATCCCGCATATTTTGGGACTGGGGCGTGACAGACATTCTCTACTTTCCTGATTCTATGTTTCAATAAAAGAAATAGTCTTTTTCGTTACAAAAATACTTCTACTAGCTACGTAATTCTTATCCTTTTAGTTTTTCATTATAATATATCATTCTAAACTATACATCTAACTTGTGCGATTCTTCAATCATATTTTATTTCCTTGTCACTTCTTCCTTTTTATTCTTATTATTCCGTTGAATATTTATCAAAGTTTTGGTAATAAACTAAATTCGATCAAAGAGTTTGTTGGGTAAAAACAAAATTGAGAGAAAGGATACAAATATTAACATTGTAGTCTATTGGGGTTTTTGATCTTCCACTTTAGAATTGTAGTCTCACATTGCCTAGAACCCAAAATATTTATTTCAATACAATGTTCTTCATTGTATTGACTTGTGCACATGGGGTATGGAAGCCCGTGTGGTTGGTGATGTATGGTAGCCTATGTATTTGGTGGGTATGGTAGCCCATGTGGCTAGTGGGGTGTTTTCCGGGAGTACATACGATGTCCCATTTAATTATGTCCATTTATGTCCCTCTCACTTACATCTGGGCCACCATCCATATATCTATACCCATGGCCTATATGTAATATACACTACAAAAATTTGTCAGATTAGCGATGTTCTAAAACGTCGCTAAACTCGTCCAAAACATCGCTAAACTAAATTAGCGACGTTTTCAGCGACGTTTAATAAATGACGGAAAAAAGCGTGTCGCTAATCGAGAAATCGTCGCAAAACGTCGCTAGGGCGACGTTAGTTAGCGACGTTTATAACGTCGCTAATTTGCGACATTATTTGCGACGTTTTCAAGTGGTCGCCGATTAGCGACACATTAGCGATATTCTTGCGACGATGTGGTGGCATCAGATTATTTGCCATGTCAACAATTTAGCGACGTTTTTAGCGACCTTTATATTTGTCGCTAAATTTTAGCGACGAATATAAATGTGGCTAAAAACGTCGCTAAATTGAAAAAAAATTAAAAAAAAGAATCCATAATGTAAATTTACAATCCAAAATATAGAATCTAATCCCTGGGTTCACCGACCCCTTCGGTAGAACACTCAACACCGGCCCGCACAATACAATCCAGAATAGACCAAAAATAATTGGTCGTCTCCTCAAGCCTCTCGAAACATCACAATATGCATCACACATCACACAAACAAATTTACGTCACAATATGCATCACACAGCAAGCTATACCAATATACTTCACACACAAGAAAACAAATATCCATAACAATATTCAAAAGGAGATATATCCATCAAAACAAATATCCATCACAATATCCAGATGAGATATATCCATCAAAACAAATCCAATCAATATATGTATCTACTGTCGTCTATGCTGGAACAGATAGAACTCCCTCAGCCAGCGCGCATAAGTAGGATCCGCGACAGCCATATCAATATCCAGAGGAGATGGATGACTGGAACTCCCGCACTACAAAAAAACCCTCATTTTTGATGGCAAGTCTTTCTCGGAAAAAGCCTTTGGCTGTCGGGAATAGTCTTTTTCGAGGGTAAATAGCCGTCGTACGCCCTCGAAAATGCTAGCGTCGAAAAAAATATTTTTTCGACCAACTGTCAGAAATGTAAGTATTTACGATAGGAGATGACCCTCGTATTTATTTTTCTATTATTGTAAAGAAGCTTTATGAATGTAAGAAGAATGATATTTGCGATGATAGCACACCTTCGCAAATAATGAATTGGTCACGACAAACAATTTATTTTCCGACAATGTGTTTTCGACAATATGTGTTTCTCGAAAATACTATACGATACAAGATTTATTTGCGACCACGCAAAAAAAGAATTAATCTTCTCGAAAAACAGATTGCAAGATTATTTCCGATAAAAGGAGATCCTCGAAAAAGTTTATAAGATTACTTTCGATGAAAGGAGATCATCGAAAATGTTTTTTTGCGATTGCTAAAGTAGTCGAAAATTAAAATTTGTGTAGTCGAAATTACGTTTTTTCGATCACAATAGCAATTAAAAAAATGGACATAAAAAATGGTTATTTGTCATGATAATTACTAATTTCAATATAACTAATTGTCGTAAAATAGGATCACTTTTCTCATAAGGTGTTAAATGGTAAAAAATGAATACATTAACAACTTGAATAAAATATAATATTATAATCATTGATTGATATTAAAAAAAATATGACAAAAAGAAGCCAATGTATATTAAGTACAATAAACTTGTAATGTCAAATCTAAAGAAATTTTCAAGCCTACATATAACAAAGTCAATAATATTATGAAACTGGAGCTTCTTGAATTATTCTTCAAAGTCATTGCTAAGATTAGCATCCGAACCATTACTTCCAACATCATCCTGTTACAAGAAAAAAAAACATTCTAATAAGAACTCATGTAATTTAAATGGAATTAAGATTTAAACTCAACTCACAATTTATAAAATTGTAAAGAAATGTACATACCACATTTCGTGATTGCCTAGCACGTTCAGAATTTTGGATGGTGTTTAACAACATTTGAAATTGTTCTTGCAGAGTGCTTAATTGACCTTTCATATCTTTCATCTCATCTTTTAATTGTTGATGATTTTCTTCAAGTTCAACACATCTACGCTTCTTGCAATTTTGGCTAGATGAATACAAATCTTTACCTTTCAAACCACCCCCAATCCAAGTACACGACCATGACTAGGTACAATCACCTCTCTATATATGTCCCAATCATTCACATTCAGATTTTTCTCTTCAGTAGTACTTTTTTTGTTTTCCATCATTTCCTACAACACAATAAAACGTACTATAATCTTATATAACATATCGATCGAATATCACAATCATACACAAAATCAACAGAGTATGGTATTCATTTAAAGAACACAATAAAGAGTGAAAAGATAGCTAACGTACATATATTTTTTTGCCTTATCACTTTTCCAGCTTTCTCCTTCTCCATCCTTTCCCTTACTTACATGAAACTTCTTGAAACAATCAATTGGACTGGGTTCAATTCCAGTTCGATCAAGCAATTAAGAGAAAAAAAATATTATTATTTTCTTATTATATTAAGCTGCCATAAATATCTTGCTTCTCACATACATAAGCAACTAAAAACATGTAAAACTCTATATATACAAGAAAATATACAATATACAAAATAAATTTAGGAGCATTATGCTTTTATACCTCAACTTTTTTACATTTGGCAAAGGAAACTGAACTAGTAGTGTGCATAATTATTGATTTTCTCTGTTAGTTTTGTTTGAATTGCTTTGATCCTGCAAAATAAAATAATTCCTCCTTTGGATTAATCTACCATTCAATAAAATAATTCATAATAAGCCCAGAAAAAACTACTAGTCATGTTATGGAAACAATTCATATGAATGATTAATATACCATTCAATATAAAAACTCTACATCTAATATGTGAAAGTCCATGTCATGCTATAAGAAATGACCTAAATTGATATGTGAAAGTTCAAGTTCATTTACCTGCCATTGAGAATTTAACCATTCATCAACCATTGCATTCCATACTGCAGGATCAGGTACATTTTTTGGACGATTAGCGTATCTCTCTCTGGTGCTTTTATACTTTTCAAATATTGGTTTTCTCAAATTCCACATCCAGTCAGTATAATTTCTTTTAATATGGTCAGTGAATGCATCCTTCAATTCTTCATTTGGGCATGTATAAGTATAGCCAGATTCCTTAAACCTATCAAACAACACATCCAATTCCTCCTTTGGGTATTTAGAAAAGTATACCCATGGCCCTTTAATCTCTTGCTTGAACAATATACCAATATTCCTCACAGCTTCAGTTGTAATAATCCTAGGTATTAAAATCACATAAGCATGTTAAAGCTATATCTGGCCATACTTTGCCGTGAAGATTAGAAAAGGTTATACTCAAAACAAATAGATATTGAAGAACATGTTAAGCAATATCTGGCCAACAGGCTAAATAGATCAAGAGAAATAAAAATAGAAAAAGAGGAAAGATGATACTGTAAGGCCCTGTATCTTTCTGGAAAATAGCTCTGTCGGTCAAAACAACACTGATAGTATACATATTAAACATTTTTCTATGATCATGTACAACTCCAAAGAGATTACAATAGTAGTACTTATGACAAATTTAAATCACCTTGATTCCTTCACATGCAGCCAGGCTCTTAGTATTTCTGGCTCCAAAATAGTTACTCATCTTCATCGACAACATAGTCATTGATAATGATCATGGAAAGATATAAACTACAAAAAAATAAAATATCTACTGCACATTCAAAGCACCATTTTCCTGTAATTGTATGCCATTGCTCTTTCCTTGGTCCATCATTTTCAATATTTTTCACTTAACACATATAATCAAAAGAAAACCATTGTTATTTGCAAGCAGAGAAATAAATAAATATGCAAAAAATACCATAGAAACCTCAATTTCTAGTTTGTATGTTGTGTCTATGTTGATTTTATTTTCCCATCTGTATGAACTGAGTGAACTGAGACATTAGGTAATGAGTGAACTCTAAGTGTAATACGGACTGATGCTCAAATATAGGACTGAATATGCTAAACAAGGACTGAATTTTATATAGTATAGACTAAAATGAATATGAGTGTAGACTGAAATAAGGTAGGGCACTGTACAGTATGAATGGCTAAGCATGTAGATACAATATGGACTGTTCAAAATGAAGCAATATCTGAACTATCAAATGAAGGGACTGAACAATAGGTTTGAGTAATGGGGACTAATACTCTTTAGTATCAGTGGGCTGCACTCAAGGTAAGGACTGGACAATTGCCAAACTCAGGTAGACTGACATTTAGAGTATATATGATGGATAAAACATATCATAAAAATGGTTGATACATATAAAGGGAAAAGACTGATACCACGGTCATTATGGATCTGAACATTAAAAGGTAAAGGAAAATTGAATACTATGGTGGACTGAAACAAGTATAATGATGATTGAAGCAAAGAAATTCCTCCATATCAGTCAGTCACTGACTGAACCTACAGAAGAATATTTGGACTAAATTAAATTAAAGTTCAAAAACATATAATGAATGAGGATTGATACAATTGTATCTTGGACTGAAACAATACTGTCCTCATAAGGACTGGGATAATGCCATAGGAATGAACTGAATCATTTAAGGATAAATGAACTGAACCATCAATCTACCATCAAAACCGAGCTGTCCCCACTACCAAAATAAGTCATATTACCGACGCAATTAGCGACGTTTTAAGAAAACGTCGCAGGGAAAAAACAATTTAGCGACGTTTTTTTATTACGTCACAAAACGTCGTTATTAGCGACGGACAGCAACGTTCTGCGACGTATTTAAACTACGTTTGCGTTTTAAACAGATAACGTCGCGTATAAGTCGGTAAACGTCGACTGATACCCTATCTTGAAACTCATGACTTGAAACTTACTGGAAACGGACTGAAAAAGGCTTGGACTTGAAGCTGATACCCTGTCTTGAAACGGATACATGAGTTTCAAGGCAAACTGAAAAGGCTTGGACTGAAAAAGCTTTTGCATTTGTATGAAGAAACGAATACATATACTAAAATAAACCTGAAAAAGCTTTTGACAGTACAGTCACATATATTCAAGGAACGGCAGGTACTGAAGCTTTTTACATATACTAAAAAGCTTTAGACAGTACTAAAAAGCTTTTGACGGTACTAAAAATCTTTTTACATATACTAACAAGCTTTTGACATATACTAAAAAGCTTTTTACGAATACATATACTAAAAAGATAGTACTGAAGCTTTTTACAGTAGTTCATACAATAGTATCAGTACAGTCACATAAGGTTCATGGCAGGGCTGTAATTCGAGTATACTTTAATACTGTCAAGGAATGACAGTATCAGAATCAGTCGTGTATATATATGTTCAACGCAATATAACAGTCACAAGATTTAAGGTAGAGTATCAGTTATATAAGAATTAGTCGTGTATATATATGCATTTCGAGTATACTATAATACTGTCAAGGAACGGCAGTATGTGAATCGGTATCAATATCATATGAACCAACAGTCACTAAATAACAAAGCCAACAAGCATAGAAGACAAATCCATAAAGTTTAAATGGTTTACCTTCCTTCATATATTTCAATGGCCATGCCTTGTCCTTTATCACCCTTAGCCTTTCCTCTGCCTCTTTTCTTTCCAACAGTTGAACCTATTCAAATAGAGTAGAACAATTAGAAAATTAGTACATTTTGAATCATTAAAGTCAAATATCATAGGCTCTACCTTCTGCATTGGTTGGTTGTGTCTCATGAACTGGCTCTTGATTGTCATGTGTTTCTTATACTGCATTTCGATTAGATGATCGAATGGGATTAAGTTGTCCTGGAGATGATCTAGAAGACTCTCTTTGGTAATTGGTGGATGTTCTATTGGTACTCCTTGTTTTTCTTGTCATGACTGAACAATGTGACAATTAATATATAATTGGAAACACAGAGAAACAACATAAATATGAATGAATTAAATAAAAATGCAATTGTATTCAAATCAATAACCAAAAGAAAATCAATCACAAAAGTTTTTGATTTGTAATCATTGTGTCCTGCTATTATTGAAAAGAACATAAATAGGTAAACTACAAGCATCGGAAAAAATAAATCATTCCAAATTTATATGACCAACTTCTTCATCTTCCACTCGGTTGGTTTCATCTTCAACTAGGTTGGCTTCATCTTCCAACTCGTTGGATGTCATGCTATGCCTTTGAGTCACTTCTTCTTGGTATGGTTCCAGCTCATCATCATTCATTTCATGAACATTTCTAGGCTTTGTTTCTATCACAACACTCCAACCCTTGTTTTTAATGCCTCTGACATAGAAAACTTGTGTTTCTTGGCAAGCTAACACAAATGGTTCCTTAGTATGAAACTTTCGTGTCGTGTTAACACTTAGTATCCCATAGCGATCAATCTTGTAACCTCTTCCATTTTGAGTTGTATCGTACCAATTGCAATTGAACAATACAATCCTTTTCTTGTCAACGTAACATAGTTCAATAATTTCTATCAAGTTTCCGTACCATCCAATATCATCTTTTCTGTTCTCCCCTTGAACCATCACACCACTATTTTGAGTCTTTTTGGTCTCATCACGTTCCAACGTATGAAACCTGAAACCACTCATATTGTAACCAGGGTAATAAGTTGCTCGCCTCTCAGGACCACGAGCCAAAACAAGCATTTCCCTACTAGCTTTTCCATCCTTGTGCAATTGTTCAACCTATAAGACGATTTAAAAAAATGAGCATTTTTTCACAACTCAGTAAAATAGATAAATTGACATATTTCGTACTCATGTTTTAAACCATTTGGCAAAATGAAGTCTATGTGACCCCTCTACATCCTGATCACCCAATTCAAGTAGAATTTCCTTATGCTCTCTGAAACATGATTTAAATAAATTAATACAAGATATAGTTATGTATAATATAAAATTTAAAATGATAAATAATTACTACCAAAATACAGTAAATTAGCGACAGAACATTAGCGATTAATATTGTCCGTCGGCGATAGCGACGGCTTTGTGGCAACTAGCCGACGGAGTACCGACGACAAACCATTACATTTTTTATTTTATTTTTAAGGGGAGAAAAGGTCGCTCATCCGTCGCTAGGGCGTCAGAGATATAGCGACGGACATTTATCCGTCGCTATGCAGTCGATTATTTGGCGAGAATTGTGGGGAGAATTGGCGGGACAGTTCTTCGACTACGTAGCGACGGATATTCCGTCGGCAAGCATCAAAAAGAGCGACTAACGGTCGACGGATAAAAATCCGTCGCTAGTCCGTCGCTAAATATACATTTCAGACTTAAATTGAAACGACGGAGGAAACTTTTCATATTCAGCCCAAATTCACTCTCTCTCTCTCTCCCGCGGCTTCGGTGATCGGCGTCGGCGTCCTCTCCTCTCTCTCTCCCAAAGGTAATCCCCTCTCTCTCTCTCTTTCGATCTCTCTTCCTCTCTCTCTCTCGCGGTGTCATAGGGGCAGCGGGGGGCGGGCTTGGGGCAGGGGCGTCGGGGGCAAGGCGACAGGGGGCGACGGTGGGCGGGGGGTTGTGGGTGGCGGGGGGGTGGGCTTGGGGCGGGGGCGTCGGGGGCTGGGCAGCAGGGGCCAACGGTGGGCGGGGGATTGTGGGTGGCGGGGCTGCGGGGGGGGGGGGGGGGCGGGCTTAGGGCGGGGGCGGCGGGGGCTGGGCGGCGGGCTTGGGGCGGGGGCATCGGGGGCTGGGCGGCGGGCTTGGGACGGCAGGATTTGGTCGGGGGCTGGGCGGCGGACTTGGAGCGGCGGGTTTTTTTCGGGGGCGACGGAGGGCTTTGCTTCTCAAATTCATCTGAGTTTATATATTGGCTAAATAATGCGTTATCCATATTGCGTGTTATCCATTAGTTTGGTGGTGTTTGGATTATTAAATGTGAATATGGAGTTTGGGTTCATGGTGTATATGTTCACTGTGTCAAGTGTTGGCCCATTCCATGGTCACACCCGATTTCGATAATCAACATACACTTAAGTCAATACACAAAATATAGAAAATGCTGCTAATCATTTAAGGATACATGAAATCAAATTCAACGGACGATGTACTGCATCAAACAAAGCGTCAACTTCATCAAATCTTCAGAAGACTCATTTCTCATTTTATTCTGTATTTTATATTTTATTGAGTCTAGGATTTATTTTGTAAAATCAGTTTTGGTAATACTGGCTTAGGGTTAAAACTGTCCACATTCCAAAAGCCTACCTATTTACCATTCGTATTTCATTTACAAAACATTTCAAAAACATATTTTGAAATTAGCCTTTACAAATGATTTTACAAATAACCAAAAACATATTTTGAAAACTGTTTTTACAAATGATTTTCAAATATCTCCTGACAGAACTCGTAACCGAGTTCGGTCAAAAATGATTCAAACTTCTGTTGCCTCCAAATCAGCGAGCAACGTCTCTTTGCGAGATATTTGCATCCGAACTCTGCCCGAGTTCGGTTCGAGAAAACACCTATAAATAGAGAAGAACTTTTTATTTCAAATCACCAATTCATTCTTCATTCTCTCTTCTCTACTACTCAAGTGTTTTCAAACGATCTAAGATTTTCAAATCATACCTATACATCTCTTAGCCAAAAGCCAGTACTATCAGAGTTGATTTAGAATCTTTTGGTGTTTCAAGAGTTGTAAAGAGGTCGTTCCAAGTTCAAGAACTTTCCTTGTTGTGGAGCTGGTCGTGCACTCGTCACCAAGCACGGTGTGTGTTGTAGAGCTGGTCGTGCGCTCGTCACCAAGTACAGTGTTGTAAGAGACTGCAAGCTCTCAGTTAAAGCTTGTGCCATAGTAGATTAACATCGAGCAAGAGTACTCGAGACTGGATTAGTCCTCTCAGAGGGAAACCAGTATATATCGCAGTGTTACTGAGTTTGAATTCTCTATCTTTATTTACTGTCTCTTATATCTCTGCCATAGTTTAATTTTTAATTGGTGATTATTTTTCGCTGCACACACACACTCTATTCACCCCCCCTCTAGAGGTGCTCAACGGTCCTACAATTGGTATCAGAGCAGGTTATATTCTTATATAACATACCTTAGAGAGTATATATATATGGCAGCCGTGAAATCTATATTTAACGGAGAAGGGCAATCCACAAATAGACCTCCCCTATTTGATGGAACAAATTATACCTACTGGAAAATACGAATGACTTTCTTTCTAAAGTCTCTCGACTTTGATCTTTGGTCAATAGTCATTGATGGTTATAAGAAACCAGCACCAACAGTGGTTGAAGGCCAGCTGGTGGAAAAGACCCATGATAAGTACACTGAAGCTGAAAAGGCTAAAGCTAGCCTAGATGCTCGTACCATCAATACACTATTCTGTGCAATTGACAAAACCGAGTTCAACAGAGTTTCAACCTGTAAGACGTCTCACGAAATTTGGAAACTCCTTGAGGTAACCCATGAAGGAACTTCCCAAGTGAAGGAATCCAAAATTAGTAGACTGACACAGGAGTATGAATCTTTTAAGATGAAATCCGGTGAGTCAATTACACAGATGTTTACTCGTTTCCTTGATATAACTAATCCTTTACAATGTCTTGGCAAGGATTACAGCAATCACGAGAAGATCAGAAAAGTGCTGCGTGCTCTAACAAAGAACTGGAATCCAAAAGCCACAGCAATCATTGAAGGAAACGATCTCACCACTATGACTCTGAAAACGCTGATGGGCAAACTCATGACCCATGAACTCGACTTGCAAGATTTTGAAGAAGCAACACCAAAGGAGAAATCTATTGCCTTCAAAGCTCAAGCAAGAAAATCAACATACAACGATTCCGATGAAGAATCGTCAAGTGGTGATGAACGAGCCCTACTTGTGAAGAACTTCAAGAGATATCTAAAGTTCACAAGCAGAAAGAAGAAAGATGTCCAAGAAAGCAACGAAGATGAAACTATATGCTTTGGATGCAAGAAGTCAGGGCATATGAAGAAGGACTGTCCAACCACCAAGAAAAGCAGTCCATACGATAGATCAAGATCAAGCAGAAAAGTAACATCTGGTCAAAAGTATGCCAACACAAGCATCTGGCACGAAAGCGATGCCAGTGAAATAGAAGAAGAAGACAGATCCTGCGATAATGCAAATGTTTGTCTCATGGCATTTGATAAGGTATCATCTAACCCTTTGTTTGATGATTTCACTTTCGATGAATTAGAGAATACCTTTAGCGAACTACTTGAAGATCACAAAACTGTGCTCGACAAGTATAAGCAATCTCTAAAAGAGATTAAGGCACACACAACCTGTGAGCACCCTGAATTTTGGGTTGATTTTTTTTATTTTTTTTATTTTATTTTCTGATTTATTGGTTTCATTAAATAATTTATTGAATTATTTTCCTTGAGTGTACTTTTCCGTGCCATTGATATTTGGAGTATCAGGGATGTTCAATTCTGGAAATCCTCTTCACGAGTTTTGGAGTGGACACGATTATCTTCATGACGGTATATAGTGTCCCATCCAAACTTGTTCTCTTGTGCTCTTTCTGCTTCGCTGAACTTCGGGTCGGTTTAGACCATTTGATTGATATTTATTTTCCTACTTTTTTCCTTGATCATTTTCAGCGCGTTACCATGACATTTAAATTGGGAGCGCAAGACCAGTCAGTTTCTTGAAACCAACTCCTCATTGATGATCTACTCGAGACGCTCGTCACCCGTGACCTTCGTTTCCCACTCATTCATGCCATTTTGGGCTCCATTTGATTCGCACAACTTTTCCGACGCGTGACCCGATTTTATTTCACGCCACGGCGTCACATTCATTTTCCAACTTGATTTGTGGGTCCCCTGTCGACCAAAACCTGTCAGCCCCAACTATGGACATGGCCCAATTTGAGCCTACTATCCGTCCGCCACTTGTGTCCCATTTATTGGAATCTCCATGTGAAACTTATTTACACATGATCATCAACGTCTAATTTTAATTCGATTTTTGCATAATGTCCGATTTTCGTCCAATCCGGCTCCACCGAGCCCAGTCCAGCTCCATGTTGCCCTCCATCGGGACACCCTCATATTTATTGTCCAAAAATATCAATTTCTCATTTCCTCTATTTTTATTATTTAATGGGAAATTTCTATTGATTTTAACCTATTGGAATAACCCATTTTAGCTATATTTAATTCCTAGCCATTTGATTCCCCAAATGAATCTCACCCATTAATTTTCCATGTAACTTTTCCCCACACTCCCACACTAAAGTTGGCCGGCCCTAAATTTTTGTGGAGAGAATCTTTTCTCTCTCTCTCTTATCCTCTCTCTTCTAATTGTTTTTCTTTCATTCAAAAAACTCCAACACAGCAACTTTAACACCACCACCACCATTGCACCATCCCGAACTCCTCCCCTCTTTCCTGGCCGGAACTCCCCCTCTGGCCTGGCCGACGCCGTCGCCACCCATGGCCGGCCGTCGCGCCACCACAGCTCCTCCATCTCTTCCTCCTCCTTCTTCCTTCCTCCTCCTTCCCTCCCATCAAAAACCGACCACCCGCACCACCTTAGCCCGAGTCGCCACCACCTCCTCCGCCTATACCGTCGCCGCGCCGCCCCCGCCGTCGTCGTGGCAGGGCGCGCAGCCCCGCGCGCCACCGCGCTGACAGCAGCGGCAGCAGCCATGCGCCAGGTGACGCGCGCGAGCGAGCGTGAGACGCCGCCGCCGACGTCCCGTCGTGACCCCGGCGACTCCCCCGTGGGTGGCCCACTCCGGCGAGCTCAGGCGAGCCTCTCTCTGACGGCCACCGTCCTCCGGGACGCGCCGTCGAGGCGATTCGTGCGTTTTGCACGACGTCCCGTCGTGACGCGCGCGAAATCACGTTCATTTTGGCGCTCCGTCGCAGCAACTTCGTGCGCGTTTTTCCGGAGATCGGACCGTTGGATCGGCGATTTCTTCGCTCTGTCACAATCTCGGTATATCCACCTTTATTCCTGTCAATTTTCGTCCGTTAATTTTATCGTTTGATACATGAAAACCGGCCACCAAGTTGACCGTTTAAATTGTATTAAATTTGGACAGTTTCGCGGGGCCAACTTCGTCAGCTTGTATCTCCTCCACCGTAGCTCCGTTTGGCGTGCTACCAGTTCCGGTGCGAAGCTGGTATAACCCTCTTTCTGCCCCCTTTAGATTTCATTTCAGTTTGAGCTTGTTTGATTGGTTGAATTCGACGCCAAAGTTGGCCGTCCGAATTCGTAATTTCCAACTTGTAAAATTCCATTTTTGAACACGGGACTCCAGATTTTATTTCTGACACCACCATTAGATTTGTGGCGTCGTTCTGGCATGTTTTCATATAAAATTTGTTAGATTTGGAGAACGTGGGCCCGGGCACGCATTTCGGTGCAAAGCGGGTCCCACTTTCTGGGTCAACGGGACTTTTTGACGCCGGCTCATCGGAATCCAATTCCGGATATACCGTTGAGTTCGTATCGTCATTTTGGACTCGTTGACATATAATTTGCTAGGTTTTGGTGGACATTGGGTCTGGCACGCATTTCGGTGCAAGTTGGATACCAATGTCTGGGCCAACGGGTCATTTTGAGATCGGCTCATCGGAATCCAATTCCGGAAATACCGTTGAGCTCGTATCGTCATTCTGGACTCGTTGACAGGTAGTTTGCTGAGTTTTGAGGACTTTGGCTCCGGCACGTATTTTCGTGCAAACCGGAATCCCAAGTTCTGGTCAACGGGCCAAATTGAGATCGCGTCAACGGAATCCAATTCTGGAGATACCGTTGGGTTCGTATCGTCATTCTGGTTGCGTGGACATATAATTTGCTATATTTTATAGACTTATTTTCTTGCACGTTTTTCGGTGCAAAACGGCTCCGATACGGACACCGTTTTGACCCGAAATTACCTTTTTGCCCTTGTGTCCAAATTGGACCGTTGGGTAGGCTATCCTAGCTAATTTGACCATTCTGGACACGTTGGCGATATTCATTTCATCGTCCGACAATGTTTGTTGATAGTTTCTCTGAGTTTAACCTTTTTAATAATTAATTAATGATTAATTCTTATAATGTTTGTATTTCGAGATTAGTACAACGAAACTGAGCTCAGTCAATTCCAGTGATCTTACATCGCTGAAATTGACAAGATGGGCACGTGGATCACTGTAATAAGATTATCAACCTTACCATTGATATTCTTATCTCGATTTACGTGTCGTAAGTTTCGACGTACGAATAACGAAGTATACTTTATATTTTCAATAATTAGACTAGATTGACCCTGTTTGACCAAAGTTGATCAGTTGACCCAAAGTCAACTGTGAGTCAACGCTTGACCTAGTTTGACTAAATTATTGACCGGAGTTGACCTAGGGTTAATTTGACTAGAAGAACCTAGGATAAAATAGATTGTTTATAGAGATTCTTTTAATATAACTTGAACACTTTGTAACCTGTGTTGCTTTAAATAGGACTCTGTGGCTTCAGTTGGACCCTCTATACTTATCAGCTCAGGACCGCAGGCGAGTACATTCACTGATAGTTTTCATTGTCTTGATATCTGCTATATCCGATTCAGTTGTAGTGACTTACTTGATTTCCAGACACGATAGTTCACGGGCTAGTCTATGTCGGATCCTGTCATAAGATGTTGTTCCTGGTTTACTTGGTATATTAGTACATGACTTGACTTGCTACTTGTACTTGTATAGACATGAATTTGGGAGTGGGCTGGCCCCCTGCTCTCGAATCTCGTGTCATGACGTGTTATGTCCGGATCCTTTATACTAGTCGGGGGATGGGAAGTTATTAGTGGTTGTGTGATCAATCCCCACTTGTTGCTTCACACTTGTGTTCCACACTTGTCCATAGCTACTTGTTCACACTTGCCATGGTGACCGGCCTTGTCTCACACCTGCTGTTTCATACTTGTTATATGGTTGTAGGCGGTCAGATGGAAAGCTTGAACTTGTTTCCCAAGCCGATCACATGACGCACTAATAATTCAAGGCACCTTTTATATTTATTATCTTAGGGTGACTAAGTTCTGTTCGGGAGAAGGGTTACAACCCCGGTCCTTGTTTGGTTTAAGGGTTGTAACTCGGCTTCCGAATAGTTCCCAAGTCATCATATATATATACATTATCGTCCTTTACAGTACTCACATCATGATATATATTTCCAGTTTCAGCTTTACTTACTGTACTTTCACCCTGCTATGATTCATTTCTCATATGCTCTACCTGCCTTTTATACTGTACTTGATTATGGGACTAGGTTCTGTTCGGAAGAAGGGTTACAACCCCGGTCCTTGTTTGGTTTAAGGGTTGTAACTCGGCTTTCGAATGGTTCCCAAGTTGCCTTTACTCTTTGTCTTGTATTTCATTATACTGTCTCTTATAGCTTTTGTCAATTCACATGGAACTGCTGTTGGTGTTTGTACTTGCTCATTTTCCTGACAGGATACGTTGACAAAATTTTACAGATAGCTTGGAGATTTCCTGCTAGTCTAGAGAAGCCACATTAGAGGTTGTGTAGTTAGCTTTTCTCAGTTGTCTGGAGTTGTATTTATTTGGTGGATTACTGTATTTGAGTTTTGAGATGTATTTCTGAGTTTGTATCTTAGACACTTAGATTTCTCTCTGTTGTATCTCTTTTCGATTTCATGTTTTATCTATCTTCCTTTATGCTCTACCTTAGATGTGATTGAGACTGTATCTGCTATGTCACCCCCATTCGGGGAGTATAAACTGTTTAGTCTTATACTATTAGATGCATTGAGACCTAGGACAGCGTTCTACCGTCGACACTGCGGCGTAGGCTGGGCGTTGTTACGTTCTCGTGCCCTAACCCTAGGGTGCGGGTCGTGACACGTTTTTAGTGGTGGCCCACGCAGGTCGAGACTAAAGTGTAGTGGTATTCGAACTAGAGTACCACTACAGCCTGCAGTAGGATTAGGATATATTTTGAAGGTACTCAATCACAATTAGGACCCCTTGAGAGATTCCTGGGACGACCCTGGAGAATCTTATTTAATTTCGATTTGAAAACTCTTTTCCCATGATTTGTTTTTATCTTTATTTTCGGTTGTTGAATTTGACTTTGATGGATTATTGTTGGAATTGAGTTTGTATTTATTAATTTTGATGGAAGACTGCCGAATTTTGAATTTTGATGATAGCTGTCGCATTTGAGTTGTATTTTCATGGATTTTAGTTCATTTTTGGATTTTGATGTTCGTTGATAAATTGAATTGATTTTTGAGTATTCATTGTTGATTTAAATTAATTTTGTCAAAATGAAATTATATGGGCTAGGTCATCTAAGTTGTGGAGTCTAGTCTTCTATAGTCATATTAGCCAGCATGGTGAGGACATATAGTCTGACTTGGATCTATTTTTCGGGTGTGGGAATTTAAGGTTTTCGCAGCCAAGCGCGCGGCATCGCGAAAATGTTAAATACCATGATTCTAGAGGTATGTGTCCAAGTCGAGGACTCTGTGATTATCGTAGCCTTGCTTACTAGTATGACAAGGATTAGGATACCATGATTTTGACCTGACGCATATGATTATCAGATTTTACTTTAAATGTTTTCGAACACGTTTCTCTACTTTTTTTTCTGTCCTTCAAAAAAATTTTTTTTTTTTTATTATTTGTCTTGTTTTGTTGCTTCTCATTATTTAACTTAAGAGTAGGTTTGCCTGTTTTTATAAACCTTTGCGTAACTTCTTATTTCGCTAGACTTTATCTTGTATTTGAAAATTTAGCTCTGGATTTAAAAAAAAAATGGTTCTTCTTTAAATAGATAAGCAAAACAGATTTTTATCGTTATTTCTTTCTTGCTATTTTTCTTACAAAAAAAAATTTGACTTTATTCCTTAACTAGTGATTTTGATTTTTTCTTGAATAGTATCCTTTTTTCAGATAATTGATAGTTACCTTCATTTTATTTTTGATGAGTACCAGTTTTCGTATAGGATGGTAGACTGCCTTACAGTTTTGATGGTTTGTTGTCTCTGTAACCTTTTGTTTAGCACCCTGGATTGCTTGTGTGTTTGATACCCTATAACCGTTTTGGTTAGCATGACTAGTATACCTAGATGAGACTTACTACCACCGTATGCCATGACCCTGTATGTCGTCCTTTTGATCACATGATTTGTTTTAATCTGGGACTTTGATTTTGGGGGTTTGACCTAGAGAGAGTATGGACGTTTTAATTTCGAGGACGAAATTTTTATAAGGTGGGTAGGATGTGAGCACCCTGAATTTTGGGTTGATTTTTTTTATTTTTTTTATTTTATTTTCTGATTTATTGGTTTCATTAAATAATTTATTGAATTATTTTCCTTGAGTGTACTTTTCCGTGCCATTGATATTTGGAGTATCAGGGATGTTCAATTCTGGAAATCCTCTTCACGAGTTTTGGAGTGGACACGATTATCTTCATGACGGTATATAGTGTCCCATCCAAACTTGTTCTCTTGTGCTCTTTCTGCTTCGCTGAACTTCGGGTCGGTTTAGACCATTTGATTGATATTTATTTTCCTACTTTTTTCCTTGATCATTTTCAGCGCGTTACCATGACATTTAAATTGGGAGCGCAAGACCAGTCAGTTTCTTGAAACCAACTCCTCATTGATGATCTACTCGAGACGCTCGTCACCCGTGACCTTCGTTTCCCACTCATTCATGCCATTTTGGGCTCCATTTGATTCGCACAACTTTTCCGACGCGTGACCCGATTTTATTTCACGCCACGGCGTCACATTCATTTTCCAACTTGATTTGTGGGTCCCCTGTCGACCAAAACCTGTCAGCCCCAACTATGGACATGGCCCACTTTGAGCCTACTATCCGTCCGCCACTTGTGTCCCATTTATTGGAATCTCCATGTGAAACTTATTTACACATGATCATCAACGTCTAATTTTAATTCGATTTTTGCATAATGTCCGATTTTCGTCCAATCCGGCTCCACCGAGCCCAGTCCAGCTCCATGTTGCCCTCCATCGGGACACCCTCATATTTATTGTCCAAAAATATCAATTTCTCATTTCCTCTATTTTTATTATTTAATGGGAAATTTCTATTGATTTTAACCTATTGGAATAACCCATTTTAGCTATATTTAATTCCTAGCCATTTGATTCCCCAAATGAATCTCACCCATTAATTTTCCATGTAACTTTTCCCCACACTCCCACACTAAAGTTGGCCGGCCCTAAATTTTTGTGGAGAGAATCTTTTCTCTCTCTCTCTTATCCTCTCTCTTCTAATTGTTTTTCTTTCATTCAAAAAACTCCAACACAGCAACTTTAACACCACCACCACCATTGCACCATCCCGAACTCCTCCCCTCTTTCCTGGCCGGAACTCCCCCTCTGGCCTGGCCGACGCCGTCGCCACCCATGGCCGGCCGTCGCGCCACCACAGCTCCTCCATCTCTTCCTCCTCCTTCTTCCTTCCTCCTCCTTCCCTCCCATCAAAAACCGACCACCCGCACCACCTTAGCCCGAGTCGCCACCACCTCCTCCGCCTATACCGTCGCCGCGCCGCCCCCGCCGTCGTCGTGGCAGGGCGCGCAGCCCCGCGCGCCACCGCGCTGACAGCAGCGGCAGCAGCCATGCGCCAGGTGACGCGCGCGAGCGAGCGTGAGACGCCGCCGCCGACGTCCCGTCGTGACCCCGGCGACTCCCCCGTGGGTGGCCCACTCCGGCGAGCTCAGGCGAGCCTCTCCCTGACGGCCACCGTCCTCCGGGACGCGCCGTCGAGGCGATTCGTGCGTTTTGCACGACGTCCCGTCGTGACGCGCGCGAAATCACGTTCATTTTGGCGCTCCGTCGCAGCAACTTCGTGCGCGTTTTTCCGGAGATCGGACCGTTGGATCGGCGATTTCTTCGCTCTGTCACAATCTCGGTATATCCACCTTTATTCCTGTCAATTTTCGTCCGTTAATTTTATCGTTTGATACATGAAAACCGGCCACCAAGTTGACCGTTTAAATTGTATTAAATTTGGACAGTTTCGCGGGGCCAACTTCGTCAGCTTGTATCTCCTCCACCGTAGCTCCGTTTGGCGTGCTACCAGTTCCGGTGCGAAGCTGGTATAACCCTCTTTCTGCCCCCTTTAGATTTCATTTCAGTTTGAGCTTGTTTGATTGGTTGAATTCGACGCCAAAGTTGGCCGTCCGAATTCGTAATTTCCAACTTGTAAAATTCCATTTTTGAACACGGGACTCCAGATTTTATTTCTGACACCACCATTAGATTTGTGGCGTCGTTCTGGCATGTTTTCATATAAAATTTGTTAGATTTGGAGAACGTGGGCCCGGGCACGCATTTCGGTGCAAAGCGGGTCCCACTTTCTGGGTCAACGGGACTTTTTGACGCCGGCTCATCGGAATCCAATTCCGGATATACCGTTGAGTTCGTATCGTCATTTTGGACTCGTTGACATATAATTTGCTAGGTTTTGGTGGACATTGGGTCTGGCACGCATTTCGGTGCAAGTTGGATACCAATGTCTGGGCCAACGGGTCATTTTGAGATCGGCTCATCGGAATCCAATTCCGGAAATACCGTTGAGCTCGTATCGTCATTCTGGACTCGTTGACAGGTAGTTTGCTGAGTTTTGAGGACTTTGGCTCCGGCACGTATTTTCGTGCAAACCGGAATCCCAAGTTCTGGTCAACGGGCCAAATTGAGATCGCGTCAACGGAATCCAATTCTGGAGATACCGTTGGGTTCGTATCGTCATTCTGGTTGCGTGGACATATAATTTGCTATATTTTATAGACTTATTTTCTTGCACGTTTTTCGGTGCAAAACGGCTCCGACACGGACACCGTTTTGACCCGAAATTACCTTTTTGCCCTTGTGTCCAAATTGGACCGTTGGGTAGGCTATCCTAGCTAATTTGACCATTCTGGACACGTTGGCGATATTCATTTCATCGTCCGACAATGTTTGTTGATAGTTTCTCTGAGTTTAACCTTTTTAATAATTAATTAATGATTAATTCTTATAATGTTTGTATTTCGAGATTAGTACAACGAAACTGAGCTCAGTCAATTCCAGTGATCTTACATCGCTGAAATTGACAAGATGGGCACGTGGATCACTGTAATAAGATTATCAACCTTACCATTGATATTCTTATCTCGATTTACGTGTCGTAAGTTTCGACGTACGAATAACGAAGTATACTTTATATTTTCAATAATTAGACTAGATTGACCCTGTTTGACCAAAGTTGATCAGTTGACCCAAAGTCAACTGTGAGTCAACGCTTGACCTAGTTTGACTAAATTATTGACCGGAGTTGACCTAGGGTTAATTTGACTAGAAGAACCTAGGATAAAATAGATTGTTTATAGAGATTCTTTTAATATAACTTGAACACTTTGTAACCTGTGTTGCTTTAAATAGGACTCTGTGGCTTCAGTTGGACCCTCTATACTTATCAGCTCACGACCGCAGGCGAGTACATTCACTGATAG
Organism: Iris pallida; assembly: GCA_029216955.1. Lineage (NCBI taxonomy): Eukaryota > Viridiplantae > Streptophyta > Magnoliopsida > Asparagales > Iridaceae > Iris > Iris pallida. The sequence continues at coordinate 3,732,092 of JANAVB010042817.1, forward strand.
TTTTCATTGTCTTGATATCTGCTATATCCGATTCAGTTGTAGTGACTTACTTGATTTCCAGACACGATAGTTCACGGGCTAGTCTATGTCGGATCCTGTCATAAGATGTTGTTCCTGGTTTACTTGGTATATTAGTACATGACTTGACTTGCTACTTGTACTTGTATAGACATGAATTTGGGAGTGGGCTGGCCCCCTGCTCTCGAATCTCGTGTCATGACGTGTTATGTCCGGATCCTTTATACTAGTCGGGGGATGGGAAGTTATTAGTGGTTGTGTGATCAATCCCCACTTGTTGCTTCACACTTGTGTTCCACACTTGTCCATAGCTACTTGTTCACACTTGCCATGGTGACCGGCCTTGTCTCACACCTGCTGTTTCATACTTGTTATATGGTTGTAGGCGGTCAGATGGAAAGCTTGAACTTGTTTCCCAAGCCGATCACATGACGCACTAATAATTCAAGGCACCTTTTATATTTATTATCTTAGGGTGACTAAGTTCTGTTCGGGAGAAGGGTTACAACCCCGGTCCTTGTTTGGTTTAAGGGTTGTAACTCGGCTTCCGAATAGTTCCCAAGTCATCATATATATATACATTATCGTCCTTTACAGTACTCACATCATGATATATATTTCCAGTTTCAGCTTTACTTACTGTACTTTCACCCTGCTATGATTCATTTCTCATATGCTCTACCTGCCTTTTATACTGTACTTGATTATGGGACTAGGTTCTGTTCGGAAGAAGGGTTACAACTCCGGTCCTTGTTTGGTTTAAGGGTTGTAACTCGGCTTTCGAATGGTTCCCAAGTTGCCTTTACTCTTTGTCTTGTATTTCATTATACTGTCTCTTATAGCTTTTGTCAATTCACATGGAACTGCTGTTGGTGTTTGTACTTGCTCATTTTCCTGACAGGATACGTTGACAAAATTTTACAGATAGCTTGGAGATTTCCTGCTAGTCTAGAGAAGCCACATTAGAGGTTGTGTAGTTAGCTTTTCTCAGTTGTCTGGAGTTGTATTTATTTGGTGGATTACTGTATTTGAGTTTTGAGATGTATTTCTGAGTTTGTATCTTAGACACTTAGATTTCTCTCTGTTGTATCTCTTTTCGATTTCATGTTTTATCTATCTTCCTTTATGCTCTACCTTAGATGTGATTGAGACTGTATCTGCTATGTCACCCCCATTCGGGGAGTATAAACTGTTTAGTCTTATACTATTAGATGCATTGAGACCTAGGACAGCGTTCTACCGCCGACACTGCGGCGTAGGCTGGGCGTTGTTACGTTCTCGTGCCCTAACCCTAGGGTGCGGGTCGTGACACAACCGAGATAGCTAGACTGTCCAATCTGATTGAAGATATTAAAGAGACATCTACTACCAGTAACACGGAAGAGATAGCCAAACTCAAGGTAGACTATCATGAGGCTATCCTCAATATTAAAAAGAAAGAAAGGGACTATGTTAAAGTACAAAAGCTTTATGACATAGAGAAGAAGATGCACTTAGTAACTGAACAAAGACTCCTAGATATGACTGCTAGATACGAAGAGTCTATTGCGATTTCTAAAAAGTTAGAAATCAAGTTAGGCAAACAGGCAATACCTGTGACACAGCCTAAGATTAGTCCTAATGCTAAGCATACACCTAAAAGGACTAAACACAAGAAAGCACAGAAGAAACACGAACATCATCATGCTTTCACTTATAGGTTCTCCAAACAAAACAAGCTTGCAAACACAGTTTCTACCACTAAACTGACTTGCACATATTGTGGTACGCACGAACACATATCACAATATTGTCTTGCAAAAAAGCTTGTTGACAATCATACTTTAGTCTGGAGACCTAAAGCTAATCTGAGTAGACCCTACAGAAAATGGGTACCAAAGGATTCATCTACTTGTCTTGTAGGTGGACCCTCAACCCTCTCATGCTAGAAGCAAATGGATCCTCGATAGCGGATGTTCGCGACACATGACTGGTGATGCATCTTTATTCGCTATGCTATCGATGAAGAAAGAAGGATACATCTCCTTCGGAAATAACTTGCGAAGCGATATAATAGGTAATGGTACTGTAGGTATTTCTCTCTATCCAATAATAAAGGATGTTTGTCTAGTAACTGAATTGAAACATAACCTATTAAGCATAAGTCATTTGGCAGATAATGGTTATGGTATCAATTTTGTGAAAGATAAATGTACCATATATGATATGTCATCTGGTGATCCCGTATATAAAAGGATTAGAGAAGACAACATTTATGTTTTCTTTTTGGAGAATACTAATAATGCAGAAAGGTGTCTAGTAGCCAATCAAGATGAAAGCTGGCTATGACACATGAGACTAGGACATGCAAACATGGATACTATCTCACGTCTAAATACAAAGAAGTTGGTAAGAGGACTCCCTGAAATTCCATTCAAGAGAGATATGGTATGTGCTGACTGCGAAAAGAACAAAGCACATAGGTCGACTTTTAAATCCATCAACGCTATCTAGCGACAGTGATGATGAAGATACACACACAAAGACTAAGAAGAGTTCTGAGAAAGATCTGACCCAAGAGGCAAGGACTGATAAAAGTTCTGAAGATGCAGGAACTGAGAAGAGCCTTGTGAAAGATATGGCCCAAAGATTTGAATCATTGAGATTCAAGCCAGATCATCCAGAAACTCTCATTATAGGTGATGTATCCAAAGGTGTAAGTACACGTTCATCTCTTAACGATTCTGAATTAGCAGCAAATGTAGCATTTATTTCAAAAATAGAACCTAAGAATGTAGATGATGCTTTTACTGATGAGTTTTAGATTTCTGCCATGCAAGAGGAACTTAATCAATTTGAGAGAAACCAAGTTTGGGAACTTGTTCCTAAACTAATTGGTCAATCTATAATTAGTACCAAATGGGTGTTCCAAAATAAACTCAGTGAAGATGGACAAGTTCTACGCAACAAAGCACGTCTAGTGGCACAAGGTTATAATCAAGAAGAAGAAATTGATTATGATGAGACCTATGCTCCTGTTGCTAGACTAGAAGCCATCCGCATGTTTTGTGCATTTGCATATTTTAATGATTTTAAACTTTTTCAAATGGACGTGAAAAGCGAATTTTTAAATGGACTTTTGAAAGAAGAGGTTTTTGTGAAACAACCCCGTGGTTTTGAAGATTTTCAAAAACCTGATCACGTCTTCAAGCTTAAGAAAGCACTTTATGGACTCAAACAAGCACCTCGTGCTTGGTATGAACGCCTAAGCGCCTTCTTACTTAATAATGGATTTTCGAAAGGAAAGATTGATACTACTTTATTTATTAAATCCATGAATGATGATATTCTTCTAGTGCAAATTTATGTAGATGACATTATATTTGGTTCTACTAATGAAAAACTCTGTCAAAATTTTGCCAAGTGTATGCAGAGTGAATTTGAGATGAGTATGATAGAAGAGCTAAACTTCTTCCTAGGACTTCAAATCAAACAGCACTCGAACGGAACATTCATCAACCAAGCTAAATACACGAAGGACATACTGAAAAAGTACGACTTCGAGAATGTAAAGTCAATCGGGACGCCTATGGATACATCTACAAAGCTTGATGCTGATGAAAGTGGCAAACCTGTCGATCAGCATAAGTATCGAGGTATGATTGGTAGTTTATTATACTTAACTGCTAGTCGCCCTGATATTATGTTTAGCATTTGCATTTGTGCACGTTATCAGGCAAACCCTAAGGAATCACATCTTAGTGCCGTTAAGCGTATCTTCCGATACCTTTGACCTTATAGGTTACTCGGATGCGAATTTTGCTGGATGCAAAGTGGACCGTAAAAGTACCAGTGGCACATGTCATTTCTTAGGAAAGGCCTTAGTCTCTTGGTTTAGCAAGAAACAAAATTCAGTAGCATTATCAACAACTGAGGCTGAGTATATCGCCGCAGGACGTTGTTGTACTCAGATTTTGTGGATGAAACAAACCTTAGAGGACTACAATCTGTACTACAATAATGTTCCTATTTATTGTGACAACACTAGTGCTATAAATCTGACTAAGAACCCTATTTGTCATTCACGCACAAAGCACATAGAAATTAGACATCATTTCCTTCGTGATCATCAACAACACGGGGATATCTGCCTAGAATTTATTGACACTGATCATCAACTAGCAGATATATTCACTAAACCATTGGCTGAAGACCATTTTAACATTTTGAGGCATGAGCTCGGCATTCTTGAATTCTCAGACTCATAATGTATATGGTTATTAAATTCTACTTTTAAAACCTACCATTATGCATTGACTGTCTCGGGAATGCAAGTGGCCGAACTCGGCCCGAACTCTGACCGAGTTCGGACCGAATTCGGACCGAGTTCGGTCGGCGCTGTTATGGTTCCAGAAACGAACAGCCGGCCCTAGTGCCTATAAAACCCATCTTTTCTTCCACTTTCTCCACACAACAACTCGTGGAAATCACTCCTCTCTTCCTAGAAGCTTCTCCTCCTTCATCCTAGCAAGGTTCCGAAGAGATCTAGTGGGCGATCATCTTGCTCTTCCTTCCTTTTTCTTCAAAAGGTACTTTCTCTCTATTTTCTCATGGCCCCCAAGCGTCAAAGAGGAACCACTTCCCAAGGTGCCTCCTCTTCTTCTGAATACACCCCTGCTAGTCTATTCAGTCCAGCACGACCTAGAGATCCCGATGAATATGACTCTACTTTGTTCCCGGACAAAGATTTTTCGGATCTCTGGTTCGACTCTTTTTTTGGTCGTCGTATTTGTACTGGAGCTTTTTTAAACTTTACTACTTTTTTTGAGTACGCTCCAACTTTTGACCAACTTGGGTACCGAGATTTCTTCGAGGTACAAGAAAATATTTATGACAACGCCATCCATATGTTTTACTGCAACCTGCAAGTAAAACCAAACAAAAATTTCTATTCTTGCATTGCTGGGCAAGAATTAGAATTTAGCCGACATCAGCGAATTCTTCCATATTCCTGATCTTGGTGATGCCTTGGTTGACATCTATCATATTCAATTCCCTGCTGATGTCACTCTTGCTTCCTTCAGGGAACTAATCTGTCATCCTAACCCTGTTTCCCGTAGAATTTTTGCCAAAATTTTGAACCAAACCTTTTATGAACTTCATCGTATGGTTTTCTCCGTACTTCTTCCAAAGAAAGGTTCTACTGATGAAGTAACCTTTATGGAACTATCGGCTTTGTATCATATTCACTTTGGCATTCCATTCTCTATTCCCAAAATTGTAATATCCTGGATGCTTAACTGCAGAAATACAGGTAGGAATCTAGTATATCCAATGCACTTAGCTTCTATCTTTCGACGTTTTGAGATTGATCTTGAGACGTGTGCCATCTCCTCCACTCCTGTCGAGCTGACTCGATCTCGTCGATTTCCTGCTCCACCTCTGCCTCCGGGAGCTCATCCTGCTCCAGCTGCTGATGCTGAGGTCCCTCCTGCTGATGCTCCTCCTGCTCCGTCCCCTGTCCCAGGATTTGATCAGACGTTCTTTCAGTGTTTTGATGACTTTGTTGCTATCTCTACCCAACGTCATCTGGATTCGGAGTTCCGGCGCATTTCTCAGGCCCAGGAGCTGAGGAATGGCATTGCTGACCTCCACTACAGCCTGGCTCATGATCCTGTCCATCCAGTCACCATCTTACCTCATCCTACCTTTCCAGGTCCTCGATTTACTGATGAGGCTTCCTTTCAGTTTTTCGACCCGACTACAGCCTACTTCCCTCCTGAGGCTCCTGGTGCGGACGACCCTACGATGTGACGTAGATTCAGCTATGGGCTAGTAGACATTTGTTAGATGATGATCAGTTGATGTAGTTTTTTTTATTTCATGTCTAAACTGATTAGTTAGACATTTTCAGTTGTACTTTTAGATTATTACTGGAAATTTTTATGACTGTTTCAGTTTATTATGAGCTGTTTCTTTCTATATTAGTTGTTTCCATATGTCTTATGCTGTGATTATGTCTTTTTGCTTCACTTTGTCTTGTGTTTGTCTATTGTTGGCTTCACATATTACGGGGGAGCCAAGTCATTTTACTACTTGACCAAGGGGGAGAAAAGAGTACAATACCAAAAAACAAAGCATATACAAATCCAAAAACAAAATCAAAACATCTTATTTTTTTCAGGTACTTTGTATTTTGTTCTAATTCATATAAATATATTTTGGTATAGACTCAAGTTTGTCAATTATCAAAATGGGGGAGATTGTTGGTCCATTCCATGGTCACACCCGATTTCGATAATCAACATACACTTAAGTCAATACACAAAATATAGAAAATGCTGCTAATCATTTCAGGATACATGAAATCAAATTCAACGGACGATGTACTGCATCAAACAAAGCGTCAACTTCATCAATTCTTCAGAAGACTCATTTCTCATTTTATTCTGTATTTTATATTTTATTGAGTCTAGGATTTATTTTGTAAAATCAGTTTTGGTAATACTGGCTTAGGGTTAAAACTGTCCACATTCCAAAAGCCTACCTATTTACCATTCGTATTTTATTTACAAAACATTTCAAAAACATATTTTGAAATTAGCCTTTACAAATGATTTTACAAATAACCAAAAACATATTTTGAAAACTGTTTTTACAAATAATTTTCAAATATCTCCTGACAGAACTCGTAACCGAGTTCGGCCCGAGTTCCGTCCGAACTCTGACCGAGTCCGGTCAAAAATTATTCAAACTTCTGTTGCCTCCAAATCAGCGAGCAACGTCTCTTTGTGAGATATTTGCATCCGAACTCTGCCCGAACTCTGCCCGAGTTCGGTTCGAGAAAACACCTATAAATAGAGAAGAACTTTTCATTTCAAATCATCAATTCATTCTTCATTCCCTCTTCTCTACTACTCAAGTGTTTTCAAACGATCTAAGATTTTCAAATCATACCTATACATCTCTTAGCCAAAAGCCAGTACTATCAGAGTTGATTTAGAATCTTTTGGTGTTTCAAGAGTTGTAAAGAGGTCGTTCCAAGTTCAACAACTTTCCTTGTTATGGAGCTGGTCGTGCACTCGTCACCAAGCACGGTGTGTGTTGTGGAGCTGGTCGTGCGCTCGTCACCAAGCACGGTGTTGTAAGAGACTGCAAGCTCTCGGTTAAAGCTTGTGCCATTGTGGATTAATATCGAGCAAGAGTACTCGAGACTGGATTAGTCCTCTCAAAGGGATACCAGTATATATCGATGTGTTACTGAGTTTGAATTCTCTATCTTTATTTACTGTCTCTTATATCTCTACAATAGTTTAATTTTTAATTGGTGATTATTTTCTGCTGCACACACACACTCTATTCACCCCCTCTCTAGAGGTGCTCAACGGTCCTACATCAAGGACAGTGCGAGTTCTTTATCAGCCTTCTTTGTTAAGAATATCCTTGGGACATTCGCTTCACCAAAGTCACTGAATATGTGAAGTTTTTTCTGAAAAATTGACCCTTAGAGTGTATCAGTTGTGTGCTTCTTTATAGATGTATATATCTATACATCTAACTGTGATATACATATGTGTATGTGTGCTTTAGAGAGTGAGGAATGAAGGCAGGCCTACCATGCCTATTATCATGCAGGACGGCTTGGGGTGTAATGTGTGAGTATAGGCATGGTAGGAAATATAGGTAATGCTAGTGTAACTAGAATAAGGTAGTGCTTGCTAGATAGTAAGGACACTCTAGTATCCTAACCAAGTTAATTTTAGCCTAGATATTTATGATATAGCTCCCATATCCTAGAAGTGGACTCTTGCAATTTAGAAATAGATAGATTGACTCAGTTTGATTAATTGACCTATAATGACTCTAAAACTTGATTTTTCGCTGCAAGCATACAACACCACAAAGATGATCAGGACTCAGTTTGATTAATTAGGGATATATAGTCCCTGCAGCCATTCGACTGGTGAGGCATGCCGCCGGCTGTGCTGCTTCTCCCTCCTCTTCCTGTCCACTTCTTCTCCCCCGACTCTACACTTGAGATGGATATCATATGTGGCTGAAAGAGTCAAATAAGAAGAAGGGAAGTAGGGAGGAGCAGATGGGTCCAGAGCCATAGTGGAGGAGAGGAGAAGGAAGATGCTTGATCAGAACGGAGGAATTGATGGATGGAAGAGAACTAGAAAGCACTGATCCTTCATGTTGTGAGAACTGTGAAGATTGAGAAAGGAGAGGGGGTCCTTGATTTTTGCGTTCATCATCATTAGAGGGAGCAGTAATGGAAAAGTTGTGACGTTGATAGCATGAGAGAGGGAGAGGGTGAATGGAGGGAGGGAAGTGGCTGTATACCTTTGGCTCACTCAAGCGGTATTTGTACGTCATCTGGTGGCGCTCCTCCAGCTTTGGGTCCAGCTCCAGGCGATCAATAGTTTTATTTTTTCATTTTTGGACTATACTATATTTTTAACTTTGTACGTATTTAGGGATATTCAATTTTTTCGTTGAGGATACTGAGTTTGTACGTATTTGCGTTAATCTACGGTACGACATGGTGATCAGGACATAGTCCCTGCAGCCATTCGACTGGCGATACAAAAACTATGTAGCCGTAGATAAAGTTGACTGTCCTTCGACCCTCATCGCTTGGCAATAAAGATATGACAGCCAATCACTATATCTTATATAGTAGTAGATGATGTCTTAGTATTACATTATGTGAGTTTATCTTGATTCTGTTACATTCTTCAGATACTAGATAGGATAAGAACATATACTACACTATATGTACAGAACATAGATGATTCACACTAATGTATGCTAGAATGAATTTTGGGTTGTGTTCTGAGCCATCCGTTCTCACACTTAAAACACATAGGAATTAGTAGTGTAAGAGCGTCGGAGGGGGGAGAAGAGAGAGTGAGAGAGTAAAATGGTACGACATGGTGAATTAGTACTGTATTTTGGCTCCAGCTCCAGCTCTATTTGCATTAATCTACGGTACGACAAGGTGATCAGGACATAATTCCTGCAGCCATTTGACTGGCGAAACAGAAACTATGTAGCCGTAGATAAAGTTGACTGTCCTTCGACCCTCATCCCTCGGCAATGATGATACGACAACCAATCACTATATCTTATATAGTAGTAGATGATGTTTTAGTATTACATTATGTGAGTTCATCTTGATTCTGTTATATCCTTCAGATACTAGATACGATAAGAACATATACTACACGATATGTACAGAACATAGATGATTTACACTAATGTATGCTAGAATGAATTTTGGGTTGTGTTCTGAGCCATCCATTCTCACACTTGGAGATAAATCGAATTTTTGCTATTTTATCTAACGCACAAATACCGCTCGAGTGAGCCAAAGGCATGCAGCCACTTTCCTTCCTCCACCGACGTAACTAGTGGAGGAGTATATTCGTCGGTCGCAGCAGGGATTACCACCACCGGAAAATCGAACTCCTCCTTCTTAAAGTATTGTAATTAAGAAATTTTGGAATATTTGTGGAAATTTTAGAATATTTGTGCTATGATCAGATTATAACGACGGATATTAGGTTACTCTTCAGGATAATTGATGTCTATTTTATATTAATTTGGTTTGGTCTATATGATTCTTGGATAATTGGTGTGCATTAAATTCGTGTGTGCATATTTGGTCTATGTGATTCTTAGATAATTGGTGTGTATTATATATTTGGTCTATGTGATTGTTGGATAATTGGTGTGCATTATATATTGGTTTGGTTTATGTATATTTTTGTGAACAGGGAAAGTGCTGTAATTTTTTTTCAAAAAATCCTCAGTTAGCGACGGACTAGTGACCGGTTAGCGACGGATATTTCCAGTTTTTGACTACCTTTCGATGGAAGTTCCGTCGCTAACTGGAGATTTAAAACTGTTTCCAGGTAGCTACGTGTGGTCGACGGAATATCCGTCGGTGCCGTTCTGGTGGTATATAGTTCGACGGAATAGCGACGAAAAATTCGTCGACAAGGTTCTGGAAAAGCTTGACATTTCTAGAAAATTGGCGACGGATAATCAGCTACAAATCAGTCGCTGTCTCGACGGTCTTGCGATGGAAAATCCATCGCCAAGGTTCTGGAAATGTCAAGTATTTCCATAACATGGTCGACGGATAATCCGTTTGTATTACGTCGCTAATTTGTCCTTTGTTAGCGACGGCGATCGACGGACTAGCGACTGAACAATACACTCTGATACGCTACCGACGGACCATTACGTCGCTAGTGTCTACACAGTTTAGTATTTAATACTTGACATGGATGAAAGCCCGTCGGAAAGTCGTCGCTAATGCTTCATATTGTGAAGTCGAAAAGCTGTCGCTATTCCGTCGCTTGATGACTACTTAGCGACGTATCATTATTAGCGACGAGCTGATTGCTGACGGATTATTTTGGCCATGATCCGTCAGTGATCGGTCGCTAACACTGATTGCCGACGGATGGGCAACGGATCTGGCCGTCGCTAAATCGACATATTTTGGTAGTGAATAGTCTTACTGAACAAAAGGCTCCAGGTCATCACTATTCGTTAAGACATAAAATATGGCAGCCCTGTGTTCTTCAATACTCATCTCTCTTGTTTTGCCTTTTCCAAAAACATTACCAGTAGGTATAAATATGGATAGGCCTTGTGAAGTAGACGTAGTTGGTTGCCCTCCGTCATCATTTCTATCTGTGCGATTAAATCTAGTTTCAACTGAATTTAAATATCGAGAGCAAAATCTTGTGCATTCATCTGCCAAGCACCCTTCTGCCATAGATCCTTCTGGATGAGCCCTATTACGAACATATCACTTTAACTTGTGTAAATATCTACAAATGTATTGTTTATTATATTTGGTTAGATGACAAACAAGAATCAAATAAATAAAAATAAATTTATAAGGTACATAAGACTGGACTACCTTTCGACTGGATACATCCACCTAAAGTTTACTAGGTCGACGACTTTTGCTTCCCATGCTAGGTGATAGGATAGGTGAACCATTACATCAAAAAACGAAGAAGGAAATATTTTCTCCAATTTGCAAAGAGTTAGGACAATCTGAGTCTCCAAAATTTCCAAATCCACAATTTTTAGTACTTTAGCACATAATCCCTTAAAGTAGTAGCTAAGCTCTATCAAAGCTTCACATACATCTTTAGGCAATAATTCTCGCACCACAAGTGGAAGTAACCTCTCAAAAAATATATGATAATCATGAGTTTTCATGCATGAAATACTACATTCTCCCATATTGACGCACCTAGCTAAATTAACAGAGTATCCATCCGGAACTTTCAGGTCCAACATCCATAGAAACACAATTTTTATCTTCATTTGTTAATTCATAATATGCTTTTTCCCAAATAGTCTTCTCCCCGTCTTCTCTAGGATGAAGTTTCAGCCTTATACCCATTTTTTGGAGATCCCTACGAGCATTTAATGTGTCTTTTGTCTTACCATCGATGTTCATCATTGTGCCAAACACATTATCAAATATATTCTTCTCAATGTGCATGACATCTAAATTATGGTGCAGCAAAAGTGTTTTCCAATAAGGCAATTTGAAAAAATACTATATTTTTTCCAATTATGGTTTACACCAAACCCAAGTATTTTTGCTTAGGTCCATGCTTACCATGAGTAATTTCTATGCGCTCGCTAAGCTCATTTACAATATCAATACCTGATGGGCGAGTGGGGGCCACCCTCCTCTCCTTCGTATTATCAAATAGTCCCTTTTGCATACGCCATGGGTGATCTAACGGTAAAAATCGTCGATGACCCATATAACATTGCTTTTTTCCAGCTCTTAAACTACGCCATACAGTATCTTTGGCACAACAGGGGCAAGCCAATTTTCCTTGTGTACTCCAACCTGACATATATGCATATGCAGGATAGTCATTTATGGTCCACATTATTGAAGCTCTCATCTAAAAATTATGCTTTGTAGATATGTCGTATGTATCAACCCCAACTTCCCACAACATAAGAAATTCATCAATCAACGGCCTCATATATACATCAATATCATGACCAGGTCCCTTTCGTCTTGGTATCAGTAATGTCAAGAAAATGTTAGGCTCTTTCATTAACAACCATGGAGGAAGGTTGTATGGAAATAAAATAATCGGCCATGTGCTATAACTCAAACTCATATTGCCAAAAGGGTCGAATACATCAGTAGCCAAGGCAAGTCTGATATTTCGTGCTTTATTACTGAAAGACTCTTGTCTTCTATCAAAGTCCCTCCAAGCTTCCGAATCTGCTGGATGCCTAAGGACCCCATCTTTCAGTCGGTGCTCATGATGCCATCGCATATCTCCGGCTATCTTAGAAGACATGTATAATCTTTGAAGTCTTTGAGTGATTGGAAAATACCGCAAAACCTTCCACGGAACTTTCTTGCCTTTCGTTTTACCAATTGTACCTTGTGACATCCATCTAGACAGATTACATGTCGGACATTGCATTAGCCAACTCTTTATAATAAATTACACAGTCATTCTTGCATGCATCAATCTTCTCATAATGAAGACCGAGATCTTTAATGATCTTCTTAGCACTGTAATTGGATGTAGGCAACTTCTCACAAAAAGGGAATGCTTTTTTAAGTACTTCTAGCAACATGTCGAAAGATTTATTGCTCCATAAATTGATGCATTTGATGTGCATCAAGGTGACAATAAAAGATAGGTTGGAAAAAGTCTCGTAGCCTTGGTATAATGGTTCTTTTGCTTCTCCCAACAAATTTTAAAACTTTTCTGCTTCTCCATTTGGGTCTTGTTGTATAACCTTTTTCTATTAAGCCTTGTAAATACCATTTTGTATAATTAGACTTTATTCCATTATAAAGAAGATGTTGGTGCACTTCATTCCGAATTAGTCTAATCCTACTGCTACATTTATTGTAAGGGCAATAAATTTTCATGTCATCGTACTTCATATGATTATAAGCATAATCGATAAAATATGCAACTCCATCAAAATACTTTTGTGTTGACCTCCCTGATTGCATCCAAGTTTTATCTACTGGCATATTTCTACAAATTAAGATAAAAGAAAACGTAAATGCAAATAGAACTAACTCTAAAATATTTTAAAGAACAAACACAAGTTCTGACATGTTATCATTCATAAACCATAAAAGTTAGTGGAATTATCACAACCATAAGTATCCCTGTATATGATACATCCATACCTCACTTGAAACTTGATTACCTACTTGGTATGATTTTGGACATTATGTCGTTTATCAAAATATATTACTTTAGATTCAGGTCTTTATTAAATCTGATCGAAGCATACCGATCTTTTACTTATTTCTTACTTGGAATCAAATCTATCTGCACCAGAAAGATTGTCGGAGTGTAGTTTTTACTTTGTGTCCCATCTCGATGTGAAAACCTTGGCTGATAATGATGCCCAAGTGGATTGATGCATTTCCTAACTGTTACAAGCTTCACTAATCTTCCATGAATTTTTTTTTATCTTCTAAATTAATAATTCTCATAGAATATATTGGTTGCAATTAAGTTCCTTTGTACTATAATCATTTGATGTTTCACATTTATAATTTGTAGTCATATTCAGCAGGTATGGTTGCACAAACTAATATCTGATCAATCAAGTAATCATTGTCTCTATCATGAAGAGACGAAATGTTCTCTCTTGGTACATGTCAATGCTTGTGGAGTATGGTTTTTAACTTTTTGCAAAGTAGTTTAAGCTTATTACCGCTAACTATATAAAGGTCTGAATTTGATCAAACTCTAGATTTGATACCCAACAATATTGATATGGGCCTCATTTTGTCTACATGTTAACACTTTTACTAGTTTGCTTGTGGTACCTTCATTTTTGTTGTACTTTTTTCTGCTTATGGTTAAAAACTTTTCTCGAAACTCATTAGTATATGGCCTTGCTATCACATATGAATCACTAATTACCGATTATCATTTTGAATAATATATGTTACCCCATCTTGGACATTGGAGTTTTGGTGGATAAAAGTTTTAGTGAAAATCCTTGGTGTAGACCCATTGTGTATATAAGGAACTGACTTGGCTGTACGTCTTTGTTGATTTCAATACAATATTGATCTTCCATTTTTCCTTTTAATGCCACCTTGTTTTCATTATATGCTCTCTCTAAACTATGGCTTTAAATTCTCGATGAAACCAACTTATTAACATTTGTTTTCGATTTTAGTAGGCTGGTCTAATATTTGGCAAAACTCTCAGTTTCTTCTACTATCCTTAAGCAAGAAATTAATCGTTAAAAGCCATAATTCTGTTAATGTCAACTCATAACATAAATTTATAGTTTTTTTTTCTGATTTTCGTGAGGCTTAACATGATACATAAATAGATGCAGAGCTTTGAGATATTTTTTCAAACATGTTTTGTGTCCCTTAAAACAAAGTATAAATTGTAGAACTTTCGCAACATATATACAACTTTAACATCATTAATGCTATGCCTATAAACATGGTACTAGTTCCAACCTAAAGTTCACAACAAAAATAAAAATATTTGGCTAAAATTATAAATGGTAACTTATTTATAAGGGGAAAAAAGCACAAACTTGGTCATCATATATAGTACAACTGATCGGGTGATCGACCCGATCGTAGTGCATGTAATAACTTTGCTATTTTTTCAATCAGAAGAAGAAAGAAAAAGGGAAACCTAACAAAAAAAGCAAAATATAGATTTGATCTATTAGAATATGAAAAACAAATAGCAATAACAGAAAAGTGAGAATAATACCTGTGTTTCTTCCTGCAGTAGGAACGGATGGACGTGCGCAGAGGCAGCGGATGGAGGCTGATACCTATGTTTCTTCCTGCAGTAGGAACAGATAGACACGCGCAGAGGCTGCGGATGGAGGCTGTGGATGGAGGCGGAGGCGGAGAGAGAGCTATGGCTTTTAGGAGGAGAACGATTTTAATTAGGAGGAGGCAGACCTATGGTTCCGGTTGGGGAGGAGAAATATGGGGGAGGGCGGGATTAAGCCGAAAAAGTTTGGAGGAAAGGCAGAATTTAAAACCGAAAGTTTTAGCCCTTCAAATCTTTTGAAATCTTATTAAGAAAGGTATATATTTAACCAGATTTATCTTTCCATAATTTTGGAGAAAAAAAGTTTAATGATAATTTGTTTATATAGATTCATTATAAATTATTTCATTATTTGGAGAAATATTTTAAATTATTTTATTGTTTAGAGAAATCTTTTTAATTTATTTGGTCCATTATTTGATTATTTAGATAAATCTTTTTAATTAATTTTGTGTATTAGTTGATTATTTAGAGATTTATTTTTAAATTATTTGGAAAAATTATTTTAACTATTTGATTATTCTTCCTTTTTAACCATGACTATTTCCTTCTTTTAATTCATGAGTTTTAAATAATTATTTTTACTATTTGATTATTATTTTCGATACAGTCTAATTAGCATCGGAAATAGGATACTACTTTCGATGACATATCAAAACCCTCAAAAAAATCTATACTATTTTCGACAATATCTATGTTTTCTCGTAAATACAAGTTTATTTTCGACAACAACAATTTTTTCTCATAAATAAAGCATTATTTATGATTAGTTGCAACTGCCCTCGCAATTACGCACCTATTTACGACGGGTCCAATTTGCCCTCATAAAAAATAATACCCTTTTTCGAGAAAAAATAATTCGGTCGAAAATAGTGTTGGCGCCAACAACTCCCGCCAATTATTGAGTAATTACGACAAAAAATAAGTCCTTTTATGAGCGCGGTTTATGCGTCGGAATTAATATGGACTTTCATGAGATACTTCCGACGGAACGATTATTTTTGTCGCAAAAAGTACTTTTGTCGATCACCGTCGTAAATGTTGGTCGCAAATGAGGGTTTTTTTTGTAGTGCCGGTGGAACTGTCCTGTGGTGCCACCTCCTCCTTCACAGCTCACTCGGCTTTAGGAATTACTTCTGGAGCAGCTCTCTCGGTGGAACTGCCCTCTGGAGCTGGAGCCACCTCCTCTTTCACAGCCATCTGTGCCTCCCTCAAGCGAGATCCTCGGATCTTAGGTGCCATATGTGAGAACGGGTGCCATCTCGTTTGAGTACATTTTCGAAAGTAGATAAAATACAAAAAATTTGATTTTTTGCCAAGTGTGAGAACAGATGGCTCAGAACACAACCCAAATTCATTCTAGCATACATTATGTGAATTATCTATGTTCTGTACATATTGTGTAGTATATGTTCTTATCATATCTAGTATCTGAATAATGTAACAGAATCAAGATGAACTCACATAATGTAATACTAAGACATCATCTACTACTATCACTACTAAAATAACCCAGATTAGCGACGTCAAGAGACGTCGCTAAATACGTCGTAGTACGTCGCTAACAATGATTTGCGACGTATTTAGCGACGAAAAACCTATGTCGCTTATAGGCAAGTCGCAGATGGTAATTTCGTCGCCGAACGTCGCTATTTGCGACGCGGCGTCCATTGTCGCTAGACGTCGCAAAATGAGCGACATAGAGCGACGTATAAGTACGTCGCCAACATTGCGACGTAAAGCGACGACTAGCGACGCTTCAAAAGTTTATAAATGATGACGAGGCATGGCATCCACGTGGCCACGTGGGCAACGTAGCGACGTATATTAGCGACGTCGAGCGACGTAACGTCGCTAGTTAGCGACGTATAGCGACGTCTGTGTGACGTCGCAGTACGTCGCAGAACGTCGCTATACGTCGCTAATATAAAAGAAAAATTTTAAAAATATAATTAATATTTTTGTTATGCTGTGTGTCTGTGTTTACAGTGTGTGTGAAGTGCAGTGTTCGAACCATCGACAGTTTCGCTTACTGTTGTATGTTTTATCTTTGATAGAAAGAGCAACAGTTCAGGGTGCACTTCTCAGAGCTTCCTCTTCACGTCCTTCACCTTCTCGGGAACCATTACGACGTCCGAGAAAGTGAAGGACGTAAAAATGAAGCTCTCAGAAGTTCACCCTGAACTGTTGCTATTTCTATCCAAGATAAAACATACAACAGTAATCGAAACTGTCGATGGTTCCGAACACTGTATTTCACATTCACTGTAAACACAGACACACATCATAACAAAAATACACAATATTTTTTTTTAAAATTTCGGCAGCATCTCCTTTGTATATCAGATCATCGCTTATAACCCACGTAGGTATATTTGTCATCCCGTCGCAGATATCACAGTAAATATCACAATAAAAATAGGAGGCAGTGCAAAGTAAATATCAAAGACACACATCCTCACAAACATCCAATAGAGTCAAATAAAAATGGAAGATGATAAAAAGTCTCTCACCAAGTGTATAAACAACAGTGTATGAATAAACAATTTGTCCATAGGGCCAATACATACAAGTCATAAAAAAACCAATAAAATCACTGCGGACCCCTGCCGCACAACTGGGATAGAATGTAGTCATACTGCTCCTGGGGGAGCTGTACCGTAGGGGCAGTAGGAGGCAGTACAATGTCTGGAGTCGGCGCCGGAGGCAGTGCAGTATCTGGAGTCGGTGCCGTCGATGGACCCGGAGGACGTACCTGCTCCAGCTCTCGCAGTCGCTCACCATGTGCAGCAAGGGCACTCACCACCTTCTCAGTATACTGAGCGACTGAGAGAGAAAGGCTCCTCTGCGATCCGTCCAGCTCGACCTGTCTACGCTCCGTGCGCTGCGTAAACTCGGTGAGCGTTTGCAAGTTGGCAGCGGCAGCCTGATGCAGACTCATCAGCTCCTGTATACTACGCTCGACCGCATCAAATCGTCCGGTGACGATCGGAGGGTCGGATCGTCGCTCGACTGCATCAGAAATCTGCTGCTGCAACTCGCGACGCAGCTCCTCGATCTGACGACGAACATCCTCAGCTCGTGACGACGCCTGCGTAGCCGGAGACTGCGCACTGACAGAGGGGGCCCGGGATGACTCCGAAGCCAAATACGCGTCGTAGGATCCCGTACCGTAGTACGTACCCTTCTGAAGACCGCCAACGGCGGTCATCCAGAGCTCGTCCGACGATGGCTCTGCAGGCGGCTGGGAGGAAGTACCAGCCCCTCCCTCTGCTTGCGCACTAGCAGCAGCAGCAGCATCAGCCGCCTCCTTCTGTAGCCGAACAAACTCGGTCTAGAACATGTTTGCTAACGTGTAAGTGTTTACTAAAGTCTATATTGATATCTATTTTCCTGTTTTCTAAATTTTAGTCAGTTAATATTAGTTGAATAGAACTTACATATGCCTGCGTCGCCCTCTCGTCAATGAAGTCCCCAGCCCTCCGATGGGTGACCAGGAAGACGGTCACCATGTTCGTGTCCTCACCCTTCTTTACCTGTTAAAATATATTATCTATTATTAGTATTAAACATTATATCGAACTATATATAAATTAATGTCCGTCATAGGAAACGTACCAGACGACGAAAATGCTCCGTCATCGGAATGGAGCCGCCACACCACTTACCGGCGCTCGACCGCGCCACCTTGGCCTTCTCAGACCGCTCCTGGTACTGGCGCTCGCTGAATCTAGCCTTCATCGTAGTCCACTGCTCTGGCGTAATCCAACCCTGGATCGGACGTCCGGCGCGATCACGACGCTTCTGGTCGTCGATCGCATCACGGATGAGCTTGGCTATGACGACAGGAAATTGGCCCTCGATACTCGCCGCCCGGTGTGGTGGATAAAAATAGGTCCTCTACAAGAAGTAAAATACAAAAGTTGTATAATATACACAAATGATTATTAAAATTTAAAAATAAACAAATTTTTTACCTTGAAGTGGGCGAACCAAAAGGCCTTCCTATCTGCGGGAGCATCTGAGTAGTTGAGCCAAGGCCCACCATAGTTCTGCCTCACAAATGTCCCCAGCTGTCTCTGTACTGCAGAAGGTCGATATCTATACAATAATAATTTTTCATGAATATATATGTACATATAATCATTTGAGAAATATATAATAATTAATTAACTTACTTCATAGGCCCGTCCGTCCAAATCTCCATACGCGTCTCGCCCGGGGGAGCGCATGGAGGGTCGCTCTCACCTCCTGCCTGGGCAGGATCAGTCTGATCGTCGTCCTCCATATGATCGGCGTGGGCTCCTTCCATAGAGCCGTCGACAGTAGGAATGTTGGACGGGGGATCAGGGATGCTGGACGCGGGATCAGGAAGGCTAGACGACGAGGGAGGAGTCGCTAACCTGCTAGAACTGCCCTGTCCCGGTAATGGACCGGGAACAGGAAGGCTGGACGACGAGGGAGGAGTCGCCAACCTGCTAGAACTGCCCTGTCCCGGTAATGGACCGGGAACAGAACGGTACACTGGCGTACTCGGAGATGAGGATGAGGGTACGGAACTGCCCTCTCTATCCCCAGCCCGAGGCTGACGGGGCTGCCTAATATATAATCCTCCGCGTCGTCCAGATGGTCTAGTCATACCTGACAATAAAACATATGACAATAAAACAAAAAAACATATTTATATGATAGACATCACAGATTTTTGAAAAATACCATAGTCAAAAAGTGTCACTGAAGTGTCAATTAAAGTGTCAATAAAGTGTCACTGAAGTGTCACAGATTTATATGATAGAAGTGTCACTAAAGTGTCAAATATGATTATAAAACAAACGTACAGATTTAATCCTTTTCTGAAAATTCATCTAGTTCGTTTAGCTCATCTACTTCTTCTTCTTCTTCTTCTTCTTCTTCTTCTTCTTCTTCTTCTTCTTCTTCTTCTTCCTCCTCTACATCTTCACTTTCATCTGCATCTTCCTCTTCAGATAATTCTACTTCTTCTACACAATTAGATGTGTAATAGGAAACTTCCGTCGTGTCTACTTCTATAATATTTGTTACAAGAGGTAGTTCATCCTGTTGATAAGCTATATCGTCAACCTCAAAGGTATTTCTAGCTTTGGTCTTGCATACTGCCCACCAGTCCGACCTTGTTGTTCCCCGTTTAGGATAACTTGTGAAGTACACGAGCTGAGCCTGACTTGATAGGACAAATGGTTCATAGGCTTGATATCGACGCCGATAGTTTATATCAACAAGACCGTGCTTGTCTACTTTCCAACCTTGACCTTCAATCGGATCGAACCAATCACACCTGAATAACACAATCTTAGCAGGCTCTATTCCATAACTATATGTCAGCTCCACAATCTCCTGTAACACGCCATAGAAATCGTTGCCCGCATCAACATCTTTGTAGTTCGAAGATCTGATACACAAACAGCTGTTTTTGGTGGAATCGAGATCCACAAAGTTGTCTCTGATCGGGCAAGTTGTTGACTTGAACCTAAACCCATTAACACAGTAGCTTGGCCATATTTTTGCAGCATAAATTGGTCCCTTGGCTAGCGTTCTAATAGACTCATTCTCAAGTCTTGCGTATGGACGATCGACCTAAATACCACGAAAGAAGCAATTAAGCTCATTCTCAATCAAGTGCATATACAAAAAGGTAATTACAGAGTTCTCAAGTCTTACATATGCACTCAACCATGATGGAAAATAATGCCTCATTTCTTGTTCTAGTTCTTCTTCTGTTATGTGTGGCCTACCCGACCTTACATCATCATTAAATATGCTGAAAACAACATCATTCAATTAATGTAATAGTATAATAATTAACACTAATAAAATAATATAGACATATTAATTACTTACCCCTCCAGTTTCTCTAGTTCCTCCTCGTCGTAGTTGAGTAATACATACACCTGAGCAGCCCTTAGCTCATCATCGTTCAGATATCTCTTTTTCATCTTACCCGATGGCTTTCCTGGAGCATTGAATACCTTCAGTATTGTATCATTACTTTCATGATCTCCCTCGTCGTTTCTGGAAGCTCTCGTTCTATTAGTTACAGCATGAGGCTTGAAATATATCGAACAAAAGTTTGTAATCTCCTCGAGAACATAGGCTTCACAAATAGAACCCTCGACCCGTGCCTTATTTTTCACCTTTCTTTTTAGGTGATTCAAATATCGCTCGAACGGGTACATCTATCGATATTCGACGGGTCCACCAACACGTGCCTCATAGGATAGATGAATCGGCAAATGCTCCATAGAGTCGAAGAATCCAGGAGGAAACACCCTCTCTAGCTTGCATAGTGTTACCGCAATGTCCTTCTCTTGCTTTTCTAGACGATCAACGAGCAATTTCTTAGAACAAAGATCCCTGAAGAATATGCTAAGCTCCGTCAATGGATCCCAAACTGCCTGTGGTAAGAATTCCCGAAATGCAATCGGAATTAATCTCTCCATGAATACGTGACAATCGTGGCTCTTCATACCCGTCAATTTGTTTTTCTTCGGATCGACACATCTTCTCAGATTTGACACATATCCGTCTGGAAATTTTAGGCCCTGGATCCACCGACAAAGTCTCACTTTATCCTCCTTGTCCAGCGAAAAAATTGACTTCGGAAGGAACTGTTTTCTATTCTGCTGTATCAAATGCAACGCAGGGCGTTTGCATATTTCTTTTAAGTCCAACCTGGCCTTGGGATTATCTTTCGTTTTTTCTTTTACGTCCATCACAGTATTAATTATGTTATCAAACACATTCTTCTCAATATGCATGACATCAAGATTATGTCTGATCAGATTGGTACTCCTGTATGGCAGATCCCAGAATATGCTCCTCTTTGTCCAGTTATGAACTCTACCAAATCCATCGCACTTGTACCCCGTTGTAGGATCTTCGATAGCATTTGGAAAATCTTTAACCTCCTCCCATATCGTGTCTCCGCACCACCTTGGCGGTGGATCACCCTTCTCTACAACGCCGGCACGGAAAGCATTCCTGTTCCTTCTAAACGGATGATCTTTTGGCAGAAATTATCGATGACAATCAAAGAAGCACGGCTTTCCGCCGTGTTTCAAGCGGAAAGCCTTACTACGGTCCATGCAATACGGACATGAGAGACGACCATGAGTGCTCCATCCAGATAACATTCCATAGGCCGGAAAGTCGTTGATGGTCCACATAAGGGTTGCCTTCATCTAAAAATTTTGCTTCCTGGAAACATCGTACGTGTTAGCGCCTACTTCCCATAACTGATTCAACTCATCTATCAAAGGCTGTAAGTACACGTCAATGTTCCTCTTGGGATTGTTCGGACCAGGAATTATAACGGTTAGAAACATGTACTGAGTCTTCATGCACATCCAAGGTGGTAGGTTATACGGAGTAACAATCACAGGCCAGCACGAATACTGGGATCCCGAAAGACCAAAAGGAGTAAAACCGTCAGAAGATAGTCCCAACCGGACATTTCGCAGATCTGAAGCAAAATCTGGATACACTCGATCAAAGTGCTTCCACGCTTCTCCATCGGATGGGTGATCCAACACTCCTTCAATCTGTTCTCGCATGTGCCAACTCATATTTTCGGCCGTCTCTTTCACCATAAATAATCTTTGCAACCGCGGCGTTAAAAGCAAGTTGTGCATTGAATCGGTTGGTCTTCTTGCACCGGTAGACCTTCCTGTACTAGTTGTCTTATAGCGATCAGCACCACAAAATCTGCACACATCTGCGTCCTTGTCGTCTTTGTAGTACAGCATGCACCCATTGCGACAGGAATCGATTTTCTCGTATCCCATCCAGAGCGATCTCACCATCCTCTTAGACCGGTAGAAGTCTTTAGGCAACTTAGCACCCGCCGGCAAGATCTCTATAATCAACTCCAACACACGGTTGTAGCATTCTTGCGACATGTTAAAATCTGACTTAATGCTCAACAGTCTTGTAACCACCTCCAATGGTGAATGATCCTCACAACCAGGATACAATGGAGTCCTTGCATTCTCCAGCAACTCCATAAACTATGCAGCATCGGCGTTCGGTGCCTCCTCAGGTACATCATGAACGAAATTAGGCCCCGCAGCGTCGAAAACCATGTTCACGCACCCGTCGTCGTATGCATGATTATCTGAAACAAAATTAGGTCCCGCATGCATATACGGCTCAACGTAAGGCTCCGGCTCTGATGCTAAAGACACAAGTTCTCCGTGTGCGGTCCACTGATAGTAATTAGGCGTGAAACCCCTCGAGTACAAATGATATGTCACTTCCACTTCTGGATAATATTTCACGTTATGATATTTCACACACGGACACTTAATTTTGGTGTCGTCCATGTACTGAGGGAACGCCTTAGCAAACTGCAGGAACTGCTCTACTCCCGCTATGTATTCATCCCGCACACCACACATATCATCAGGACGACGATTGTACATCCATGAACGATTCCGCAAGTAGTAATTCATATCTATTTGAAAATAATTCTACAAAGATGGACACACATTATCCAACAGGCACAAATTCGTATATAATGTCTTATTATGGGACACACATTAGTAGCGGACAGTTACTAATAACAATGATATTGACCGATACCGATACGGTTTGGCATGTTCCGATCCGATACAGACCGATACCAAATATTGACCGATACCGACATTGGCATGTTCCGATACTATACAGACCGATACCGATACCAAATATTGACCGATACCGACATTGGCATGTTCCGATACCGATACTATACAGACCGATACCGACATTGGCATGTTCCGATACTATACCGACATTGGACAGTTACTAATAACAAAGATATTATCCAACAGGCCGATACCGACATTGGCATGTTCCGATACTATACCGACATTGGACAGTTACTAGACTACACTTCACTTACACCTCTGGATGACTTTGGCTCAAACCAGCCAAAGCTAGTTCAACGAGAGCTCCAAGAAAAAAATGGCTCTCCTCCCACAAACCACAATGGAAACTATAATTGAATAATGCACTCTATTCATTTGGGACTATTCCAGGTGTCCAAATTATAAGCAACCCTATATACATGGTACGAATTTCCAACATGTGACATTCATCCATAGCTACTGTTTAATTGTTTCATTCGGGGTTCTATTATGTGTGAAATATGCAAGACGCAAGTTACATTCCGGATGGACTTTTATATCAAATTGGCGTTTCTAAAACACTAGTCCAAAACATGGAAATCTTTTATTTTTCTGTATCTCTGTTTGTTTGTCATGTATATTTAGAATCTGTCTAGGACTCTAGACTAATGACATTCTTCTTGATATTGGTTTCATGCACATTAAAAATACACTTTCTCAGCTACTATCTCTCCCCTCGTTTTAGGCATACTTTGATTCTTCACATCTTCCAGACCTAATTTAGAGCATATATATATAGTTTAAGAAAATCAAGAAAATAGCAGCTTAAGTCATTTATAATTCCAAGAAAAGGTGTGGTATTGTGATTGAAATGCATTTTTGCTAAGGTCCAGAGTTTCGATCACATTCTATCATTATGTTACGTTTCATATCTCAAGGATTTTTTCTATCTATACTACTATATAATAAGAAAAGTTGAGGCTTCACCGTAATTTTTTTTTGTTCCAAACATATCCTTGTTTATGTTTACTGAGTAAAATTGTTCATTAAGTTTAAAATGGACAAGTAGGTAATTATATATAGGAAAAAAATTAAAGAGAGATTGTTGTTTATTCTTTCCGAGTAGTATGAAATGCACATAGAAATCTTTTATTTTCTAAATGCAAGACGCAAGCTGTAAGGGAAAACCCAAAACATATCCAAGGATCGTGTCAGTGTCCAAGGGTCGTGTCCGTGTCAGTGTCAGTGTCCAAAATACGCACACACAGTGTCAGTGTCCAAAATTTTGAGTTTGTGTGTGTGTGTGTGTGGGTGGGTGTGTGTGTGTGGGAGAGAAGGAGGAGGAGGAATTAGGTTAGGGTTTACCGTCGGAGAGGAGGAGGAGCTCGACGGGGGGGGGGGGGAGGGAGTCGACGGGGGGGGGGGGGAGGGAGTCACCGCGGGGGAGGGAGTCGCCGGGGGGAGAGGGGGAAAAAAATTTCGAGTTTCGATTTTTCGAGTGAGGGGGAAAAGGGAGTCATGTGCCCTAAGTAAAAAAGTTAGCGACGTCCACTGTTGACGTCGCTAATCGTCGCAATAATTTTAATATAAGCGACATATTTTCTTAATATGTCGCTGAACGTCGCTATTCAACAACATACTTTATCTAGTGTCGTCGAACGTCGCTATTCAGCGACGTATTGCGACGTTAATAGGAAGGAGTCGCTATATTATATAGTTAGCGACGTAATTTCATTCCCTCGCTAAACGAAGTCGCTAATAGAGCATATTTTAGTAGTGTATATAAGATATAGTAATAGGTTGTCATATCATCATTGCCGAAGGATGACGGTCGAAGGACAGTCAACTTTATCCACGACTACATAGTTTCTGCCTCGCCAGTCGAATGGCTGCAGGGACTATGTCCTGATCACCATGTCGTACCGTAGATTAATGCAAATGGAGCTGGAGCTGGAGCCAAAATACAGAATCTAAAATACAAAATGCAGAATCCAATCCCTGGGTTCGTCAAAAATACAAAAACAAAAATTGACACGCAGTACTAATTCATATGTGTTTTAAGTGTGAGAACGGATGGCTCAGAACACAACCCAAAATTCATTCTAACATACATTAGTGTGAATCATCTATGTTCTGTACATATGGTGTAGTATATGTTTTTATCAAATCTAGTATCTATTATCTGAAGAATGTAACAGAATCAAGATGAACTCACATAATGTAATACTAAAACATCATCTACTACTATATAAGATATAGTGATAGGTTGTCGTATCATCATTGCCGAGGGATGAGGGTCGAAGGACAGTCAACTTCATCTACGGCTACATAGTTACATGACTAGTCGTCGCGAAACGTCGCTATGACGTCGCTAATAGCGACTAATTTAGCGACGTTAGTATGAACATCGCTAAATTCTAATTATATTCCCCCCACCAATTCATTTCCCCCCACTTTACTCTCTCACTCTCTCTCATCCCCCCCTCCGGTGCTCTCACTCTCTCCGGCGCTCTCATAGTACTAATTCATATATATTTTAAGTATGAGAACGGATGGCTCAGAACACAAAATTCATTCTAGCATACATTAGTGTGGATCATTATGTTCTGTACATATGGTGTAGTATATATTCTTATCGAATCTAGTATCTGAAGGATATAACAGAATCAAGATGAACCCACATAATGTAATACTAAGACATCATCTACGATAATAACAGAATCAAGATAGGTTGTCGTATCATCATTGCCAAGGGAGAGAAGTTAATTGGAGGAAGTTACTGCAGAAAGTGAAGACCGACATGAACTGACGCACGAAAATGAGGAGCTCTAGCTGGAACAAGAAAAGTTGTGCTTTGGAAAAAGAACTTTTGTAAATTCTTTGTTCATAAAGCAAGCTATAATTAAAGAATACAGAACAAGTATCGAGTTCATAACTCAAGTATAGAGCTTACAAGAGTTATAAACTCGATACTTGTTCTGTATTCATTATATCTTGCTTTGTGAACAAAGAGCTTACAAGAGTAGAACATCCAAAACACAACTTTACTTGTTACAGCTTTGATCTCCTCATTTTCGTGCGTTAGTTCATGTCAGTCTGCACTTTCTGCAGTAACGACAATAAGTTTTATGTTCTTCAACGATATATTTCACATGCTTAATTGCCAAGTATGGGGACGAATGGCTCAGAACACAACCCAAAATTCATTCTAGCATACATTAGTGTGAATCATCTATATTTTGTACATATGTTGTAGTATATGCGCTTATCGTATCTAGTATCTGAAGAATGTAACAGAATCAAGATGAACTCACATAATGTAATACTAAGACATCATCTACTACTATATAAGATATAGTGATAGGTTGTCATGTCATCATTGCCGAGGGATGAGGTTCGGAGGACATTCAACTTTATCCACGGCTACATAGTTTCTGCCTCGCAGTCGAATGGCTGCAGGGACTATGTCCTGATCACCTATGTTCTGTACATATGGTGTAGTATATGTTCTTATCGTATCTAGTATCTGAAGAATGTAACAGAGTCAAGATGAACTCACATAATGTAATACTAAAACATCATCTACTACTATATAAGATATAGTGATAGGTTGTCATATCATCATTGTCGAGGGATGAGGTTCGAAGGACAGTCAACTTTATCTACGGCTACATAGTTTCTGCCTTGCTAGTCGAATGGCTGCAAGGACTATATCATGATCACCATGTCGTAGTCCAATACAATCCAGATATTGACACAGTACTAATTCATATATGTAGTCCAATATAAATAGTCTAATATAAAACAACCCAATACAAATAAGTACTAATAGCTAATGAGAACCACGCAGTTCATGCAAATGCTCAGTGATACGACCACGCAACCACCTCGAATAAGTGGGATCGACGGCGGCAGGAGAGATGTAGTCTATTGCAAGTGCTGGAAGAATAGAACTCCCGGTCTCACTAGCTACCGGTGCTGGATGAATAGAACTCCCAGTCTCACTAGCTATCGGTGCCACTTCCTCCTTAACAGTAGGAGGAGCCACCTCAGCATTCATTGTTTCCCTTAAACGACTTGCCACTCCTCGGGTCATGGGTGTCATCTGGTAAGATCGATATTAACAAATAATATAATTGTAACATAAGCAAGCTAACTAAAGGAACCATCATCTCGTTTGAGTACATTTTCGAAAGCAGATAAAATACAAAAAAATTAATTTTTTTGCCAAGTGTGAGAACGGATGGCTCAGAACACAACCCAAAATTCATTCTAACATACATTATTGTGAATCATCTATGTTCTGTACATATGGTGTAGTATATGTTCTTATCGTATCTAGTATCTGAAGAATGTAACAGAATCAAGATGAACTCACATAATGTAATACTAAGACATCATCTACTACTATATAAGATATAGTGATCAGTTGTCATATCATCATTGTCGAGGGATGATGGTCGGAGGATAGTCAACTTTATTCACGGCTACATAGTTTTTGTCTCGCCAGTCAAATGGCTGTAGGGACTATGTTCTGATCACCATGTCGTACCAATGTTTCTGCCTCGCCAGTCGAATGGCTACAGGGACTATATGTCCTGATCACCATGTTAGCAATTAACCAACCAACAAAACTATTTACAAATATCGGCACTATCGGTGCGTTCGAATCGGAATATCACATTTTTCGGTGTCGAAAAACAAATAATTATTACTAAATTATCAGATTTTTTGGCAATATCGGTACCCCTGACCAAGCCCCCCTCCCCCCTAAACCACCTCGAACCCTAACCCTCCCCTCCCCCCTGCTCCTCTCCCCACCCCACCCTACCCCCCCCACCCCGCTCCCCTCCCACTCCACCTACACATACCTACCCTTAACCCGAACCCTAACCCTCCCCTCTCCCCTGTTCCCCTCCCCCAGCCGCCTCCACCCCCCAGCTCCCCTCACCCAGCCGCGCCCACCCCCAGCTCCCCCTCCCGCCCCCACATATCCACCCCTAACCCGAACCCTAACCCTAGCTCCCCTCCTCCAGCCGCCCTCGTCTCCCCTGTCCTACCCCCCAGCCACCTCCTACTCACCCCCAACCACCCGTATCCCCCCTGCCCCTCCCCCCGAGCCACCCGCACCCCCTCAACCACCAACAACCAAAACAGCCGAAGAAAGAGAGAGAGGAAAGGGGAGAGTCACGTACTGGAGACGGAGGAGAGTCGCCGGAGAGAGTGAGAGTCACCGGAGAGGGAGGAGAGTCGCCGGAGAGAGTGAGAGCACCGGAGAGAGTGGGAGCGTCAGAGGGGGGAAGGAGAGAGAGTGAGAGAGTAAAATGGGAAAAAATGAATCGAAGGGGAATATAATTAGAATTTAGCGACGCTAATCCTACCGTCGCTAAATTAGTCACTATTAGCGATGTCAGAGCAATGTTTCGCGATGACTAGCTCATGTAATTAATATACGTCGTTGTTACGTCGCTTATTTCGTCGCTAGTAGCGACTATTAGCGACGTTTCAGTAAAATGTCGCTAATGAACACAATTTAGCGATGTTAATCGAATGTCGCTAAATTTATGTCGCCAATTGAGCAGATTTTAGTAGTGATAGAGGGGTTCAGAGATAGACAGAATTAAATAGGACAGCAGAACTGCTTCCATGTTTTCCTACAAGGCAAGGGTCAAGACACAATGGAAACATTCTTTGTTTTTGTCACTTTTATATGGGAATTTCCTTAGGAGCTAAGCCCCTTCGTACAAACTTGGACTCAAATTTGGACTAGGACATGGGCTTGGACGAAGGATACAAAGTGGCACTTTGCACTTACGTATCAGGCACGAGATGACGCTTGTGCGCTTTGTTGCACTCGTTTGTGCAAGTTTCTGTATAGGTTGTGTAGTACAATGGTTGTAGTGTGCAGCGGTTGTGCGTAGGTATGTAAGTGTTGGGCGCTCCGTATAAACATTGTGCGTAAGCGCTGTGTGCGGGCACTGTACGCAAGAAGAGCTGCAGTTTTGTACCCGCACATGATAAGCTGCAATTCTGCCTATAAATTTATGTGTGCTACATTTCCACGTGTAAAAGGCGTTTGGATATTTAAATGGATTTAAACTTCTAATTATTCCTTATTTTTTTTGGGATTTGGTAACCATCCCTTACCAATAGAGATTATCTTCGAATTTGATGACGACGACTGATTAGGGTTTGGTGTATGTCTTCTTTTTATGTATTCTTCTCTTCTCGTTTGAGGGACATAAAAATATTTATGTATTCTTCCACTCTAGAATTATAGTCTCACATTGCCTAGAACCTAAAATATTTACTTTAATATAATGTTCTTCATTTTATTGACTTGTGCATATGGGGTTTGGTAGCCCGTGTGGTTGGTGGTGCATGGTAGCCTATGTATTTGGTAGGTATGGTAGCCCATGTGGCTAGTGGGGTGTTTTCCATGGGCACATCTGCTGTCCCATTTAATTATGTCTATTTATGTTCCGCTCACTTACATCTGGGCCACCATCCATATATCTAAACCCATGGCCTACATGTAATATGGAGCGAGACAGAGATGGACAGAATTAAATGGGACAACAGATCTGCTCCCATGTTTTCCTACAAGGCAAGGGTCAAGACACCATGGAAACATTCTTTGTTTTTGTCACTTTTATGTGGGAATTTTCTTAGGAGCTAAGCCCCTTTGCACAAACTCGAACTCGAATTTGGACTAGGACACGGGCTTGGACGAAGGATGCAAAGTGGCACTTTGCACTTACGTATCAGGCGCGAGATGGCGCTTGTGCGCTTTGTTGCACTCGTTTGTGCGAGTTTCTGCATAGGTTGCATAGTACAATGGTTGTACTATGCAGCGGTTGTGCGTAGGTATGTAAGTGTTGGGCACTCCATATAAACACTGCACGCAAGCGCGGTGTACGGGCACTGCACGCAAGAAGGGCTGCAGTTTTGTGCCCACACATGTGAAGTTGCAATTCTGTCCATAAATTTATGTGTGCTGTATTTCCACGTGTAAAAGGCGTTTAGATATTTAAATAGATTTAAACTTCTAATTATTCCTTATTTTTTTGGGATTTGTAGATTATGGCTAGTAACCGTCCCTTATCATTAGAGATTATCTTCGAATTTGATGACGACGACTGATTAGGGTTTGGTGTATGTCTTCTTTTTATATATTCTCCTCTTCTTGTTTGAGGGACATAAAAATATAATGCTAGGAGAGGAGTTTACAGCACAATATACATCCACAAAAATACCAATAGTTCATCAAGTTCTTCCGATTCCACAGTTCGAGATCCAATGTCAGGGTGACATAAGCATTCCAAAAGTTCATTCATTGAACTTGTTGGTGTAGAAGCCTAAAAAGTATAATCATTATCATGCGCTACACACAAAAGGTGCCAAGATTGAAGTTATCAGATGGCACCAGGAATCAGATGGTGCTGGCATCAGATGGCACAGGTTACATGTGGCAGTCTTCTCGGAGAAGCCAAACGACAGTCATTATGACTGACAGCACGTCAGTCGAGCAAAATCTATTTCGTAGCCGGAACGCACGGCGGTCGAGAAGATTGTGTCAAATTTGTCATAATGACTGACAGCTGCCCCGCATCATTTACAGTTGGTGCGAGGTAATCAATAAATTAAGCATATGGCACTAACACAGCAGATGTCGCCTGGCGCCATTCAATAGTTGGCGCTACTCAATCAAATAATCATCCAAAGCAATTAGATGATGTGGCACGCATGCCACTAATTTCGAAGAACATGCACACGACACTACCTATGACCACGTGCATCTATCTCATAGAATGCCATGCGTCTCATGTAGTTAAGTTAACCATTTGCGTGACTGGGTAAATGACGCGCCAAATGCAGTATGCGCCAATCAGGATAACTACTTAACAGTTATCTCTGAACTCTATAAATAGAGTTCCAAATCACTTTCAAAGCAACACTAATGATCATAATCTCCTGAGCACTTGCTGCAGCACTCCCCAAAGGCTCTCTTCTTCGACATCGCATCGTCCAAGAGATAAAGTGATCGTCTTCTGATTAGATTCCTATAGTTGTACTTTTTCAGAAATCAATTGTACCCTTGTACTTTCTTTTTTCTTAGTTTATAAAAAAACTTTTGTTTTTGCAAACAAAATAGCGTCCCTGCTGGGGATGACTCTCTCCTCCGATGAGAAAGTGACAAATCAATGCGATGTTGTGTCAATCGGCATGACACAGAAGACTTTGGTCGTGAAAGTCGACCAAACTGCCTACGAAGCCATGATTGGCGTAGGGGGTGCCAAGCGCGCCACCACTGCTGCTGTTAAGAGGGTGCCAAGCGCGCCACCACTGCTGCTGTTAAGAACATGGCATGCGCTATCTGGACTCAAAGTCCTCCAATCCACCAATCATGAATCATGTACCAAGCATGGAGAAAATCTCTATAGCCACTTCCTCTTTCTTACCAATTCTAAAATTGGTAGAGAGTCCTCCAACTACTACCTTGGTGCCAACCAAGGAACAACGTCACATGGCTACTTCTTCTTCCTCACCTATTCTAAAATTGGTAAAGAATGTGCCAACCATTGTCCTGGCGCCAATCAGGGGACAACAACATATGACCATTTCTTCCTCATCACCAATTCTGAAATTGGTGGAGAATATGCCAGCCACCGTCTTGGCGCAGAACAAGAAAAAATGCCACTTGGCAAATCCCACCTCCTCCTCAGTTCTAAACTTGGGGGAGAAATTACATGTCACTGCCCCTGCACAGAATAAAGGAAAGCGCCCTATGGCCATTCCTTGTCCTTTTCCAGTCCTGGACTCGGTAGAAAATGCATCTGACTGTGCCCCTGTGCCAGTCAATGCGAGAACACTTTCGAGTAGATAGTCTACTTCTCTTGGCAGAGACAATCAAATCAATGCTAAGAAATTAGACTCTACTCAAAGTCTGTTTTCTACTGCTCATCTGTGCTACGCCAAACGTACTGGAGTAGTGTCTGCAAAACAACATGGCATCATGCCCACTCCTCATGGCCTGCCCCAATCAATCCAGAGCCAAGAACTTCCTACCATGCATATTTTAAGAACAAAGTAGGGTAAATTGAGGGTGTCCCAGACTGACAGCCTAGTGGCGCACGACTCTAACATGCGCACTTATCTCAATTAGCATAGAACAGCGTCAAGCCTGCATCAAGAACAATCTGCACCACCTACCAAGTTGCGCACAAGGAAAGTTCCTCAAGTCAAGAATCCTCTCTCTTATGCCAACGAAGTCAGAACTTCTCTGTACACAGGGTACAGGGCACCTCAAGAACCGAAATTATGTTCCTAACATCATCAAGGAATATGTACCTCCGACTTCTCCTTATTCTATCACCATAATTGATCTCCACGAACTTCTTGTTTAATATGCACCCCACTACTTTACCATAATGTACAAACCCCCCACTTTCATTATAAACTAACGGTCAACTCTGTTGACCATTAATTTTTTACCAAAATAGCCCTAACAAATTATCATTATTGCCGGTCCCTGCTCCTCGGCTTGGAAAGAGGGAAGTGGTATTTCAGTCAAAAATTAACGATTAATGGAGTTGACGTTAGTTTTTGACAGAAGTGGAGGGATTTGTACATTATGATAAAATATTGGGATGTACCTTGAATTATGGTAAAAAAAAGTAGGGTGCAACTCAAATTTTCTCATCAAATATTTATAATTCTAAAAATCCATTTTTAAAATAAAATCATTTAAAAGTCCAAAATAATAACCAAAAAATCTTTCATAATTCCAATAGTATAATTTAATAAAATATTTTATTAAAACAAATTAGCACTCGTAAAATATTTAATTTAAAACTAGTTTTTGATAATAAAAAAGAATTAATCATAAATATCATTCATAAAGTCTCGACGAAAAATTATCTTTAAACACAATAATTAAAATAATAATATAAAAAATTTAAAAAATTTGGGAAGAGGGGTTACACCATCTCCAGTTCTTCCTTCATTATTAGAAGAGGAAGGGAATTAGGGTTCAAGTTTTGGGATCTAGCAGTGGTAGGAATGGATATGAGGGAATAAGATGAGAGAAGGCATGTGAGGCAAAGAGGAGAGAGGAGGAGAGACAGAGAAAGGGGAGGGGGAGCATGAAAAGAGCTAATAAGAATGAAAAAAAAATTTGGGTGGAGGGGGTTTTTATGGAACAAATTTTTTCAAATTTAAAATTTCGAGGAAGAAATTTTTCTAAGGTAGATAGATATATAATCCCATATTCCTGAATTTTCCAATTCTTGATTTTCTAATTTTATTTTATTCATAAATTATTATTTTCTTGTGATTATGGAAAGGGAGTGGTAAATTCATAATTACTTGAGGAGTGGCATCATTGGTGAATACCTAGAAGCTCATGACTAGGGAGTGGCATAATTAGTAATTAGTTATATGGATTAGAGTAAAAACCTTCTAGATTATCTTTAATTAATTATGGATTAGTGTTAATTAATCACGTGGAATGTTTCATGGAATCTAGCATATTCCTATAAATATTCTTCGAAATATTCTACTTTGAGCCATGTGCTAATGGTTCTAGAATAGTCTTAACTACACCTACAAATATCCTTAATTATTGTTAGCACCAACCATTCCAACTTCTATACTAGCCATAATGTTCATGTCGGCGTGTCCATCCCATTTCATTAACATTCTAGCCATTATATTTACATTCAATTTGTGTTCGATATGACCAATCCACCCCCATTTCTCGTGTCATGGATCGACATGGACACACATATACATTTAATATCCAATATTTGACCCAATTTTTTGTTCTGTGGACATGGACACACCTACAAACCCTAAGCCTAGCTTTGTCCTGTGTTGTTCCGCCTACGCTAGTCAGTGCCACTGCGGCAACTGTAGATCCCGAGCTCCTTTACATCGGTTTACTACTGGAGCTGTCATGTCCAAGCGGTGCCAGCCCTTGTTCCTCCTCAAGACTTCAACCACCGCCTGTTCTCATGTGTCGAACACCGCCCTTCCTCTAGCGCCACTACCAGCTTTTCCTAAAGCGTCGTCGTGTTCGGATCAGACCATCGCCATGGCTGAAATTGACCATCACCCCTGGCCGCCTGGTTCATCGCTGCTCCAATCAGGAGTTGCCCTTCCTCGAAAATTGCCACCGCTCTGCTCTACCAAGCCACAAATGGGGAACCCAGATCTGTAGTCACGCCGCTGTGGTAGCTTAGGCGCCGAGAGCCGCCTGTCATTCGATTTTGAATCTAGTACCGCCAGGAGCCTTGACCGAAGCAGCGCTGCCGACCGGACTACCTCTAGATCTTCTCCATGCAGATCTGTCGGGGATCACCCTTCTCCTGCGAGCCGCCACCACCATCTCCTCGGTAAGCGCACATCTCTCTACTCTTCTTCTTATCCTTCTTCCTTTTTCGTTTTCCTCTCCTTTTATTCGTTCTTTCTCTATTCTTTTTCATTTGTTTCTCTCTCTCTCTCTCTTTATTAGTATACGGGTCTAGAGATCAGTAGTTGGACCAAGCCCAAGGAAAGGGGTTCAGTGGGCTTTCGACTAATAAAGAAGAAGAAGAAAAGTAGGAAGAAAAGGAAGAAGAAAAAGAATTTTATAGGCCGAAGCCAGTAAAAGCTGTAGGATGTTGGGCCAGGCCAGTGAGCCCAACAGGTCTGTAGAGTATGGGCTAAGTAAATGGGATTAGATGTTTTTGTTTTATGGGCTTCCTACTGGGCTAGGACTTTGTTTGATTCAGATTTTAGGAAAGTATACACATGTGGAAGTGTATTTAGTAATATGTTTTGGGCTTTATGTGAGTATGGGTCCTTAGGAAAGGTTGGAAGAATTAGATTTTTTTGGTTCTATAAGAGAGTAATTTTAGAAGCTAAGGATAATTATATGACTTAGGAATGAATTTGATGATTTAATACATGAATTCTAGGTTGGACTAGCTAGGCGCCAAGTCAGCGAATTGGACCTGAGGCAAGTACACCTTACAAGATATTTCTCCATACATTACAAATGCTACATTTTATTTCTGAACTTATTATGGTTCATATTGTGACATAATTTTTGACACGTGACTTTGTATCATGACTCATGATTCTGTATCAAATGACTTCAAGTTCTGAATTTTGCTTGATATTGCTTTACTTGGACACAGTTATGACACAACGTGACTCTATTATCAGATCTAACTATTGCCTAATATTGATATCTAGACACTATACTCTGAGAATCAGATCTAACTATTGTTAATATTAATTTCAGGAAATTTGTACTCTGAGAGTCAGATCTGGCTATTGTGTGATATTGATTTCTAGAATACTCTGCATATCAGATCTAACTATTAACTTATATTATTTCTGAATCTCGGGGAAGGGAAAATGCCAAGTAGATATGTGGACAAATCATAAATTTCTGACTAATAGTTCGACATACATGCACGTATGCTCAATTCGTATCGATCTGAGTAAAAGTCTAGCCACCCACATATTGAAAACGTACTTCAAAACAGGTAGATTGTTAGTCGTTCTGGTTTATTTTTTTGTTCTTGGGATTGGTCGTATTTATATTATCATTCTCATTGTTCCTCGTGTTGCAAGTTTTATGATCACGATAGCATTTTATGCTGCATTATCGGGTTTTATTTTATGCATTTATTTCCTGTTTTATTCTGTATAGTACGACATGTTGTTTGGATGTACTTTGCTTCCATCAAACAAATTCAGAGGATTCTTGTGAGCCAGAGGGCCTAGCATTGATTATAGTGATTAGCTTAGTATATGGTGATCGTCTTTCCTGACATGATATTTATTCCATCGTACCGTCTCAGCCTGTGTATGCATTTAAAATAGAAACTTACACTAACGCCAGACTAAAAATAAAATAAAATAAAAACTTGGCGCCAGTGCAACTGGCGTCAGAATAAATTATTTCACAAAATACTTGGCACCAAACATAATGCATGCAATAATACATGATAATGCATGCAATAACAACATTAAATAATGCATTCTAATACATGCAACAACATTAAATAACATCGACCACCATCACCACCACTATCAACACCACCACCGGCGCCAACCTGTGCTAGCTACTACTACATCATCATAATCACTATCGTATCTCCCAAAATCCGACCATCACCTCCTCTTTCATCCACAATTCAACCACCCCTGGGATCATCGACCACCATCACCCCCACCATAAAACGAATAGAAACACCACCGCCACCAAAATTTAACCCACAAACCCTTTAATGCCCCGCTCCGTATGGTGTATTATGCTGAGTCGTTGACTCGAAGAGTCGCGTTGACCCGATTAAGTATCGATACGAATCGATACAAGAGTTAGCTCGTCCCAAAAAATGCATCGAGTCGGATCAATGCAAAGAGTAAAGTTGACCCGAGGAAAGCATCAAGTAAGATGGATGCAAGTATTAAGTTGGCCTGAGAGAAAGCATTGAGTCGGCTCGAAGATTCTAAGAAATCGAATCGACGCAAGGCATTAGTCCGATTCGGACAAATATTGATTTTAATTGGTTTCGTGTGCACGTTATACGTTTACGCTGAAAAATAAGAGGTTGATATTTTGTCTTATTTACAACGGGGTCCGCAAAACCAAATCACCGCCTCACAACGGACTAAGGCATAGGCTCGTAAGCCAAATCGGTCATATAATTCAACGTAGCACGAAGTGCTCGAATGGCTAAGTCAAAAGAGTTGGCCGTGCAACAAAGATATAAAATCGAGCCGCATCGGCTTAGCAAAATGACAAGGTGTATCGGCTTAAGGTGGGGGGACTTTGACTTCTCTTTCCTACTCCTTCATGCCTAAGTAAAATATATCGTTGTTTGCTAAATTAACCTATCGAGACCACAGGCGTGGCTCGATCGAGAGATGAACATAGTGTGTGTCGAACATAAGATAGAACAATTGAAATAAAACATACATCAAATGTACGAGTCGCTATGGAACATTGAATATCGCAAAGGCGAGCGCCTCGGAGTGCAAGCCATAAGAATATGGGATAACTGTATCGACAAGTAACTCAATGCACGAGTCATTTCGTGCCCTCGTACACGAGCTAGTATACTAGAACATTGAAAGACTATATCGGCGTGAGTGCCTCAGTGCACGAGCTATAGAACATTGAATGCCCTATCTAGGCGTGCCTTAGTTGCGCGAGTTGGAGGAAAGGAACATATATTGAATACTAAGGCTTAGAACATAGAATTACGGTATCGTGACGTGCATCGTATACACGATTCAAAGAATAGAGAATAATCGTGTCAAGGCGTGCATATGTGCATGAAAATCATATAAGATAGCTTTGTTGCAAAAATAACAGTTGTGGCATGAATGTGACGGAACTGTCAGATTTGACATAATGCCTAGAAAATGTTCGGGACCTTCGGGTCGTTCGGTTGACGAATATTGAGTTGGGGAATGATGCCATTGAACATTGAAACGAAGTATAGAATATGAGAACATAGAAAGTTAATGTGAGAAATATAAGATGATACAAATTCTGAGTCATGGACTCAAGATATGTTTAGTTGTTTGAATAAGACGTACGTTGCATGGTCGAATGAACTTGAGAAATAAATTGGAGATAATCTTCCATGCACGGGTGTTCCCTCGAACGGGTTTGTGCCAAGGCATCGGGACCGTTTGGCCTAGGAGGGATGTTAAACTTTGCTGGTCACATATCTCTAAGATGACTAGCAATTGGTTATTGATGTGAACGTTGTACTGATTAGTATGCAACGGTAAGTCTTCGGTTGTTGGGATAGCAACCCACTCTGGTAAGCGCCGGGCTACCCAAATTGAGAAAAGAAAAGAAAAGATAAAAAAACACATTTAGTCCATTCTGGTGCGGATACGCCATTGAACTTCATATAGTTAAGGAACGGTGGGCCGAAAGTGCAAGAACAATAGATCCTGTATAGAGCACTTATAACATGACAGGAAAGGAATGGGGCGTACATGACAGGAAAAGAATGGGGCGTATTCACCTTGCGTCGGTGCTAGGGTAAATGCGTCAGTGTTGGTAAGAAGTCATAAAATAACACGAGATTGTTATTGGTTGCCTGCTTGCTTATGCGAATCAAAATAACATGCTTGCCATGATAACATGCTTACTACTTTCGAATATGCCATGAAATCGATCCTAAGGAGAACATAGAAAGATAACTAAATTATATGCTGTATGAATCAATGCATAACAAAGGTCGGTTTATTTAAGTGGATCTTTGATCAGTACAACAAGGACGAAAGTACTAATCTCCCACTAGTATGCTAGCAGGTTCAAGGAATGGTCTGCTCGTAGCGGAGCTTCGCTTGAACACGCTGAGGCATGAAATATCGTAGAATTTAAAGCGTGCGATCGCATTGACGCTCAGACTTGCAACAGGATTGATGCGGCCGAGATATAAAAGGCATGATGTATGGAACGGTAAAATCCTTTGTGGGCAAGAGAGAACTTGAGTGTTGTAGCCAATCTGGCAAATTTAGTTGGGCTATTGAAAGCCTTTGTAATCTCAGTTTATTTATCAATAAAGAGAATTGTTTCGTATACTCTATTTTCTTCTGTTTCTAATATCAAATCAAAGATAACCATTTGAGAACTTGTCATCTTGCCTTATACGAGTGAAACTCCAGACTCGTACGACATCTCGCCCCAGCGAGGACGATGATTCGAATAAATCGATACGAGGACGAGCGATTTTCCGGGTCGGGACGCAACAAATTGGTATCAGAGCTCTAGGCTCAATTTCCTTAGGACGCTTGCTTCGTTTCAATTACAAAGACTTGCCCACCACCAATCAATTCACTCTTGACTCTACTCGATGTCGCACTGGATGTTTCATACAATAAGTCTAATACAAATCGTGTAATTTTGTCGCACGTATTTTGGAAATTACATGATGTTTGATAAGAAAGTCGCGAAATATTTGTTACATCGAGTGTAATAAGTCATGAAAGAATTTTTGCTGCAAACGCAACAAGTCGTGAGATGTGAATTGAGATATTTGTTGCTGCAAGTGCAACAAGTTGAGTAATATGAATCGAAATGTTTGTTGTTTCAGTACAACAATCGATATGAGAAATATTGGTTGCATCGACATAATAAAAGTCGTAAAATATTGTTGTATCAAATGCAACGAGTTGTGAATGATGCGTTGGAAGGAAAATAAAAGTTGAAAATTGAATGTGTTGAACAGATTCGAGTATTGGCTTTGAATATCAGAAATAAAACGTTGCACGAAATACAACGGAGGAAACTGAATTAAAACGTTGCACGAGATGCAACGGAGGAAACTAAAATTAAAACATTATACGAGATGCAACGGAGGTAACTGAATTAAAATGTTGCATGAGATACAACGGAGGAGAACAACTTTAAAACGTTGCACGAGATGCAATGATTGAAACTTAATAATACGTTGCACGAGATGCAACGGAATGAACTAAAATCATAAATCGATAGAACGAATCGATCGGTTGTGCACCAAGCTTGTGTTGGCAAATAAATACATTGGCAGTGTTGTGTCGAATTTTGATTTATCAAAAGTTACGGTTGTGATCGGCATGATCACTGCGGAAGTCGTGAGTCAGAATAGATTGTTGGTTCATACATAGTATGATGCGAGAAAAATAACTTGATTTTCGAGTGGTATATGCCATACCATGTAAGCGATGAATGACTCGATTCTGAGTGGTGTATGCTATACCAGTTGTGCGATGAATTGTATAGACATAATGTGAGAATTGCGAAAGGTTTGTCCGCAATGGACATGAGAGTACCGAGACTCGATTGGAAATTTACATGATGGTATATTGATGCAAGTGTTCTTCGATAATCGGTTGGAACGATAGGACGGGGACTCGTATCAATGAATGATACGTCGAACAAAAATTTGTAAGTCGGTCGAACGAACGAGACTAATGAAACGATTACGCCTTGAAACAATAATCGGATCGACGAGATAGGAAACTTGAACTTATAATCGAATCGTAGGACTTGCGATCTCGATGGAAATATTGGACGAGGCGAATCAAAAAACGAGTTGATACGTATAGAAAAGTTTATAGTAAACTTGGAGGTATGCAATACGAACTAAAGTCGACGTTGATGCAGATTCAAAGTTGACTCTCGTGTTATCGAAATTGATATGACCTATTGAAATCGATACGTAAGAAAACATAAGCACGATTTGGGAATACAAAATGGGGCAGGCCTACGATATCAAAATTTTTGAAAATAGCAATACGGAAGTGTCGAACTGGTTGATCGTAAACTTTGTGATTGATCA
Source organism: Iris pallida (assembly GCA_029216955.1). Classification (NCBI taxonomy): domain Eukaryota; kingdom Viridiplantae; phylum Streptophyta; class Magnoliopsida; order Asparagales; family Iridaceae; genus Iris; species Iris pallida. The sequence goes on from JANAVB010042817.1 coordinate 3,772,937, forward strand.
GGACGAGACTATAAAGTCATCGACGATTGTTTCGATGCGTATAACACCTCGGGTGTTGACCGTGGGTAAAAAGGCTCGAACTCAATACGAGTATATGTTTCGTAAAATACAGAATTATCGATGGTAGTGCATGACTTTACTCGAAGAATAGTTACGCATCAGTTGTGCCGATAGAAATAGTTTTGTCCGAAATTGGGTAGTCGCATAGAAATCGTTGGAACGTGATTTGGCTCCGAAATAAGATATAGCATGGTTCATAGTAACTGTCCTTTATTAATGATCCACAATTATCGAGCATAGCATTGGGGCAGCTGACCCTAAAAGACTTGACCGCCAAATCAAATTGAATGTTACAAACCCGTAAGATGACCAATACGATGTCGCATATAAAATCACATTGATAACATATATAATGTGGTGCATATTGATGATAAATCTAGGAGATTTTGAGATTTCTGCTATGCACGAGGGCGAGCGGTAAGAGAATGACTTACGAGTTATGACGTTAGATTTGGATTCACCTTGCAATTGAGCTTTTGTGAATCGAACTTATATTCGATGTTTTGAAGCAAACAAATTGGGAATTTGGCTAGTGAATTCCTACTCGTTAGGAATCAAATGTAAGACGCATCATAAAGACTTTGAGTCAAAGCGATTATTGCCTTGAGCACCGTCGCCTCGAGTAAACTTTTGTGTCGGATAGATTGTGGCCTTTGTGCAATGTCAATTTAAAGTTGCGTCGGGAGAATCTAAGCACGGTGTCTAGGTAAGTCACCTAGAGGGCCTAGCCCTGAATGTTGATGCATTTGCAAGTCAACAAAGGAAATTATATCGAGATGAGTTGCATATCCAGACTTCGAAAATAGTTGGACAACGACTTCGAACGCAAGGCGTTGTGAAGGATCGTTGCGATCGGATGCACGACGGCTCGATGCAATGCATAGAATTGATAGTCCATACGAAATAAAAAATACGATTTTGAATCGCGTCACGTGCAGTAGCTTTATTGAATGAATCACATATGTATCGAATATACAGATGCGATAAAATTTTCAGAACAGTCGCTAAAGATAAGTTCGATCGAGAGTACGAGATGGCAAGCATAGGATTGAAATATACCTGTCAGGTTTGTTCCAATTTTCTACCACTGGGCTTGGCTGAAATACACATATTTTGGGATGCCTTGAATAGGTGTACGATCCAAATCAAGTTGTATACTGAATTCAAATTGAGCTGCAGGAAAGACTGAAAGTAAACGAAAGCTTGCACGAGTGTTTCAAACGGAACAATAATAGTTGAGCGAGATCATGAAATGATCTAGAAAATACTTGGAATTGAGTGTTGGTTTTGGTTCGAGGACGAACCTTGTTTTGAGTGGTATATTATGTAATACCCTACTTCGCACGGTGCATTATGCTGAGTCGTTGACTCGAAGAGTCGCGTTGATCCGATTAAGTATCGATACGAATTGATACAAGAGTTACCTCGTCGCAAAAAACGCATCGAGTCGGATCAATACAAAGAGTTACATTGACCCGAGGAACGCATCGAGTAAGATTAATGCAAGTGTTAAGTTGGCCCAAGAGAAAGCATTGAGTCGGCTCGAAGAATCTAAGAAATCGAATCGACGCAAGGCATTAGTCCGATTCGGACAAGTATTAATTTTAGTTGGTTTTGTATACAGGCTATACGTTTACGCTGAAATATAAGAGATCAACATTTTTCCTTATTTACAATGGGGTCCACAAAATCAAATCACCACCTCGCAACGGACTAAGGCATAGGCTCGGTAAGCCAAATCGATCGTATAATTCAACGTAGCACGAAGTGCTCCGCATCGGCTCGACGAAATAATAAGGTGTATCGGCTAAGGTTGGGGGACTTTGAATTCTCTTTCCTACTCCTTTACGCCTAAGTAAAATATATTATTGTATTCTAAATTAACCTATCGAGACCACGAGCGTGACTCGATCGAGAGATGAACATAGTATGTGTCGAACACTAGATAGAACAATTGAAATGAAACATACATCAAATGTACGAGTCGCTATGGAACATTGAATATCGTAAAAGCGAGCACCTCGGTGCGCAAGCCATAAGAACATGGGATAACTGTATCAACAAGTGCCTCAATGCACGAATAATTTTGTGCCCCCGTGCACGAGTTAGTATGCTAGAATATTGAAAGACTATATCGGCACGAGTGCCTCAGTGCACGAGCTATAGAATATTGAATACCCTATCGAGGCGTGCCTCAGTTGTACGAGTCAGAGGAAAGAAACATACATTGAACACTAAGGCTTAGAACATGGAATTACGGTATCGAGATGTGCATCGCATGCACAACTCGAAGAATAGAGAACAATCATGTCAAAGCGTGCATACATGCACGAGAATCATAAAAGATGGCTTCATTGCGAAGAGAACAGTTGTGGCATGAATGTGACGGAACTGTCAGATATGACATGATGCCTTGAAAATATTCAGGACTTTGGGTCGTTCAGTTGACAAATATTGAGTTGGGACATGATTCAATTGAACATTGAAACAAAGTATAGAATGTGAGAACATAGAAAGTTAATGTGAGAAATATGAGATGATTCAAATTATGAGCCACGGACTCAAGATATGTTTGGTTGTTTGAATAAGACGCGCGTTGCATGGTCGAATGGACTTGAGAAATGAATTGGAGATAATCTTCCGTGCGCGGGTGTTCCCTCGAACGGGTATGTGCCGGGGCGCCGGGACCGTTTGGCCTAGAAGGGATGTTAAAATTTGCTGGGGACACATCTCTAAGACGACTAGTGACTAGTTATTGGCGTGAATGATGCACTGATTGGTATGCAACGGTAACTCTTCGGTTATTGGGATAGCAACCCACTCCGTTAAGTACCGGGCTTCCCAAATTAAGAAAAGAAAAAAAAGATAAAAAAGAAACATCTTTAGTCCATTCTGGTGCGGATACGCCAATAACCTTCCTATAGTTGAAGAACGCTGGGCCGAAAGTACAGGAATAATATATCCTGTACAGAGCACTTATAACATGACAGAGAAGGAATGAGGCGTATTCACCTTGTGTCGGTACAAAGGCGTATGTGTCAATGTTGGTAAGAAGTCACGAAACAATACGAGATTGCTATTGGTTGCTTGCTTACTTATACGAATCAAAATAACATGCTTGCCATGATAACATGCTTATTACTTTCGAATATGCCATGAAATCGATCCTAAGGAGAACATAGAAAGATAACTAAATTGCATGTTGAATGAATCAATGCATAACAAATGTTGGTTAATTTAAGTAGGTATTTGATTAGTATAGCGAGGACAAAATTACCAATCCCCCACTAGTTTGATAGCAGGTTCAGGGAATGGTCTGCTCGCAGCGGAGCTTCGCTTGATTACGCTGAGGCTTGGAATTTCGTAACGTTTGAAGCATGCGATCGCATTGACGCTCGGACTTGCAACAGGATTGATGCGGCCGAGATATAGAAGGCAAGATGTATGGAACGATGAAATCCTTTGTGAGAAAGAGAGAACTAGAGTGTTGTAGCCAATGTGGCAAATTTAGTTGGGCTATTGAAAGCCTTTGTAATCTCAGTTCATTTATCAATAAAGAGAATTATTTTATATGCTCCATTTTCTTTTGTTGTTAATATCAAATCAAAGATAACCATTTGAGAACTTGTCATCTTGTCTTGTATGAGTGTAACTCTAAACTCGTACGGCATCACATCCCAGCGAGGATGATGATTCGGATAAATTGATACAAGGACGAGCAATTTTTTGGGTCGGGGTGTGACAAACCCCTTACCTCTGTGCCTCGTCGTACGCTCGAATGCCACCACCGCTCTTACTTCGACCCACAACGCCCGTTATCGCTGCACCCGGCCATGCCCTATCGAGGTCCATCGCATGCAGTCTCCTCGACTAAGCCGGCAAAAACTTACTATCAATGAATTAAGCATATGGCGCCTAGCGACATTCAATAGTTGGCGCTACTCAATCAAATTATCATCCAAAGCAGTTAGATGACGTGGCGTACATGCCACTAATCTCAAAGAACGTGCACATGATACTGCCTATGACTATGCGTATATCTCTTATAGAATGTCACGCGTCCCATGCAGTTAAGTTAACCATTCGCACGACTGGGTGAATGACGTGCCAAATACAGTATGCGCCAATCAGGTTACTACTTAACAGTTATCTCTGAACTCTATAAATAGAGTTTCAAATCACTTTCAAAGCATCACTAATGATCATAATCTCCTGAAAACTTGCTGCAGCACTCTCCAAAGGCTCTTTTCTTCGACATCGTATCGTCCAAGGAATAAAGTGATCGTCTTTTGATCAAATTCCTATAGTTGTACTTTTCCAGAATTCAATTGTACCATTGTCTTTCTTTTTCTTAGTTTGTAAAAAAAGTTTTGTTTTTGCAAAAAAAATGGCGACTCTGCTGGGGACGACTTTCTCCTCCGACGAGAAAGTGACAACTCAATGCGATATTACATCGATCGACAAGACACAGAAGACTTTGGTTGTAAAAGTCGACCAAACTGCCTACGAAGCCATAATTGGCGTAGGGGGTGCCAAGCGCGCCACCACTGCTGCTGTCAAGAACAGAGCGTGTGCTATCTGGACTCCAAAGTCCTCTAATCCACCAATCATGACTCCTACGCCAATCTTGGAGAAAAGCTCTGTAGCCACATCCACTTCCTCACTAATTCTGAAATTGGTAGAGAGTGCTCCAACTACTACCTTGGCGCCAACCAAGGAACAGCGTCGCATGGCTACTTCTTCTTCCTTACTAATTCTATAATTGGTGAAGAATGTGCCAACCACTGTCCTGGCGTCAATCAGGGGACAATACCATATGACCATTTCTTCCTCATCACCAATTCTAAAACTGGTGGAGAACACGCCAACCACCGTCTTAGTGTAGAACAAGGAAAAATGCCACTTGGCTAATCATACCTCCTCCTTAGTGCTAACCTTGGGGGAGAAATTACATATCACTGTCCCTGCACAGAATAAAAGAAAGTGCCCTATGGCCATTCCTTATCCTTTACCAGTCCTAGACTCGGTAGAAAACGCATTTGACTATGCCCCTGTGTCAGTCAATGCGAGAACACTTTCGAGTAAAAAAGTCTACTTCTCTTGGCAGAGACAATCAAATCAATGCCAAGAATTTAGATTCTACTCAAAGTTTATTTTCTACTGCTCATCTGCGCTGCGCTAAATGCGTTAGAGTAGTGTGTGCAAAACAACAGGGCATCATACTCACTCCGCATGGCCAGCACCAATCAAGCTAAAGCGAAGAACTTCCTACCATGCATATTTCAAGAACAAGATAGGGTAAACTGAGGGTGCCCCAGACAGACAGCCAGCTGGCACACAACTATAACATGTGCACTTATTTCAATCAGTGCAGAACAATGTCAAGCCTGCATCAAGAACAATCTGTACTACCTACCAAGTTGCCTGTATGGAGAGTTCCTTAAGTCAAGAATCCTCTCATTTATGCCAACGAAGTCAGCATTTCTCTGTTCACCAGGGTATAGGACACCTCAAGAACCGAAATTATGTTTCTAACATCATCAAGGAATATGTACCTCCGACTTCTCCTTATCCTGTTACCGTAATCGATCTCCGCAAACTTCTTGTATAAAAGCAAAATATGACAAGACCATCTCGTCCACCTGTAACTCCACATCAGGAACATCACTGTAATCATCACCACAAAGTAGTGATAAAATGTTGCTGCCAATCAGCTAAACATTTTGTCTTCGATCGTTAGAACTACACTCGGACTTCTGAACTTGTGATGGTGGGCGAAGATGAGTTTCTATATGCTTCGGTCAACATGACATCCCGAAGCACTGGGGTGGAAAACGTCCAAGATGTAATGCATTCCGTAATCCCAGTCAACAATACCTTGATCGTATCCGTGACTCTGGTGAAGGACTCTACCAAAATGCCAGATCAAGAAGCCAAGACCTATTCAGTCAAAGTAATCTTCCTTCCGACCAAGAAATAATCGGTCAAAGGAATCTTTCTTCCAACCAGGGATTAATCAATCTTCCTTTCGACCAAGAAACAATCAGTCAAAGAAATCTTCCTTCCGACCAAGAAATAATCGGTCAAAGGAATCTTTCTTCCGACCAGAGAACAATCGGTCTTCTATCCGACCAAGAAACAATCGATCAAAGAAATTTTCTTGATTCTGACTAAGATTTCTTCGACCAAAGGAATCTTTCCACTCTTCATCCTGGGGGTAGTTCTCTGTATGACTTTGACGCCGATAGTAAGAGCTCTGAGCGGACTATCTTTTCCAAGTATGCATGTTGACTGCCTATGTCACTAATGAAGAACAAGATGCGTCTAGCTCCAGCAGGAGGATTGCTGCATTAGAGACTAACTTGAAAACTATGGATGAAATGGTTGCAAGTATGCATGCTGTGATTATAGCACAACTTACTGTTCCACCAGTTGTGAATCCAATTCCAACCCAAGAACATATGTAAAACCCCTATTTTATTATTTTTATTTTTTTTATTATTTTAAAAAAAATAGTTAAATATTTATTTTTATGCAATTTATAATTTCTATTAATTATTAGAAGCGACCTTATCCATTGTTGAGTTTTGGAGCACTAGACGACCATGACCTTTAGCACGAAAGATGTAGCAGGACGCCTTGACTAATGTACTAGCCATGCCAGGGGAAGCCTAGCCATGGTGATGTCCAAACTAGAAAAACCAGACCAAATTGTGAATTGACTTATTTAAAGTATTTAAATTAAATATTATTTTGTATATTGATTTTTAGGTGACCCGGGTTGTCCAATTCTGTCCGAACTGGGCCCGGACCGAACCCAAGCCCGAGTAAGTATGTAGTGTGACCAAATTTGACCATGTAGGCATATTTTGGATATGTACAAATATTTCCTAAATTATTTTGAAATTTATTTACAATTGGTAATTATTTAATTATTGGTACAAAATATTGGTATTTTGTTATTAAATAATATTTTACAACATTGTACAAATTATTCTAGACCCGAATTTGGAAGTGTGGTATGGGTTCACCAAAACCACCATTGAACAAATTTGTTATTTTATTATCATTAAAGTTATTTTTGAATAAATATATATGTTCACTCTACTTATATGTTATTATTAAATTTATTGTAAAGTAAATTATATATGTATATATATAGATGTGTTTAAATACATTAATTATTTGAAAAGATAATATTAAGTTATATTAAATTTGTGATGATTCTTGATATATATATATATATATATATATATATATATATATATTTTTGATATATATATATGCGTATATACATAAATATTAAATTTGAAAAGGTTTAGAATATTTTAATATTAAGTTATATTAAATTTGTGATGATTCTTGATATATATATATATGCGTATATACATATAGATATATATAAATATATATAAGAGGTTTAGAATATTTTAGTAATATATATATATATATATATATATATATATATATATATATATATATATATATATATATATATATATAAACTCACCCAATGTGGTCGGCCCTACAGCCGACCACAATACCAAGCAAAAATTCAGCAGCTGCTGCGCTTGTCACTACCACATTTCTAGTTTGAGGGTATTTTTGTCATTTTTGGGGTTATTTGAATTTATTATAATTTATTTGAATTTATGAGAATTTTTAGAATTTATTTTTGAATTGTTTGAATGAGGGTTGACTAGGTTGACTTTGACTAGCAGTGACCATGGTAGACTAACCTAGGAGCTAATCCTAGTTGAATTTGGACTTGGTTAGGTTATGCAACCCTAGTTAGACTAGAGTTGACCCATGGTATGGTTATTTGACTTAAGTTAGACTTTTAAGTCATAAGCCATGACTTGTGATTAACCCTTAACTCAATAACTAGCCATAGAGGCACAAAGCCCATTTACTAGTACCTAACCCTAGCCCTAACTTTATTGTCTGGCCATTACACCCATTGGGAAACCTTCTCCTATAAATATTCTCCTCCATTTAGGACTAGCCTCATTAGGAAAGAGCAAGTTTAGAAAGAGGTATTTTCCCTACTTCAAAAATTCCTAGAAAATCCATTTTAACTCCTTTTTAATCCAAACAAATTGCAATAAGTTCTAATTGATGTTTTCTTGCTGTTGGAATTGGTTATTCTTAGTTTTCTACCAATTTGAATTGTTTGGTGGCTTTTGGGAATCCTCATTCAAAGGATTTTTGTGTTGGAGAACACCATAGGTAAAATCCTAATCCACCTATTTAAATTTGGTTTTAATTACATGGATGCCTAGCCCTAAGTATCCTAACCTTGTAGGAATAGGATTTGTAGGAATTTGTGTCCTGTACGTGTCTGTATCGGACACGTATCAGTGACAGCCATAGGTGTTTGACAAAATGTCTCAATGGACATTTCGTTCTATTTTTGTAAAACTTTTTAAATAGAAAAATGTATTTTTGGGTCGCTTACACATTTCCATTGCTCTGAACTTGTATCCAGTTTGTGTCGTGTCGTTTTGACACTCGTACACGCGTTCTCGGATACGCGCGTGCAGCCCAGGCGAGTCCCCTGCTGCTCGGGGCTCCTGCAGGACACAACACGCCTTTGTTGGACACGAAATTTTGTGGACTCGAGGGGGCATGCACTGACATCATGCCCCCAAAATTTCATCGAGTCTCGTGCACTGCTTAGGGAGAAATAGATCGCGCACGAAAATTTCCATATTTTGCGCACAGTGTGTTATTAGCCACTGATACGGCTCGACACAGCGGACACGGCGACACGAGGACACGATTCAGGGTGACACACACCTAGGTCTACCCTAGGCGCACCCACTGACACGAGCACGTGTCCCAGTTCGCGTCGTGTCGAGTGCACGGCAAGCGTGCACCTGTGCACGATGCAGCGCCTAATTGTTGTGTCTGTGTGCACTGTTTGCGTATTTATTTCAGTTGGACACATTTGTGTCCTCTTGATGGGACACAAACACATCATATGATACGAGCACATGTTATATTTTATTTACCAACCTATAAATTTGTGTTTTGATTTGGTTTTATGTGTAAATTCCTAATTACCTAATTCTGAAACTGTGTAGTATTATTCCTGCATTTTTAGATTTTGAAACATGGACTTTGGGAATTGTTTAATCTAAATTAATGCTGTTAAGTATTGGTTTTAGTCCCTAAACCTGTCCTCCTATTAGTTATCTACTTGGGTTTTGATTTTGGGTGTTATTGGTGGTGTTTTGATTCAATTTGGGGAAATGTGAAACTGTCAAAGGCTGAGCTCAAAACTGAGATTGCATTGTTTATGTTAGAACTCAAAAGCTGAGTTCATGCAAACCTGAGATTAGTGTAGGTTTAAATGAATTGATTTCCCTTTCTTTTTCACTGAAATCTGAACTGAATTTTCCTTCTTTTAACTGAGATTCATATTGCTATAAACCTGAGTTTAGTATGAGTAATGAACTGTTATGGTTCCTTTCCTTTTTTTCTGATATCTAAGTTCATATTAAATCTGAGATAGGTTAAATTTGAGTTTGTTTTGATATACAACTTGTGTATTGTATTGGGGGTTCTATGGGTTAATTTCCTTCCCTTTTTAACTGAATTAACAGGGATTATGATAGGTGGTTTGGTTCCCTCACTGTGTTGTAATTTTCTGAATCACACACACATTCTTGAACACCTGCACACACACACTCTTCACACATATGACACACTAGCCTACCCCCACCTTCCTGTCATCAGGACAGTCCTCTCTCTCTCTCACATTTCTCTCTCACTCACTTTTCCCTCTCACACTCACACTCACACCATACTGACCTCACAGCATATCACTTCACTGTTCACTCTCACACCCTATCTCCTTTTACACCTATGCTCTTCACATACACATACAACATACTAGCCTACCCCCACCTTCCTGTCACCAGGACAGTCCTCTCTCCCACTCACATTTCTCTCTCACACACACACAGTTTTATTTCAGTAACACTTGGCCTATGGCACACACTCACATCACTCATGCATACACACACATAGCCCTCTTTATATATATATATATATATATATATATATATATATATATATATATATATATATATATATATATATATATATATATATATATATATATATATATATATATATTAAATGCCATGTTATATATAGCTAATGTGTAGTGATGTATGCCTATATATATATAGTTAGTTTCTTTTATGTATTGTTCTTGAATGCCTAGTATAGATAACTTGAATATTGGACAAGTATGACTTATGAATGTGTGTGTTGGCTTGATTTAGGTTTGGGTAGCCTTGAAATGGTGTGTACTAGCTGGTGTAGGCTTGTGTGACCTAGTATAGACTAGTTTAGACTTGATGGCCTAGTTTAGACTTGGTTAGACCTAGTTGACCTAGTTTGACTTCTAGGGTTGACCAGAGTTGACCAAGAGTTGACTTTGGCCTAGATTCATGTAGAATGCATTGTAGTATTTCATTTTACCATTCTGGACTTGTTGTGACTTGTGCTGTTCTAAATAGGAGCCAGACACCACTCCTCGGATAGTACTTTTCAGTTGGACACTCAGATACCAGGCGAGTACATTCTCTGATCATTTTATATCATGTTTAGGATTATATTTTCTGCTTTAGACTATCTTACTTGATGCTGACACGTTAGAACACGGATTGGTACTATATGGATCCCTTCATGAGATGTTATCCTTCTCGGGAGCATGAGATACTTTTGTCTCATGTGTGTTTCACTTACATCACGTATCTTATGCTTCTATTATCATAAATCTTCGGGAATCAGCTAGTGACTCATGTACCCTCATGATCACCGAGCCTTCACGAATTAATTCATGAATCACCCTTTATGGGCAACGTAGTATAATCATGAATCTTAACGTAACTTGAATGGATCCTTGTGTATTGATTGGGGATGGAGGAGTATAAACGAACATGTGAATAAATCCAAGTAGTGTAATCATGAATCAATTCCAAGTAGTGTAATCATGAATCAGTCCTTAGCCATTCACATGTTTATACAGTACTCTGAATCACTAGCACTGTCTCTCTTTATATATATCATAGATATTTACTTACACTCTCTCTCTTACATTTTTCTATTCTTCAGTTCCTGTATGTTATTCTCTAGCATGATTATAATTCCTTTTCCTGCTATGACTTGTTGAGATGTATTATGCTCACTCCTGTCCTGACTAGACCTGTTGAAATAATACAGAGGATGAGGACGAGGCGGGCTGCCCTACCTATTATGGGGCTACTTTAGATGACAGCTGTGACTTGGACCAGCAGCCGGACCCTATAGCTGTGGATGACACTCTTCTAGACTAGGATGTTTATTTACATTACTCTATGGATGACTGTACATATTGATACTTGGGATCTGGGATTATGTATTTATCTTAGACACTTAGACTCTCTGTTTGTACTTGGGATTCCTTCCATTTCAACAGTTTTATTTATCTATCTATCTGCTATTTTATCATCTGTATTTCCTTGAGTTTTATATCATATCGTGATTTTTCTTCCTTAGTTGTGATTGAGTTTACTATTATCATGTCACCCCCATTCGGGGAGTATAAACTGCTTAGAAATTATTGCTAGATGTTGTGACATAGGACAGCGTTCTACCGCCGACACTACGGCGTAGGCTGGACGTACCTACGTCTCGTGCCCTTACTCTAGGTGCGGGTTGTGACAGCGCTCAATGGAGGGGGGCCGACCCTTTTGCCCATGGAATAGCAGCAACATATTTAAGGGGCCGACCCCCTTTAGCCTGGGTATCAACATGTATATTCTTAACCTAAATTCCTCTCTCCTCATCTCTCCTCCATCCTCCTCCCACTCTTCGGCGTGCGTGCCAGCCTCGCCGGAGCAACAGCATCTCCGCCTCCGATCGTCACGGCGACAACAACAACAACAATAAAACAACAGATTCCCACTTTAAGGTATCATACTTCTCCGTTCGATTTCTCCATCATCTTAAATCCTTTTTTAGATCCGTCAATTTGTGTAGAAAGTCCACATGACCCTCTAGAATCCACTTCAAATAAATTTATTTATTCTGCAATAAATTCCATGTTTAATTAAATTAAAATTTTGGAGAAACCCGTTTTCAAAACCTTAAAAACCCGGTACGAGGTACGTCCCGACAAATCGGGCGACCCCATCGCAAACCGAGAGTACCGAAAGGTCCATATCGACTTTGCGGACGTGCGGGCTTTGACGGAATTTAAATTGGTTGCGTGTGCGCGACGAATTTGACCCGTATCCGTCAAATTTTTTTGTATCGGGCTTTTGGGAATTTCCCAATTACTTTGTGCACACACATCAAATCGTGACAAAACTTGTGCCATTGGACTCGAAATATTTTTCTGGTCCTGTGAGCCAAGTTTGGTCCGATTATGAGACCGTTGATCGGGACGCTATTTTGGCGGGCCTACAATCCCACTCAACGGGCGATTTTGTGCACGGCCCATCGGAATCCAAAATTGGATATACCGCTGGGTTCGTCTCATCAAAAAAATTCGTAGACATATAGTTTGACGACCTTAGAGACCGTAGGTTCTGGCGCACATTTTGGTGCAAAGCGGGTCCAACGGCGGACATTATTTTGACCCGAAATTACGATTTTGCTCCTGTTCCAGAATTTAACTTTTGGACAGGCAATTCCTAGGCATATCTTATATTCCAAACTCGTTCGTGATGTTTGTTGTAGCATCCGGAGTCATATGCGGGATTTGGTTTTCTCTGGCACCGTTTATTTGTCGGTTCAAGCTACTGGATCTTTACTTTTGCACATAACCTCAGGCAAGATACCTTGACATCTTGTACTTATATTTGATTCATGATATTTTATATGTTTCTAGTATTTTACATTAGTAAGAGTGTGTCCAAGTATGACTTGGGTGCCATCGATATGTATATCGATGTTTGTGTGTGTGCGTGTGTGTGTGGACCATATGTGGTAGCTGACTTCTAGTTGCCCGGTTATGGGTTCATGGTTTCCCTGTTATGGGTGTATCGCTAGAGGATATATCCATTGCACGGCCCTGACCATCGTCAGATATGGTCAGGAGACATGCTAGCGATGTAAAGTATGGAGTAGGGGATATATCCATTGCACGGCCCTAACCACGCGTCAGATACGGTCAGAGACATATACTAGTTCATGCGAAAGCCTCTAGCGGATGCTATGCTTTATTCCTACCCACTTATACGTTCCAGTATAGTTTTTGACTTGCATTACACCTAGATGGTTAGGTTCCATTGTGTTGGAGCATGTGATCTTTCCTTTGTCATGTTTCATTTACAGTTCATTATTGTATTATTTTTATGTATCTTGTTACGTCCCTCTGAGGACCTGGTTATCTCTCCAGGTGTGTGCTTTCATGGTTTACTGCAGGTGTTCTAGCCAAGATTTTGGGCATCTCCATTTCTTCGAAGATGATCACTCTTGGTTCGTCTTGATACTTTCATGGATCATTTTCTTGTATACTTTATCTCCTTTTGATAGTTGGTAGTGGACTTTTATCTCCGCACAACGAATGTACCATAAATATTCGAGTTGATTTTATAGTATTATTCATTTATTGTGGATGAGATTTAGTTTGTCTTGGATTACTACATTTTACAGCTTATGTATACATACAAGGTTTCCATATATTGGAGTGTGCTTCGTATGTATGCAACTGGCATGATACGTATCTGGTCTCAAGTATTTTGGGACTGGGGCGTTACATGTTTTTGTGGTGCCCCATGCAGGTCCAGTTTGCCGTTTCGGTTACATGACTGTACCGAACAGGCCTGCAATATAGGATTAGAGTCTAGAATCTCATCCACCTACTTGACACCCTTTTTTGACTTCAAATTTTGAACTCTCGTTCGACCTCCTTGATTTGCATCTTACTTGAGCTCTTCCTACCGTAATCCTTATTTCCATACTTGATAGGAAGATGACTACACTAATATATGCTCATTGGTCAACCACATGGCTAAAATGATTACATTGACAACTAGTATGCCTTGAGATCCTAATAGAGTTATAAAGCTATGAAGATAGTGGGACCATATTTTCAAGAAGTATGAACTTAGGGATTAGTTAGTTCCAAGTTGGGTAATAGCAACATTAATAACTTCGAAGGATTTTAGAACTTTATTTTATCTACAAAATGATAGAGGAATCTATATACAATTGAGAAAGGAGATTGAATTGATTTTGAGTTTTGATTTTGAAGGTCTTCGAAAAATACTTATGATTCAGTGAATTATAGCTATCCATCCTTGAATAGATATAAAGTTGGTTGAAATTTTTTTTTGAAATTTAAATACTGTTGTAAGATTATGAGGGCAGTTGATAAAGCTTGGTTTTAAATTGGGATGTATGGTTCCCAATTAATAAGTTCGTAAAATTTTGAATTTTAAGTTTGGAGTAAGGTTATTAAGAATTTTGGTTAAAAATATTCTGAAGGATATATAATCAAATTGAGGATCTACTTTAAGCTCTTGTATGAATTACGATTGATAACTCCTATTTAAATTTTGAGTTTAAGATTTGGATTAATGATAGAACAAAAAAAATATATATAGATTTGATTTGTGACACAATAAAGGTTTATTCGAGATTGATTGGAAATTTTGGAAAAAAAATTGATTCGATGACTGATAAGATCATTTGAATATTGAGTTTAAAGTTAGATTGCTAATATTACAATCTTTGGAAAAAAGTTACTAAAGATGTGGTGAAAAGTTATTTTGCTTGATTAAAGGAATTTACCATTTAAAAAGTTATGTTTTGGTTTGAATGACTTAGAAATAGAAGTTATGTAATGTGTGCGTCTAAATATTGAGCTGTAAATTTTAGATTATTCATGATATGTTAAAAGTTTATCTTGAGGGTTACTGGAGAAACTTTTGGAGTTTTAAAGTTATAAAGTGATTTTTTTTTTTGATTCATGAGTTTCTTGAGTTTAAAAGTTGGAGTGGAAATGTTAAATTTTGGAAAGGTTAGTAGTAACGTGATGGAAGTTTACTTGGAAAAGGATTTGATTTGGTCATAATTAAATTTGACGGCTTGGAGTGGATACGAAATTTGGATAGTTCATTTTAGAAAAATTTATTAAGGAACTTTTGGAGGAAACTTGAGTTTTCAATTTTAATATTAGGCCATTAGGATAGCCCTAATAAATTGGAAGTATTACATACTAAATGCCATGTCACTCATGACCATGATAGTAGTATATACACAAGCGTTGCTAGTCATCTACCAAACTATATTTTTATCTCAATCTTTACTTACTCGATTCCCCCTCAATCTAGATCTTTTATTGTGACCTTCTAACTGTTTGTAATATTTGAATAAAGATTTAATTGTTCCTTAACTGTATTCATCTAGGAGACTATCTTCTCTCTACTATATTTCTAAATTATTTTACTGAATTTTTAATTAATTGTATTGCATGCTTTAACTAGATCTCCTTAGTTTTTTGTGCGTTAATTGTCACCTCATGAACTCCCACTTTCTATTTAGATATTTTGACATCCCTTACCGTGACTTTGATATTTGGAGCACAACACTAGACTTTTCCCTTCAACAAACTTCATATGTAAGACCTAGACGAGCCAACCTTCATGTAGACATATCATATCCCACCAAAATACGTCTCTTTGTACTCTATTTTCTTGACATGACTTTCCAGTCAAATGCTAAGCTATAACCTCTACCATGACACCAGTTACTTTCGGACTTGAATTAGAGGTCCAACGTTGACTCATTTCTTTCAACCTGATAGGTGATTGTGTTCTACTTCATTTATTAAATGCCTAACTTTGTGCTTACCTTGATTGTATGACCCATTGTCCCATCACACTATTAGTTGAACTCTTATAAGTTGGGTAGAATACCTCACAACCTAACAAAACCATTATCCTTATGAATCATATTGATGAGTTTACTCAGACTAGAAATTCATAGGACCCTAAACTTATATAGGCGACCAAGCCATAAATGAAGAAAACTAGGACAACTGTAAGGGCCCACACTTCGGACAAGACTTGATTTTAAAAGATCTTGGACTATTTAAAATCTCCTTCATCAGTACCTCCCTTGCTCATATTTTGACTATCTCATGCTGCTAATGTAGCTTCAGTTTTGCAAGCTTATTTCGTTATCAAGCTTGATCATGACATATATTATTGGGTGCACCCACTAACATATTGTCTAATCAGAACCGGTGTATGATGGTCTGATCAACCTATTGCACTTTGGTTCGCTTTTCATGAATTATTCTACGTGGATGGAGACATAGATAAACTTGCCTTAGAGTCTTATCCGCGACAGCATTGACAACTCTCATTTGAATTATTTTTGTCGCCTATGAACCCCGTATTCGTACTCGTTTGCATCGTCCTTGAACTCTTTATTGTTTTTACTTATATTAGAAAGACCAGAAACTGTACATGATAGATAGATGTAAGATATCACCTTTAGTTTTCCTATCAGTTATTTCAACACGAATTTAGATAGCCACCGACCAACTCATGTGGCTATATCCTCACCTTAAACTCTTCTTCTCCCCAATCCTAGAAATTTCATTGTGCCCTTCCAACCCCACTTGAACGCACGAGGGTGATTTTAATCATCACTTAATCAAACCCTCGACCAAGACGATTAGTGTCCAGTTCTCTCTTAAGGAATCACATCTCCTAAATGTCTAATTTATTTTCTTTGGCCTACTCAATTCCTTACTGTTCTTCTAAATTAGATATTCAAAATTTTGTTACATTAGCGATCCTTATTCAATTCCATAACCATGATATATTTTTGTATATATCGACTCCACAATTTTCTATTGCATGGTGGTGTTGAACGCCGTTTTATCGCCTCCACCAAAAATTTAATTGTATTTTGGTATTGATGAACTCTTCCTATCCCTCAACCCTATCTAACCTATTAATCCTAAATTTTGAGGACGAAATTCTTGTAAGTTGGGTAGGATGTAAATCCCCTATTTTATCATTTAAAAAAAATACTTAAATATTTATTTTTATGCAATTTATAATTTTTATTAATTATTAGAAGCGACCTTATCCATTGTTGAGTTTTGGAGCACTAGACGACAATGACCTTTAGCACGGAAGATGTAGCAGGACGCCTTGACTAATGTACTAGCCATGCCGGGAGAAGCCTAGCCATGGTGATGTCCAAACTAGGAAAATCAGATCAAATTGTGAATTGACTTATTTAAAGTATTTAAATTAAATATTATTTTATATATTGATTTTTAGGTGACCCGGGTTGTCCAATTCAGCTCGAATTGGCCCGGACCGAACCCAAGCCCGAGTAAGTATGTAGTGTGACCAAATATGACCATGTAGGCATATTTTGGATATGTACAAATATTTCCTAAATTATTTTGAAATTTATGTATAATTGGTAATTATTTAATTATTGGTACAAAATATTGGTATTTTGTTATTAAATATTATTTTGCAACATTGTCCAAATTGTTCTAGACCCGAATTTGGGAGTGTGGTATGGGTTCACCAAAACCACCATTGAACAAATTTGTTATTTTATTATCATTAAAGTTATTTTTAAATAAATATATATGTTCACTCTACTTATATGTTATTATTAAATTTATTGTAAAGTAAATTATATATGTATATATATAGATGTGTTTAAATACATTAATTATTTGAAAAGATAATATTAAGTTATATTAAATTTATGATGATTCTTGATATATATATAGATATATGCATATATACATATAGATATATATAAATATATATAAGAGGATTAGAAGATTTTAGTATATATATATATATATATATATATATATATATATATATATATATATATATATATATATATATATATATATATATATATAAACTCACCCAATGTGGTCGGTCCCACAGCCGACCACAATACCAAGCAAAAAATTAGCAGCAGCTGCGCTCAATGGAGGGGGGCCGACCCCTTTGCCCATGGAATAGCATCAACATATTTAAGGGGCCGACCCCTTTTAGCCTGTGTATCAACATGTATATTCTAAACCTAAATTCCTCTCTCCTCCTCTCTCCTCCATCCTCCTCCTACTCCTCGGCATGCATGCCAGTCTCGCCAGAGCAACAGCATCTTCGCCTCCCGATCGTCACGGCGACAACAACAACAACAATAAAACAACAGGTTCCCACTTTAAGGTATCCCACTTCTCCGTTCGATTTCTCCATCATCTTAAATCCGTTTTAAATCCGTCAATTCATATAGAAAGTCCACATGACCCTCTAGAATCCACTTCAAATAGATTTATTTATTCTACAATAAATTCCATGTTTAACTAAATTAAAATTTCCGAGAAACCCGTTTTTAAAACCTTAAAAACCCCGTATGACGTACGTCCCGACAAACCGGGCGACCCCGTCGCAAATCGAGAGTACCGAAAGGTCCGTATCGACTTTGCGGACGTGCGGACTTTGACGGAATTTAAATTGGTTGCGTGTGCGCGATGAATTTGACCCGTATCCGTCAAATTTTCCCGTATCGGGCTTTTCGGAATTTCCTAATTACTTTGTGCACACTCATCAAATTGCGACGAAACTTGCGCCATTGGACTCAAAATATTTGTTTGGTCCCGTGAGCCAAGTTTGGTACGATTATGAGACCGTTGATCAGGACGCTATTTTGGCGGGCCCACAATCCCACTCAACGGGCGATTTTGTGCACGGCCCACCGGAATCCATAATTGGACATACCGTTGGATTCGTCTCATCAAAATAAATCTGTAGACATGTAGTTTGATGACTTTAGAGACCGTAGGTTCTGGCGCGCATTTCGGTGCAAAGCGAGTCCAACGGCAGACATCGTTTTGACCCGAAATTACGATTTTGCTTCTGTTTCAGAATTTAACTTTTAGACAGGCGATTCCTAGGCATATCTTATATTCCAAACTCGTTCGTGATGTTTGTTGTAGCATCCGGAGTCATCTGCAGAATTTGGCTTTCTCTGGCACCGTTTATTTGTCGGTTCGAGCTACTGGATCTTTGCTTTTGCACATAACCTCAAGCAAGATACCTTGCCATCTTGTACTTATATTCGATTCATGATATTTTATATGTTACTAGTGTTTTACATTAGTAAGAGTGTGTCCAAGTATGACTTGGGTGCCATCGATATGTATATCGATGTTTGTGTGTGTACGTGTGTGTGTGGACCATATGTGGTAGCTGACTTTTCCGATATATTGCAGTTATACTCCATAACTTCTTTGACCTGTTGACACGTCTCCTACACGACACATGAGTGAGGATCATAGAGTCGGCACGAACCTACGTATTCGACTTGCTACCGATACGGGCGGTTCGTGTGTCGGTTCATTTATGGATTAGCGGAGTCTAGATATAGACTTGCATAGATATATGGATCGCCAAGTCATGGATATGACTTGTGTGATACATGGGCGGGGAAAACTACTGGGACGTATGAGCTAGCCCACAGCCTTCTAGTTGCCCGGTTATGGGTTCATGGTTTCCCTGTTATGGGTGTATCGCTAGAGGATATATCCATTACATGGCTGTAAGCCCCTGATTTTCAAGTTCATTTTTAATTAGTGTTAATTAACTTTTAATGTCATTTATAACCTTAAATAATTATTAGGAATTTTTAGGAATTTTTTTAGAATTTTTAAATGATTTTAAATGAGTTTTAAAATACAAAAATATTGATTTGTAATTTATTTAAATGTTTTAATATCAATTTGCAATTATTAGAATTGTTTTAATACTATTTTGTAATTATTAGAATTGTTAATATATTGGTTTGTAATTTCCTAATTGTTATGTGCAAATTTCTTTTGCACATAAACAGTGCGGGATGGATTATACAAATATTTATTTTGCACTTAGAAACTATAGGGACCTATTTGCAATTACCTAAACTACAGGGACCTAACGCTAATCCTAAACCTACCCCCCCGACCGACGACCGCCACGCCGACGGGCAGCCCCCGCCATTTCCGGCTGCCCGACCGACCTATCAACCGCCCTAAACCCCTATAAATAAACCCCTCTCTCTCCCCAGTCAAAATCCTAGACTCCCCGACCATCCACCGCCGACCACAGCCTCGTTCTTCCCCGAAGACCCTAGCCGAAACCCTAACCCCGACGAACTCCTCGTCCAGCCCCCACGCCGAGTGCCACCACCCCTAACCACCGCCGACGAGTTCGCCTCGACGAGACGCGTCGATCGCCACCGGAGCGCCACCGTCCCGACCACTTCTCCGCCGTCCAAACCCTTCGACAGCCCCCCGATCGACTGGACACGTAAGTAGCAGTGTCCTTACGAGTCGTGCGTGTCTCGTGTTGTGTCCATATTGTTCGCCGTGTCTTGGCGAACGTGAACGTGGAACTGGACACGTGAAACTCGTGTCATGCGTGTCATAATCAACCCGGACACTTAGACTCCTGTGTCCCTAACTGTCAGGACACAGGACCGATATTTATATTATTTTTATTATTAAACTAACTTAAACCAAATAAAACTAACATGAAACCTATTCCTAACACAGCGGGCCGCTGGCCCACTGGCCAGCGCGCAGTGATCAAACACCCCCCCCCCCCCCCCCCCCCCCGCTGGCTTAGGTTCGAGCCCCCCTTTCTGTTTCCTTTTTTTCTTTTCTTTTCTTTTCTGTTTTCTTTTCTTTTTCTTTTCATTTTGTATTTTTATATATATGTATATATATATTAATATATATATATATATGTATATACTGTATTTTAACAGTATTTAATATATATGTATATATTTTATAGTTAGTAAATTTTATATATATATATATGTTTATATATACATTTTCCTATGTATATATATATTATATATATACACTATATATATATATATATATATATATATATATATATATATATATATATATATATATATATATATATATATATTTGTATATATATATATATTTGTATATATATATATATACTTTGTAAATTAAGTATTTTTCCTTATATATCTATATATATCCTTTTAGCATAGGTATATATATATTCTTTTGTATAACTTTACCTTATTAAAATAATAATATTTATTTTGACTATTACCAAATTGTATTTTTATTGTATTTAAATTACTGCAACCATTTGGTGTCCAAGCCTAGCATGGGTATTTGGGCTCAAATGTGTTTTCACACATTCAAGACCTGTACAAGTCATATTGGACTTGATTCATAGCCTTGGGTCCTGTTTTTGAACTTTGGTTCAAATTATATACATGGACAAAATACGCAGATAATTAATTATTGTGTGCAATGCTGTTTTTAATTTTCTAAAAATACTTAAAGTGCTGCTAAAATTATGGAAAAATAGTTTTTAGATACTATGTTAAGTTAGCTAATTTAGTATAATTTTTGTAGTATTTAATTTACTGTTTTGCCACTAGTTTGGCATATGAAACCAAAACTCATTTTCTGTATACTTAGGAAAACTGATTTTTATAAAATATTTGTACTGGTTAATAAATTCCAAAAAATTATAATAAATTTCTATGATTAACAAGGATCACTTTAGTACTTTACTTTAAGAAAAACTAGGCTTTTTGCCTATCTCAAAAATTGTTAGAACACAATGATCTTTTGATTTATTTATTGATTAATTACGACTTGTAGCTTTTTGTGTTATTTGGAGTTTTAGTCGTGTTGAACCCCATCCCTCACTAGTATAAAGACCCTAGAAAGTTAGTTAACATAGTGTGTCACCCCACATTGGTCTCCTATGCCAAGTCATCATTTTGGCTAGGTGCCCAGTCACAAGTCGTGTTTCACAAATTAGTGTCCTAGTGTCTTAGCTTAGTGAAAAACTAAGTTGTTGCATTTACTTCTACAGTGATGAGCTACCAGACATCCATAGCATTTTTATCGCAGCTTGTTTTGTTTTGCTTTGCTAGAGGCAAGTACTTTCTATGAACTTTACATACTGCTATAAACCATAAAACTGTGAATCACCAACCATGTTAAATGCTGATCCTTGGGGTAGCAAGTTAGAACTTCACATGTTGTATACTTTCAGTTTCTACCATGTTTATACAGTATCTCATAATCTCTCACATGCTTAAATAACGGGTTAAGGGGAAACTGCTAGTAGTATACGTGATCATGACCCCCTTCTCCGTATGTATTTACCGAGCACCGTTACATTCTATATGTATCTGTGTCGTATGTCTGGTCCCGCGTTTTTGTATGGATATACACCGATGCCGTTATGTGTACGTATGTGCACATCAGAAAATTGATATGTACCGCTGTACATCCTGATTACCTATTGACTGATCACTCACCTACTACAGTTTTAAACTTTAAAATGTATATCTATCGCCATGCTAAAACATACCTAAAAACTGAACCAACATGATATGTCATTTCCTTTTCATCACATGATCAGTATTATATGTTTGCTAGATTTAGTGCTTGCTCCCGTCCTGACAGGATAACGTTGTAGGTATCCTTACTGAGGAGGAGTTACTCTGTGACACATACTATGGAGATACTGCCGAGGACCCGGCTCTGCTTTACGAGGAGGTTCCTGCAGGGAACCTCGCCTAGTGGTCTTTTGTTTACTTAGACTTTTGAGAGTAGACATGTATTAGACTATATCATTTTGTAACTGGACATGTATCCAGTTTTATATTTCAGTTTACTTGTACTTGGATATTTTACTATATACGATGACTTTTGTGTTTGAAGCATTTATGATTCTTCTTCACTTATAGAACTGTTAGCACATTTAGTCTTATCATGTTGTCTTTAGAACAGCTTACTACGTTTTATCTCAACGTAGGCTGGGCATGACTCGGCCTGGCCCAACAATTTGGGTAGCGGGTCGTGACATGTTTTTAGTGGTGGCCCATGCAGGTCCTGACTAAACTGTTTGGTTACGTTATTGTACCAAGCATGCCTGTAATTAGGAACTTAAGGTAATTAGACAACATTAGGAAAGACGCTTAGAACACTTAGAGGAATGCTAGGATTGTAACATAGAAAATACATCACATGTTTGCTATTATAATTAGATTTTCTTGCATATGATTGCTTGCTTTAAATAAGTCCTTATAAGTCTTTTTATGTGTAATTTAGATGGTGCTTACTCGCTCGTCCCAGTATGTCACCCCCGAGAATGGGGCCCTTCATATCCAATCAGCTGACCAGTTGACTGATGCACCTCCACCTACCACATTCCCCTACTCCACAAATCCACAGACCCAGATACCACCTTCCACATCCCAGGCCCGGCAGGACCCGATACTTCCACCACCCCCTATCACTATACCCACCCAGGCTTCCGTCACTCTCGACGGGACCCAGCTGCTCACACTGATCCAGGGGTTCCTAACGACCCATCAGGAGCAGACTACCCTACTCCGCCAGAGCATGGAGCGTTCTGAGGGACGTCCCGTGGTCCCACCACATGTAGAGCCACGGCAGAGAGCGGAAACGGTCAAGGACTTCATGGGTCTGAATCCCAAGGAGTTCTCAGGGACTGAGGGCATAGTAGTAGCTGATGACTGGCTAGATTCTGTAGAGAGGAAGCTTCTGGGAGTTAGGATGCCGGATGACCTTCAGGTCGAGGCAGCAGAATTTCTGCTGATAGACTTAGCCGGAGTCTGGTTCAGGAATGAGCCGTTGTTCGCGAAAGGTAGAGCCACCTGGGACCAGTTCAAGACCCAGTTCAAGAAGAAATTCTTCTCGACCACTGCTAGAGTAGCCATGGGGCTACGATTCCAGAACATCCAGCAGGGGAACCGTTCTGTTGATGACTATGCGGGAGAGTTTAGTCGCCTGAGCCGTTTTGCTCCTAGTCTGATTGCTGATCCAGAGGAGATGACCCGTAGGTTTTGCCATGGTCTAGTTCCAGACATTGGCATTCTTATAGTGGCGAACGGTACGACTGACTACTACCAGAGCCTAGAGTTAGCTCGGAGCATCGAGGAGCGTCTTCTGTCATGCAAGAGGCCGGCTTCTGTACATCATGAGGGACCGTCCAAGCGTCAGGCTTTCCAGCAGAGAGCGCCGACGCCACAGCAGACTTACCGTCCCCCTACACCACATCATCAGACCCCGCCAGTTAGAGCCCCGGGACCCCGACAGCAGCCGAAGGGAGGTTTTTGTGCATTCTGCAAGAGGGTAGGCCACGACGCATCCATCTGCAGGAAGAAGTTGGGGCAGTATTTGGCTTGTGGGTCTGCCACCCATCAGCTTCGAGAGTGCCCAGTAGCGAAGACTAGAGGACCGCTCCCGACTCAACAGCAGAGGTTCGGGCAGCATCTGCAGCAGCAGAAGGGACCTCAGGGGAGGGTTTATAGTCTAGCCATTGAGCCAGAGCCAGAACTGGTTTCGGAGCCGGATTACCTAGCTGACGTCATCACAGGTCATGTTTATTTGCATACTTTTCTAGGTGTATGTTTGTTTGATTCTGGTGCATCTCATAGCTTCCTATCATTAGAGTTTATGCATAAACATCATCTAGTAGCTACACCTACTGCGGAGATTAGTAGAGTGATGACGGGAGGAGGACCAGTGCCTATTAGATCTATCTATAGATGTTCTATTTTTATAGCCGGAAGAGAGTTCAGAGGGCGATTCTTTGTGATGCCGCTCCCCGATTATGATATCATATTGGGGATGGACTGGCTTAGCTATGCCGATGCATCTATAGATTGCCATGAGGGTAGTATTGTGTTCAGTCCCCCAGGCACAGCACCATTCAGTGTCAGGAGGACAGGGCCGGAGATCAGCCTAGAGCCGAACTGTTGTGCTATAGTCGGGGACGCAGCACCGCCACACCCTATCATTAGGGAGTTTATGGATGTATTCCTAGAGGATCTTCCAGGACTTCCGCCTGACAGAGATGTGGAGTTCACTATAGATCTAGTGCCGGGTTCATCACCAGTATCCCGGGCTTGCTATAGAGTGAATCCCAAGGAGGCCATAGAGATGAAAGAGCAGATTGATGACCTGTTGAAAAAGGGTTTCATTCGATCCAGTGCTTCTCCATGGGGAGCACCAGTGCTCTTTGTGCCTAAGAAGGATGGTACAGTCCGGTTGTGTATTGATTACCGGACTTTGAATGCCATCACCATCAAGAACAAATATCCTCTGCCCAGGATAGATGATTTGTTCGACCAGTTGAGCGGGGCGAAGGTGTTTTCCAGGATAGACTTGAGATCCGGGTACCACCAGGTGAAGGTTAGGCCAGCAGACATCCAGAAGACGGCGTTCAACATGAAGTACGGGCAGTACGAGTTTCTGGTGATGCCATTTGGTCTCACAAATGCGCCAGCTGTCTTTATGAACTTGATGAATAAGATATTTTACCAGTATCTGGATAAGTTCGTCGTAGTGTTTATCGACGACATCCTGATATACTCGAAGATGCAAGAGGAGCATGCAGAGCACTTGCGGATAGTTTTGGGGATTCTGAGGCAGGAGAGATTGTTTGCCAAATTGTCGAAGTGTGATTCTTTTTAGACCGAGTAGAGTTTCTCGGCCATGTAGTCACTGGAGATGGAATCTCGGTGGATCCCAGGAAGATTGCTACAGTTGAGACGTGGAAGGCTCCGACGTCAGTTTCAGAGATCAGGAGCTTTCTGGGTTTAGCAGGCTATTATAGGAAGTTCGTCCAGGACTTTGCTAGGATAGCTGAACCCATGACGAAGCTGACGCAGAATGACGCAGAGTACATCTGGTCAGAGGACTGCCAGGCGGCATTTGAGGAGCTGAAGAGGAGGCTGACGACCGCTCCAGTTCTGACTTTACCTTCAGGTTCTGGAGGATTCACCATTTACAGTGATGCTTCTGGGAAGGGGCTAGGATGTGTTATACAGCAGCATGGGAAAGTAATTGCTTATGCATCTAGGCAGTTGCGGACTCATGAGAGGAATTATCCTTCCCATGACCTCGAGTTAGCTGCGGTGATCTTTGCACTCAAGTTATAGAAACATTACTTATACGGAGAGCGTGTGGAAATCTTTACTGACCACAAAAGCTTGAAGTATGTGTTCACGCAGAAAGAGCTGAACATGAGGCAAAGACGATGGTTGGAGTTGATGAAGGACTTCGACATCGATTTACAGTATCATCCCGGGAAGGCAAATGTGGTGGCGGATACGCTGAGCAGGCATCCGATGGCATGGTATCTGATGATTGATCGGCATTTGTGGGAGGATCTGGAGAAGCTCGGTATCGAGCTAGTTCGGCCAGGATCAGTGATACAGATGATGGCACTTGACATTCAGTCAGGTCTGATGGAGCAGATCCGGGAGGCACAGTCTACAGATGAGAGCCTTCGCAGACTTCGACCCCAGGCATTAGCTGGATTGCTGGATGACTTTACTATAGCAGAGGATGGGTCCCTGAGGCATGGCAGCCGATTGTGCGTGCCAAAGGGAGAGCTAGTAGAGGCAGTTTTACAGGAGGCGCACCGATCGAGATATTCTATTCACCCTGGTGCTAACAAGATGTACCGTGACTTGCGGGAACATTTTTGGTGGCACGGGATGAAGAGGGATGTATCACGTTTCATCTCGAGATGCCTAGTTTGCCAGCAGGTCAAGGCGGAGCGCCAGAGGCCAGCTGGTTTGTTGCAGCCGTTACCCATTCCCGAGTGGAAATGGAAACATATTACGATGGACTTCGTTTCAGGGCTTCCTCGTTCCCAAGGAGGGAAGGATTCCATCTGGGTCATCGTAGACAGGCTGACGAAGTGTGCGCACTTCATACCCTTCAAGGTGGGGCTTTCCACCGAGAAGTTGGCGGAGCTATACATGCAGCAGATAGTTCGCCTACACGGAGTGTCGGTGAGCATCGTGTCAGACAGAGACAGTAGATTCACATCCCACTACTGGAGGAGCTTGCAGGAGGAGTTGGGCAGTAGGCTCAAGTTCAGTACGGCATACCACCCACAGACAGATGGGCAGTCCGAGAGGACGATACAGACGCTGGAGGATATGCTGAGGACTTGCGTGCTGGACTTCGGAGGATCATGGGAGAGCCATCTGCACTTGGTAGAGTTTTCATACAATAACAGCTACCAGGCCAGTATTGGTATGTCTCCTTTCGAGGTGCTATATGGACGACGATGCCGGACACCGCTCTTTTGGGATGATGTCGGAGACAGAGTTATGCTTGGGCCAGAGATGATCACGGATGCAGCAGAGAAAGTCGGGATGATCAGAGACAGGCTCAGAGTAGCTCAGGATAGGCAGAAACACTGGGCTGATGCTAGTCGCAGGCCGATGGAGTTCGCAGACGGTGATATGGTGCTAGTGAAGATATCACCTACTCGAGGGACGATCCGGTTCGGACGAGGAGGGAAGCTGAGCCCCAGATACATCGGGCCATTCGAGGTACTTGGCAGGATCGGAGAGGTAGCTTACAGGGTTGCACTTCCACCCAACCTAGCAGGAGTTCATGACGTCTTTCACATATCTCAGCTGAGGAGATATGTTCCAGACCCCAGTCATGTGCTAAATCATTCAGAGTTGGAGGTCGGACCGAGCCTTACAGTTTCTGAGCAGCCAGTGGAGATATTAGACCGGAGAGAGAAGAGGCTGAGGAACAAGGTTATACCCCTAGTACGAGTAGCTTGGAGCCGTCACTCCCCAGGTGAATCTACTTGGGAGAGGGAGTCGGACATGAGGGAGAGATACCCTTACTTGTTCGATCCAACCGCTGCGAGGGAACCACCCGTTCCCGCTTGATACCTTAGAGGTTAGTTTCGATCATAGCCTTAGTCATTTGATTGCAATACTTGCTATGTTAGAATATTGTCGGGTCTTCAATCCTTGTGAATTTCGAGGACGAAATTTTTCAAGGAGGGAAGACTTGTAAGCCCCTGATTTTCAAATTCATTTTTAATTAGTGTTAATTAATTTTTAATGTCATTTATAGCCTTAAATAATTATTAGGAATTTTTAGGAATTTTTCTAGAATTTTTAAATGATTTTAAATGAGTTTTAAAATACAAAAATATTAATTTGTAATTTATTTAAATGTTTTAATATCAATTTGCAATTATTAGAATTGTTTTAATACTGTTTGTAATTATTAGAATTGTTAATATATTGGTTTGTAATTTCCCAATTGTTATGTGCAAATTTCTTTTGCACATAAACAGTGCAGGATGGATTATGCAAATATTTATTTTGCACTTAGAAACTATAGGGACCTATTTGCAATTACCTAAACTACAGGGACCTAAACGCTAATCCTAAACCTACCCCCCCCCGACCGACGACCGCCACGCCGACGGGCAGCCCCCGCCATTTCCGGCTGCCCGATCGACCTATCAACCGCCCTAAACCCCTATAAATAAACCCCTCTCTCTCCCCAGTCAAAACCTTAGACTCCCCGACCATCCACCGCCGACCACAGCCTCGTTCTTCCCCGAAGACCCTAGCCGAAACCCTAACCCCGACGAACTCCTCGTCCAGCCCCCACGCCGAGTGCCACCACCCCTAACCACCGCCGACGAGTTCGCCTCGACGAGACGCGTCGATCGCCACCGGAGCGCCACCGTCCCGACCACTTCTCCGCCGTCCAAACCCTTCGACAGCCCCCCGATCGACTGGACACGTAAGTAGCAGTGTCCTTACGAGTCGTGCGTGTCTCGTGTTGTGTCCATATTGTTCGCCGTGTCTTGGCGAACGTGAACGTGGAACTGGACACGTGAAACTCGTGTCATGCGTGTCATAATCAACCCGGACACTTAGACTCCTGTGTCCCTAACTGTCAGGACACAGGACCGATATTTATATTTTTTTTATTATTAAACTAACTTAAACCAAATAAAACTAACATAAAACCTATTCCTAACACAGCGGGCCGTTGGCCCACTGGCCAGCGCGCAGTGATCAAACACCCCCCCCCCCTCCCCCGCTGGCTCAGGTTCGAGCCCCCCTTTCTGTTTCCTTTTTTTCTTTTCTTTTCTGTTTTCTTTTCTTTTTCTTTTCATTTTGTATTTTTATATATATGTATATATATATTAATATATATATATATGTATATACTGTATTTTAACAGTATTTAATATATATGTATATATTTTATAGTTAGTAAATTTTATATATATATGTTTATATATACATTTTCCTATGTATATATATTATATATATATATACACTATATTATTAAGTGTGTTCTTATATATATATATATATATTTGTATATATATATATATATATATATACTTTGTAAATTAAGTATTTTTCCTTATATATCTATATATATCCTTTTAGCATAGGTATATATATATTCTTTTGTAAAACTTTACCTTATTAAAATAATAATATTTATTTTGACTATTACCAAATTGTATTTTTATTGTATTTAAATTACTGCAACCATTTGGTGTCCAAGCCTAGCATGGGTATTTGGGCTCAAATGTGTTTTCACACATTCAAGACCTGTACAAGTCATATTGGACTTGATTCATGGCCTTGGGTCCTGTATTTGAACTTTGGTTCAAATTATATACATGGACAAAATACGCAGATAATTAATTATTGTGTGCAATGCTGTTTTTAATTTTCTAAAAATACTTAAAGTGCTGCTAAAATTATGGAAAAATAGTTTTTAGATACTATGTTAAGTTAGCTAATTTAGTATAATTTTTGTAGTATTTAATTTACTGTTTTGCCACTAGTTTGGCATATGAAACCAAAACTCATTTTCTGTATACTTAGGAAAACTGATTTTTATAAAATATTTGTACTGGTTAATAAATTCCAGAAAAATTATAATAAATTTCTATGATTAACAAGGATCACTTTAGTACTTTACTTTAAGAAAAACTAGACTTTTTGCCTATCTCAAAAATTGTTAGAACACAATGATCTTTTGATTTATTTATTGATTAATTACGACTTGTAGCTTTTTGTGTTATTTGGAGTTTTAGTCGTGTTGAACCCCATCCCTCACTAGTATAAAGACCCTAGAAAGTTAGTTAACATAGTGTGTCACCCCACATTGGTCTCCTATGCCAAGTCATCATTTTGGCTAGGTGCCCAGTCACAAGTCGTGTTTCACAAATTAGTGTCCTAGTGTCTTAGATTAGTGAAAAACTAAGTTGTTGTATTTACTTCTACAGTGACGAGCTACCAGACATCCATAGCATTGTTATCGCACTTTGTTTTGTTTTGCTTTGCTAGAGGCAAGTACTTTCTACGAACTTTACATACTGCTATAAACCATAAAACTGTGAATCACCAACCATGTTAAATGCTGATCCTTGGGGTAGCAAGTTAGAACTTCACATGTTGTATACTTTCAGTTTCTACCATGTTTATACAGTATCTCATAATCTCTCACATGCTTAAATAACGGGTTAAGGGGAAACTGCTAGTAGTGTACGTGATCATGACCCCCTTCTCCGTATGTATTTACCGAGCACCGTTACATTCTATATGTATCTGTGTCGTATGTCTGGTCCCGCGTTTGTGTATGGATATACACCGATACCGTTATGTGTACGTATGTGCACATCAGAAAATTTATATGTACCGCTGTACATCCTGATTACCTATTGACTGATCACTCACCTACTACAGTTTTAAACTTTAAAATGTATATCTATCGCCATGCTAAAACATACCTAAAAACTGAACCAACATGATATGTCATTTTCTTTTCATCACATGATCAGTATTATATGTTTGCTAGATTTAGTGCTTGCTCCCGTCCTGACAGGATAACGTTGTAGGTATCCTTACTGAGGAGGAGTTACTCTGTGACACATACTATGGAGATACTGCCGAGGAACCGGCTCTGCTTTACGAGGATGTTCCTGCAGGGAACCTCGCCTAGTGGTCTTTTGTTTACTTAGACTTTTGAGAGTAGACATGTATTAGACTATATCATTTTGTAACTGGACATGTATCCAGTTTTACATTTCAGTTTACTTGTACTTGGATATTTTACTATATACGACGACTTTTGTGTTTGGAGCATTTATGATTCTTCTTCACTTATAGAACTGTTAGCACATTTAGTCTTATCCTGTTGTCTTTAGAACAGCTTACTACGTTTTATCTCAACGTAGGCTGGGCATGACTCGGCCAGGCCCAACAATTTGGGTAGCGGGTCGTGACAATGGCCCTGACCATCGCAAGATACGGTCAGGAGGTATGCTAGCGATGCAAAGTATGGACTAGGGGATATATCCATTGCATGGCCCTAACCACACGTCAGATACGCTCAGAGACGTATACTAGTTCATGCGAAAGACTCTAGCGGATGCTATGCTTTATTCCTACCCACTTATACGTTCCAGTATAGTTTTCGACTTGCATTACACCTGGATGGTTAGGTTCCATTGTGTTAGAGCATGTGATCTTTCCTTTGTCATGTTTCATTTATAGTTCATTATGGTATTATTTTTATGTATCTTGTTACATCCCTCTGAGGACCTGGTTATCTCTCCAGGTGTGTGCTTTCATGGTTTACTGCAGGTGGTCTAGCCAAGATTTTGGGCGTCTCCATTTCTTCGAAGATGATCGCTCTTGGTTCGTCTTGATACTTTCATGGATCATTTTCTTGTATACTTTATCTTCTTTTGATAGTTGGTAGTGGACTTTGTCTCCGCCCAACTAATGTACCATAAATATTCGAGTTGATTTTATACTATTATTCATTTATTGTGGATGAGATTTAGTTTGTCTTGGATTACTACATTTTACAGCTTATGTATACATACAAGGTTTTCATATATTGGAGTGTGCTTCGTATGTATGCAGCTGGCATGATACGTATCTGGTCTCAAGTATTTTGGGACTGGGGCGTTACAACATATAGTAGCATCAACCCCTATCAACATCGGTCTTGGGGTACAATCTCCTCACTATGCTACTATACCCGCTCAGGTTACTCCAAGTCAGTCTGGTGCTGGGGTGGTGCTTATCATGCAGTTCCACCTCCTAACACCTCGAATCAGTCTACTGCTCCCCAAGCATCACGGGATACAAATGAGGTAGTGAAGCTTCTACGTAGTTAGTTCGAAGCTTTCAACCAGAAGGATAGTCAACAAAAATTAGGGATCAAGCAACCCTACCCTATAGAGTGGAAGGAAGTCCATTTTCTACCTAAATACAAGCCACCAACTATCATGCTATTTGACAGTAGTTCATCTCCAAGTCAATACCTCAATCACTTCGAGGTGATGACTGATCAACTCCAACGTAACGATGCTCTACTCACTAAGTATTTGTCGGGTGTTTAGCGGGTGCAGCCTATGACTGGTACCACAGTTTGCCACGGCAGCACCCCCACAGAGAGCTTTAGTCATCAATGTGAAAGGCAAAAAAACTTTAGCCGTCAATGTAGGTCACACCTACCACGGCAGCACCCCCACAGAGAGCACAGCATCGAAAAGAGGAATATTCCTTTAACGAGGACAACATCATGAGCATATTTGATTGTCTAATCAAGAGCAACAAACTTCAACTGTCCGAAGCAAAATGGTCAGACGAAGTAGGTAAAAATGATAATCCTAAATATTGTGTGTATTACAGGTTCTTAGGATATCCGACGAGGGTGCGTTACATACTCGAAGGGAAGATCCAGGAGCTGATCAACGCCAAGGCAATCACCCTTCAACATGATGAAAATACGATGATTGCTAATGTCGTCTCTTTGCAATTTTACGACTTTGCCGCCCAACTGGTATAGGATGGAGTCGTCACCATTCCAAAATCCACTCTAGAGATCGTCAACCTTCCACCAGCATGAAGTGATGGTCTCGTGCCCCTATCAACTGACAAAGAAGAAATCATGTGGATTCACCCTGATTTGATTGCTGACTTTGAATCCAATACACCTACTTCCTCTACAAAGTCAAGAAAGACAACCAAATACAAGTCATGTCATATGACTTTACTGGGTGGTCATCTTCCATCTTTGGATGCTACCTTCATCCCAGCAACAGTTTTGTCTTCTTCTACTGAAGCACTGACACCAAAGATGAAAGTTAACTACCAGCCAGTATTCCATCTATATAGTCAACAGTCTCGCAAACTGATGACGAAGATGGGATATGATCTACAGAAAGCCTCCAGCTTAAATCATGGAAAGGGATCTACTATACCTCTTTCTCTACGCCTGCAACACAATCAGTCTTGTGTTGGCTTAGGATTTTAGACAAATTCTTCGTCGCTTCAGAAGAAGTCTTCGAGAAATAAGACACTGATGAAGAATTGCAATATGGTTTCCTTCGTACCAGCTCCAAAAGAGGAAGCCATGACCGGTACCAAATCTGGGAGACTCTACCTTAGAGACTAGCCAGAGGGACAAAAGAATGCAGTCATTCCACCTCTAGTCCCTTATGCCCTTCAACATCTTCTCCGCATGATGTCTACGTTCCATCGGCTTCATCGCCTCAAATGGAACTGACTCCTCCTAAACCAACAGTGGTCGACAAAAAAAATAACCAGTTCAATTTGATAAAATATTGAAGAAAACTCTACCTTTTGGACTGAAGAATCCGTATAACTTCGATATATTAGCTCAGCTGGCCAATACTCCGACGAGGTTATCAATCTTTGAGCTCCTGCGTCTCTCGAAGGAAACTCAAGAAATACGAAACGAAGCTTTAATGCAAACCGATACTTGTCTGACACACCTCAAGAAGCCAAATGAGGAACCTGTGGCATGTTTTCACTATCATAGTGTGATGGAGATGATTCCTAATATCACCTTCACGCAAGATGATATGCTTCTGGAGGACAATCAATATGATCGACCCCTCTATTTTACAGGGTACGTCGATACAATGAAAGTCGATCGCATCCTGATTGACCCTGGATCTGCACTTAGTATTATGTCGAAGACACTACTGGATGCACTGAAGATCCCTGTCCATAAACTCTCTACTACAGTCACGACTATTCTGGGATTTAATTCGGAGAGAAGTGAACCATTGGAAAAGATTTGCCTGAAAGTTTAAATCGTCAATCTCTGCACGAAAGTCACCTTCTATGTGATTGACAATCATGGTTCCTACAATGCCTTGTTAGGAAGATCGTGGTTGCATGAACATAACATCGTGCCATCAACTCTCCACCAATGTTTCAAATATGTGGATGACAACAGAGAAGTCCGAAAGGAAGTGGCTAATCTTAATCCCTTCTGGGGCATCGAAGCATATTTTACTGACTCCAGGATGTACAAAGAGGAGTTCATGAAAGTCGTACTGGCCATAGACACCGAGGAAGATCAGAAGGACAATCCAGATGACGTCCTTGTGATTTTGGTCAAAGGTAGTACTTCTCATCATTCATCTTCTCAGACATTGACCATCCATCTCTCTTCTTCTACCAATCATCCTCTTGCAGAAAGATAGAGCATAGGGAGCTTACCTCTTCTGAGCCTCTTGTTATTGACCTTCATCGTAACAATCCTTCTCCTTCTTCTTCTCCTTCTTTTGTCATCAGTCTTAGCAAGCTGTCATCTAAGATCAAGAGCTATGTTGTAAATGATGATGTAATTAGCAAAAAAAGTAGCATCTCCTTTGCTGTATACTGATGTCAATTACTATACTCAATGTTATCTAGACATCCTGGATAACTTCGAACCCCTTACATTAGGAGCAGTCCAACCTCTTCAAGACGAAGAATCACTGGACTCAGTAGAAGATTCATTCTTTCTGGTTCTCTTCCGGAACAATGATGAACATCCTATTCTCTTCAGCAAAGAATTGAATCAAAAGGCAACATCCGATAGTGATACTGAAAATGACGATAAAGGGTGACTTCAACTACGTCGTTACAGTCAAAAGTCGAAGAACGTCATCCAGAAGATGGGCTAAAACTTCAAAACTGGCCTCTAAGATGGTAAAGGAAGGCGAACTCCTATTCGCATACCTGCTCCAAAAGGAAAGTCGGTACAATACTACAACAACAAAAAGCATGGGTTAGGCTATACCTCGTCGATCATGACCCCAGACACTTCTGAGTCTAACAAAAAAGAGCGATCTAACTCTTCTGACTCTGAATCATGGGATTCGGACACCAGCATAGGACACGTTTATCGAGTGATTATATCTTCTAATGTGGTGACCGCCGAGTTCTCAGAAGACGACGATGACTTTACTGAAGCCCCTGAATCTGATCCTTAGGCACAAAGGATGGATACTCAATGGAAACTTCGCTTCGAACAACGCGAACCACCTACTGAAGATCAATTGTTCCAGGTCGATGTCGGAGACGAAGCTTCTCCAAGGCCAATCTTTATCAGCAAAAGTCTTCCTAAAGCAGTTAAATAAGAACTGATTCAGCTCATTAGGGAATACATTAACGTATTCGCCTGGAGTTACGAAGATATATCGAAATTAGATCCTCAGATCACCACCCATTAGCTTAACATCTTGCCAAATGCAAGGCCAGTCAAACAACAACATCGTCGATTCTGACCTGACATGATGGATACTATAGAAGCCAAAGTCAAGAAGCTCATTGCCTGTGGCTTTATCAGGAAAGAACAACATCCCGACTGGGTGGCTAATGTTGTCCCAGTTATGAAGAAAACAGGAAAGGTTCAAGTCTGCATAGACTTTAGAGACCTTAATGAAGCTTGTCCCAAGGATGAGTTTCCTTTACGGATCACTATTGTCATAATCGACAACACTTGCGGGTTCGAGCGGTTGTCTTTTATGGACGGCTTTTCCGGATACAATCAAATTAGGATGAACCCTAAAGATGAAAAACATACATCATTACCAGAATAAGTCATATTAGTGACGCCAGAAAATGTCGCTAAAATGACCAAAAACGTTGCTAAAACTGTTTACCGACGTATTTAGCGACGTTTTTCTGTGGTCGCGGAAAGCCATGTCGCTAACAGAAAAAAGGCCGGTAATCGTCGCTCTTACCGACGCTTACCGACGTAATTAAACGTCGGTAATCCAGGTACATTTACCGACGTTTACCGACGTCCCGTCAGAAATATGGAGACGTCCGAAACGTCGGCCAATGTCGATGAATCCTGCAACAGTTAGCGACGTATGTCTAGTTTTTACCGACGTTTACCGATGCCACCTTACGTCGGTAAGCGTCGGTATACTTGGTGATTTACCGACGTTTATCTGCGTCGGTAAACGTCTCTAAATTACAAAAAATAAAAAATAAAAATTACAGAATGTCCACAGAATCGCATTTTCTACCTGCAGTTCAAAAAATAACAAAAAAACCACAAGCACATTTTCTTTCTGGGTTCGCCGACCCTTTCGGTGGAACACTCAACACCGGTACATCAAAATATTATAACAATCAACACAAACAAGAGTAAAAGTATACAACCAACATATGATGAGATACCAACACAACGAATACTAAAATATCGAAAGTCGGTAAACAAATATCCAAAGTATACAACCAATATCCACATGAATCCACAACCAATACTGAAAGTCTATACAAACAAATAATCTACAACCAATACTGAATCAACATAAACAAACACTAAAAAAATACTACAATCTCATAAAACAGTTCTAACTCGGACTACTGCGGATCTAAAGGAGGAGGGGCACAGTCGCGCCTAAAGGATAGGAACATCTCGTACTCCTCCCATGAAATCGTCACCGATGAAGAAGGTAGTGACGTCGGTGGAGTCAGAGGCAGTGACGCTGGCGGAGTCGACGACGATAAAGGCGCACCCGGAGGACAATAACGCTCCAACGATGTTAGTCGCTGGCGGTAGGAATCCATAGTAGATAACAGCCTCGTACTGCTATCAACCATTAAATCATGTATCAACATGAGCCTCTCGCCCATGGACAGCTGTGATGCCTGCAGATCCATCACGCTGCGCTCTATCGACGCTCTAAGATCAGTGATGTCCCGCTGTCCTCTCAGTCATATCCCTGAGCTCCATAATGCTGCGGTGAGCGTATCCAATCGTGCTATGAGCGCAGCATCGTCCGTCTAGTGCTGCTCCTGGACCCATCGTAGTAGCTCGTCACGGACAGACTCCACCATCTGCTGGACTCGGGCAGACTCCTGGGAGGGCTGTGGGCCATACACACTAGCAAGGGAGATCTTAGAGGACCGTGTCGCAACTAGGGCACCATAGGATTTCGTACCGTAGTACGTACTCCTGTGGAGACCACCAGCGGCGGTCACCCACAGCTCGTCCTTCGACGGAGCTGGAGCAGGCTGCGAGGAAGTACCAGTCTCTCCCGCAGCAGGTGCACTAGCAGCCGCCCGCTCCTTAAGCCGTTGAAACTCTGCCTAGAAAGCATGGATACTCTATAACTTCTAATGTCTAATGTACTTATTATTACTAACTACATGAATATCTATTTGCATGCATATTTACTATGTTATATCAAAACTAACACGAAGTATTAAAATTAATAAATAGAATTGTAATACTTACATAGGCCTGCTCTGCCCTCTCGTCAATAAGCTTCCTGCCCTTCCGATGTTTAGCCAGGAAGACAGTCACCATATTGGCGTCATCACCCCGCCTTACCTGTAATTAAATATATCACATTTTACTAATTTATCGGACTTACATTAAATTAATATTTCTAAAATAAAAAGACATACCAAATGACAGAAATGTCCTGTCATCGGAATCGACCCACCGCACCACTTTGATCCCTGCTTCCTAGCCACCTTGGCCTTCTCAGACTTTTCTTTGTACCTTGGCTTGTCGAATCGAACCTTCATTGCAGTCCACTGATCAGGGGTGATCCAACCTTGGATCAGCTTTTCGGCACGATCACGAGTCTTCTGATCATTAATAGCGTCATGGATCAGCTTAGCAGCGACGGCAGGAAACATCCCCTCGATCATCTCGGCCCGGTGCGGTGGATAGAAAAACATATCCTAGAAGAGTGCAAACCAAATATTTATCAGTTATATATAATATGCAAAAATTATATGATTTATGTTAAAAGCAAATATATTTTAACCTTGAAGCGCGTAAACCAGTAGCCCTTCCTCTCGTCTGGAGCATCAGAGTAGTTTATCCAAGGACCACCATAATTAGTCCTCAATAAGTGGCCTAGGCATCTCTGTACCGACGGGGGACGATATCTATACAGACATATTATATTCATGAGAAAAATCAATCTATGATAAACACAGGAAAAAATGATAAACCAAAATATTTACTTTGTACAGTCGGCCCAGATCTCCGTCCTCGTCTCCTCCGGATGTGCGCATGTATTATCTGCCTCACACTGGTCGGCCGTCGGCTCAGCCTCCTCCATCTGCTCATCTGTCTCCATTGTCGTATTAGCAGGAGGAACGCTAGACGACGGAGCAATCTCAGGCCTGGAACTAACATCCGAGGAGATATGTCACGTAGCGTCGGAGCAAGCAGAGGTACTATCCGTTACACAGGAGTACTGGGCGACGAAGATCCAGAGCTGGTACCAGTAGGAGGTACCGAAGGAGTACCCTATCCTCTGCCAGTACCAGTACCCCGTGCCCCATGTCGGGACATGCGGAATGATCCGCGATGACCTGTCATAACTGATAACAACATATGATGAGATACAACAAATAATAGAGACTAGAAATATGAAAGTACAACAAAGATAAGATAATAACTAGACAACATATGATGATACATTTTTCAAGAAAGATTTAAGTCTAGATAGTACATTCTACAAGAAACATCTAAGTTCAGATAGTACATTCTACAAGAAATATCTAAGTTCAGATAGTAACCAAAACTAGATAATAACCAACTCTACATAATAAGAAAATAAAAGTACATCTCTCTCAATCATCTTCAGAATATTCATCTTGTTCATCTTCCTCGACCTCATCTTCCTCTTCTTCCTCCTCCTCATCTTCACTTTTATCATCACCTTTGTCGGCTTTGCCTTCCTCTTCGAATAATTCTACATCTTCTACATTAGTCGTGTAATACGTAACTTCCGTGGAGTCCACATCAACAATATTGGTTACAAGTGGTAGCTCGTCCTCCTGATAAGCTTTTTCGTCAACATCAAAAGTATCTTTTGCTTTAGTCTTGCATACTGCCCACTAGTCAGACTTTGTTGCCCCCGTCTCGGATAAGCTGTAAAGTATACGAGTTGAGCCTGAGTTGATAGGACAAATGGTTCGTAGCCTTGATATCTACGCTTGTAGTTTATATCCACAAGACCATGCTTGTCAATTTTCTAACCTTGATTTTCAATCGGATCGAACCATTCACACTTGAACAACACGATCTTTGCTGGTTCTCTGCCATAATTATATGTCAACTCCACAATCTCTCGCAAGATGCCAAAGAAATCATTTTCTGGATCGACGTTTTTGTAGTTCGAAGATTTGATAAACAAACAAGTATTTTTCATGAAATCAAGATCCAGAAAGCTGTCTCTGATCGGAGCATTTGTCGACTTGAACCTAAAGCCAATGACACAGTAACTTGGCCATATTTTA
Source organism: Iris pallida (assembly GCA_029216955.1). Taxonomy (NCBI): domain Eukaryota; kingdom Viridiplantae; phylum Streptophyta; class Magnoliopsida; order Asparagales; family Iridaceae; genus Iris; species Iris pallida. The sequence continues at coordinate 3,812,477 of JANAVB010042817.1, forward strand.
ACAAAAGTAATGGGTCCCTTAGCAAGAGTTCTAATTGTCACGCCCCAGAACCAGATTACTGGAGAGCGGGGGACAGACACAGCCAGCTACGTACATTGAAGTGAATCCCACCTTGCAATACGGTCACGACTGTTTAGATGCATGAGGGTTTACTACAAGCCATTTGTCTCTTAGGGTCAAAAACAAGCCTAGTGTCTCAATCTCAAGCAAACAAGTAAATGTAACAAGATGGTAGATCATCAGACATACAAAGTAAGGCATTCCAAATATTACATATTCAGATGATCATGAAACTAGTCATACAAAATGCGAAGACTAGCAAGAGTTTAAGTCATACATGATCAACCCTAGGATTTGTCAATCATGTTACAGCCCGTAGGCAGACAGAAATGTAAATTCAACACGAGCTAACACTTGCTCGACGGCTAAACGCCTCAAAAGAATAATTTTACAATAGAGTGGGAGAGCAAAATAAAACTCACTCGTTGCCAGGGTTTCTTCTAGTGGTCACCATCTGGCATGAAGGCTGGAAGATCCTCGAAAGCTGCTCCAAAATCTGGCCATACAAAACCAGTTGGGTCAGACCCCAGAAAGAGCAAGTTCCACAAAGGAGGCTTCACTTAAGAACTAAAACCAGCATATTAGCACATAAGTCATAGATGAAATAACATAGGACATGAGTTAAAGAAAACAGGATGATAAACAATAAGATGACTAAAGGACTATTCCGGTAACCAAGTTACAACCCGTGAACCAAACAAGGACCGAGGTTATAACCCTTCACCTGAACGAAACTTTTAGTCTCTAACCAATTATCGATAGAGTAAAGTATATACAAGCATGTCCAGAGATAGCCATGTACGGGTCTAGACAAGACTAGACAAGATGGGACTCCATCCAACATTCACGTCCAAACAAGAGTACGGCTTGATAGTTAACTAGCTAGGGTTATCACAAGCCTAGTTACTAGCAGATGCAATGAGAAATTTCTATGGCCACAAGCCCTACAGACTATCCAGGTTATCCAGACGCAGGGTTCAAGCTTAGAGTTATCATGTCTTGTTAGGTGACTTGAGTACAACACATGACAGTGTGCATAGTAATCATTTTATGTAGTGCCCTACATAACAGTGAGCTGAAAATGTGCCCTACTCGTCGGCAGGCTACAAGTCCATCAGGAAGGCGTCCAGATAATGGGATTGCTTGTAGCCGAAATATCTCTCTATATGAACTACTTGATCAATCTAGTCATTAACCTAGTCAGATTCAGCATGAATCCCTGGCCGTAGTAACCAGGGATACAAGTTCTAGACATGATGTGAGACAAGACTGGTGGCTTATACAAGCGTATTTAATACAATCACCCACGGTGTCATGAGAGTTTACTAGCATGTCGAAATAGCCATCGTAACAGCATTCAAGATTATATGTTAGACTTACTTATCAAGATTACTTGTCAAGAGTGCGCCACGATGGGCCACTGTCAAGATTACTTATCATGTCAAGAGTGCGTCACGACGGACCACCATCAAGAATTACCATGTGAAGGTTGCTTGTCGAGAGTCCACCACGATGGGTTAATAGTTCAGAGTTATCATGTCAAGTTTCTTATTAAGAGTGCGCCTTAACAGGCCACTATCAAGATTAAGAGAAACATGCATAAAATAGCTAGTAACATATTCTTAAAGCCAAGGAAAAGATCTACAACTTCTATGTTGGAAGTTGAGAGAGATTCTGACCACAAATCAGCCAAATAGGATAAGAAAATAGCCAAAATAGGCATTATGCGGCCAAGGGTGGATAGGGACTCATGCGGTAGTGGGTGGGTACCCATCCATGCGAGTGGGGTCGATGGACCCATCTATGCGGCTGGGGTCGATGGGGACCCATCCATGTGGCTGGGGTCAATGGGGACCCATCCATGCGGCTGGGTAGATGGGGACCCATCCATGCGGCTGGGGTCGATGGGGACCCATCCATGCGGCTGGGGTCGATGGGGACCCATCCATGCGGCTGTGTCGATGGAGGCCCATCCATGCGGCTGGGTCGATGGGGACCCATCCATGCGGCTGGGTCGATGGGGACCCATCCATGCGGCTGGGGTCGATGGAGACCCATCCTTGCGGCTGGGGTCGATGGGGACCCATCCATGCGGCTAGGGTCGATAGGGACCCATCCATGCGGCTGGGTCGATGGGTACCCATCCATCTCTGAAAATCTGAAAAGGATGGCCATGGAACCCATAGCTTCCAAGCACTATAAAACCTTCATCGTAAGTCCAAATTTGGACTTTCATAGGTCAAAATAGGGTAGAATGAAATTCTCTACAATATGGAACAATTAAAACTTGAAAATAATAAAGTTTGATAGATCAAAACCTAAGAAATCTAAAAATACAACAAGCTTAGATCTACAAGAAATAAACCATGGAAATTGAAAATGCTAAGTACTAAAGTGTCTTAGAATCTCGTGAGGAAGACAATAGAACAATAAAAATGGAGTTCCTCTATGAAGCAAATTGCACTTGCCTAAGCCTCTCTTGGTAGGTGAAGAAGTTAAGAGGAAGAAGGTGAAAAAATAAATGAAGAAGGAGAAGTAAATGAGGAGCGAGAAAGGGGTTTGTAGCTTTTAAAAGGAGGGGTCACATGTTGAACCAACCCAACCAAGCCAACCCAAAATAAACCAAGTCAAAGCATGATGAACCTAAACAAGATTATATCAAAATCAGCTAGCTAGACAAGACAAGCAAAAATACGTGTCAGGATCCCGTACACGTATACTGAACATACGTATAACGAAAAAAAGGGAGTGACAACTCTATCCACCTTAAAAGAATTTCGTCCTCGGAATTTAATCAAGAAGCTATAGATGTCGAACAAGCTATACTAATCACAAACAAGTTATAACTAAGCTATCAATCAAGCAACCATTCATGCAAGCAATGAAGTTGAAGGCATAAGAAGACATTATACCTTACGAGTCAAACAGGTCGGGATATCGCGATTGGATATCATCCTCACGCTTCTACGTTGACTCTCCCAAGGAGTGATGACCCCAAGCAACACGGACTAACTTGATAGTCTTGTTCTTGAGTATCTTCTCTCTTCGGTCCAATATGGATACAGGTCTCTCCTCATACAAAAGGTTGGTACCAACAACCAATTTTGAATGATCGAGGATGTGACTCGGATCAAAAATATACCATCACAACTGGGATACATGGAAGACATCATACACCTCACATAGAGATGGTGGAAGAGCGAGACGATAGGACACATCACCTACTCGCTCCAGGACGTCGAAAGGCCCTATATACCTAGGACTAAGCTTTTCCTGCATGCCGAAACGAATGACGTCACGGGTAGACGAGATACTAAGAAATACATGGTCGCCGACAGAGAATTCAAGGGGACGTCGATGAGAATCGGTCTAATGACGCTGGCGATCTTGTGCAACTCGAAGATGATCTCCGACTTGTCTGACCACCTCAATAGTTTGCGTCACCATCTCTGGTCTAAGCATTTGCCTCTCACCGACATCATCCCATGCTAAAGGAGACCTGCACTTCCTGTCATACAATGCCTCGAAAGGTGCCATCTTGATACTGGGCTGGAAACTATTGTTATAGGAGAACTCCACGAGATACAGGTGATCTTTCTACGAACCACCGAAGTCAAGTGTACATGACCGCAGCATATCTTCAAGAGTCTGGATCGTACGTTCTAACTGACCATCTATCTGTGGATGGTAGGCCGAACTGAACTTGAGGCGAGTCCCCAAACTCTCTTGAAGACTCTGCCAAAAGTGCGAGGTTAATCTCGAATCTCTGTCGGATATAATAATGACTGGTACTCCATACAATCTGACTATCTGCCTGAGGTACATCTCTGCAAGCTGATCTGTCGACTGATCGATTCTGAAAGGGATAAAATGAGCTACCTTCGTGAGTCTGTCAACTATAACCCAGATAGCATCTCTTCCAGCTGGGGATGTAGGTAATCCAGTTATAAAATCTACGGTAATATGCTCCTATTTCCATTTTGGGATCGGTAAAGGTTGAAGAAGTCCAGCTGGTCTCTGATGTTCGGCTTTAACTTGCTGACAAACCAAACAATGTGAGACAAACCGGGCTATCTTCCTCTTTATGCCATTCCACCAAAAATGTTGTCGAATATCATGATACATCTTTGTACCGTCGGGATGAATCGAATACTGAGAACTGTGAGCTTCTACCATGATCTCATGTCTGATATCTCCATTGGGTATACAAAGACGCCTTTCATGCCGAAGTGTACCATCTTTATGAATATATAACTCTGGTCTTCTCCCTGCTACACATTCTGTCCTAAGCCGTTGAAGCTTAGAATCTACTGACTAAGCTAACTTGATCCTCTCAACTATACTGGACGGAACTTGCATACTGGCCATCAATGCCATATTGGTAGGAAAAACAACTTCAATACCCATCTTCTGAAGATCGGCTAACAATTATGGCTGTGCTGTTAGAAAATAAGCTCCTGCTCTTCTGCTCAATGCATCTGCAACAACATTGGCCTTCCCAGGATGATACTGTAAGTTGATGTCATAATCCACAAGTAGCTCTAGCCATCTCCTCTGACGTATATTGAGATCCTTCTGGGTAAACACATACTTAAGACTCTTGTGGTCGGTGAAAATCTCCACCCGATCTCCATACAAATAATGCCGCCACAACTTAAGTGTGAAAACCACCACTGCTAATTCCAAGTCATGGGTTCGGTAATTCCTTTCATGATCACGAAGCTGACATGACGCATAAGCCACTACCTTACCATGCTGCATCAAGACACATTCTAATCCTCTGCCAGAAGCATCACAATAAACTAAAAATCCTCCAGTCCTATCGGAAAGAGTGAGAATGGGGGCCGTCATCAATATCTGCTTCAACTTCTCGAATGAACTCTGACACTCGGATGTCCAAGCAAACTGCACATCCTTGCGGGTCAACTGCGTCAATGGCGCTGAAATCCGAGCAAAGTCTGATACAAATCGCCGATAATAGCCGGCCAATCCAAAGAAACTTCGAACTTTCGGGACAGTGCTAGGTACTGGCCATGTCTCTATGGCAACTATCTTCTGGGGGTCTACTTCCACTCCACCTCTGGTGATGATGTGACCCAATTACGAGATAGGATCCAACCAAAACTCGCACTTACTGAACTTCGCGTACAACTGGTACTCCCTGAGAATCTGAAGAACCATACGGAGATGCTGCTCATGCTCCGCCTCACTCTTGCTATAGACTAGGATGTCATCTATAAACACTATCACGAACTGGTCCAAATAGGGCATGAAGATACGATTTATGAGGTCCATAAATACGGCTGGCGCATTGGTCGCTCCAAATAGCATAACAAGGAACTCCCAATGTCCATACCTCGATTTGAATACCGTCTTTGGGATATCCTGCTCTCTAACTCTGATCTGATGGTACCCTGACCGTAAGTCAATCTTCAAGAATAAAGCCACACCCTTGAACTGATCAAGTAAGTCATCTATCCTTGGTAGAGGATATCTGTTCTTGATTGTTACAAAGTACAAGGTATGATAATCAACACATAATCTGGACGTACCATCCTTCTTTTTCACAAGAAGCATCGGGGCTGTCCAAGGTGATCCGCTGGCATGAATGAATCCCTTGGTTCTAAGTTCTTCAATCATCTTGTACAAGATCTCCAACTCTGAAGGTGCCATCCTATAGACTCTTTCTGACACTGGTGCTGATCCGGGAATCAAATTAATATTGAACTCGACCTCTCTCTCTGGGGGCGTGCCTGGAAGCTCTTTGGGAAATACGTCAGGAAACTCATCTACAACTCTGGAAAATTGAACTGCCACTGCTACTGTCATCCACAACGCTGAGGAAGAAGGTTCTACTCTGCCTCGAAAAAATGAAAACTTTGGCTCACTAGGAATACTAAAAATAATTTTGTCGATATGGCAATCTATTCTAGCATACTGGTCCCTCAACCAATCCATTCCTAGGTCCACATCATAATCGGCCATCAGGAATTCTATCAACCTAGCAGGAAACTCTCTACCGCTAACTACGATTCGATACGAAAAAATACTCTATCTACTCCCACAAGACCATTACCAGTAAGTATATTGAGCCTTACTGATAATGACTCGGGCTTCAGTCCTATTCGTGTCGCGAATCGTACAGACATAAATGAATGCGATGCACTCGAATCAAATAATACTGATGCAAGAAAAGAGTTAACGAGAATGGTACCTGCCACCACCTCACATGATGCCAACTCCTCCTCTACGGTCAAAGACATTACCTGACCTTGCCCTCTGGGTGCTGGTCCCCTCTGCTGGAAACCTTTCTAGCGATTCTGGATCTGAGCCTGGGCCTGGGCATACTGCTGCGGTCGCTACTGCTGGAATGCTTGAGCCTGAGGCGGTAATGGCCTCGGAGGCTGGTACTGCTACTGCTACACTGGTGCCGGTCCCCTCACCGAGGGACTAGTCTGGGCCGATGAGGATGAACCGGCTCTCTGTGGACAGGACCCTATCATGTGATCCGATGCCCCACAAGCCAAACACAATCTTTGTGCTCGACGATATTCTGATACTACATGCCCCGGCTTCCCACAATGAGTACATCCCATTATGGAAGACTGCCTCCGCTTCTGCTGCTGAAGGTACGTCGGGGTTGAATGTTAAACCAACATAACTGATGTCGCCCTCCCCAGAGCTCCAATAGTCAAGGCCCTAGCTGCCGGGGTTGGGGCTGAGGACTGGGTCATCTGACCATGGGACCGCTTCTGTCCTCCAGTTCTGTCTACAATCCTCTGCAAAGTATACTCATGCCTCCTCATTGCTCGCAAGACGACATCAAAAGCCTGATGCTCAAACTGCTCCACTACTAGAATGATCTCTAGGTGGAGTCCCTGCTGGAATCGCTACGCTCGGCCGAACTCGGTTGCCACCAAAGTGGGAGCAAACCGACTCAGTCTTAAAAACTCGGCCGCATATCCGTCGACCGTCCTGATCATCTGCCTGAGATTGGTGAATCTCGTTTGTAGGTCGTGTCGAGCTACAGCATCGAAGAACTTGATGTGAAACTTGTCACAGAATACCGCCCATGGGACAGGCGTCACCAATCCAACTGCTATCATTGCCCACCAGGTGCGGGCTAGGTCCAATAATTACAGGCGCACCACCACTACCTTCTCTCCTTCCGAAGTCTTGGCTGTATCCAAGATGATCTTGATGTCCTGGAGCCACGCATCAGCTGCAATAGCGTCCTCACTTGTGAGCACCCTGAATTTCGGGTTGATTTTTTATTTTATTTTCTGATTAATTTTAATTTCAATAAATAATTTTCTGTTTATTTATCCTTAAGTGTGCTTTCCCGTGCCATTGATATTTGGAGTGTCAAGGATGTTCAACTCTGGAAATCTTCTTCATGAGTTTTGGAGTGGACAGGATTACCTTCATGATGGTATATAGTGTCCCATCCAAACATGTTCCCTTGTGCTCTTTTTACTTCGCTGAACTTCGGGTCGATTTAGACCATTTGATTATTATTTATTTTTCCACTTTTTTCCTTGATCATTTTCAGCACGTTACCGTGACTTTTCATTTTGGAGTGCAAGACCAGTCAGTTTCTTGAAACCAACTTCTCATTGATGATCTACTCGAGACGCTCGTCACCCATGACCTTGTTTCCCACTCAGACATGTCATTTTGTGCTCCATTTGCTTCGCACAACTTTCCTGACGCGTGACCCGATTTTATTTCACTCCACGGCGTCACATTCATTTTCCAACTTGATTTGTGGGTCCCCTGTCAACCAAAACCTGTCAGCCCCAACTATGGACATGTCCCACATTGAGCCTACTATCCGTCCGCCACTTGTGTCCCATTTATTGGAATCCCAGTGTGCTATTTATTTATCCATGATCATCAACATCTATTTTTATTCGATTTTTGTACAATATCCGATTTTCATCCAACCCGGCTTGACCGAACCCAATCCAAGCTCCATGTTACTCTCCATCATGATGCCCTCATATTTTTCTTGTCGAAAAACATCAAGTATTCATTTTACCTATTTTTAATATTTAATGGAAAAATTCTATTAATTTTAATCTATAGGAATAACCTATTTTTTCCTATATTTAACCATAGCCTTTTGATCCTCCTAATTGAATCCTACCCATCAATTTTCCCCCAACCCCTAGCAGCCACATTGTGGCCGGCCCTAACTTTTTTGTGGGAACAACTTTTTCTCTCTCTCACATTTATCATTATCTCTCTCTCTCTCCCTCCCTAACATTTTTTCATACAAAACAACTACACCAACAACATCAACAACAGCAGCAACATCACCATTCCTACTTCCTCCTCCAACCCGACGACCTCTCCTCCCAAGCCAGGCCGACCACCACCCTCCCCTGGCCGGCCTCCAGGCCGTCGGCCACTCCATGCCGTACCACCTTCCTTTCTCTCCTCCTCCTTCTTCCTCCTCCTCTTCATCAACACCACACCACAACCGAGCAGCCACCACCTCCTCCGCCTACACCGTCGTCGCGCCGCCCCCCCCCACATCGTAGTGCCGCCCCGCGCGTCACCGTGCCGTCCTGCGCGTCGCCACGCTGCCCCGCACGCCGCCGCGCGCTGGCAGCAGCTGCGGCAGCAAGCAGCGCACGCGCGCGTATGAGCGCTGGCCGCCGCCACGCGCCGCCGTGGCTCTGACGAACCTCCTCCGTGGGTGCGCCCCACTCCGACGTACTTTCCCCTGACGGCCACCGTCCTCCGGGACGCGCCGTCGAGGCGAATTGTGCGTTTTGAACGACGTCCCGTCGTGACGAGCTCGGGAACGAAGCTGAAATGTCACCCCGTCGCAGCGACTTCACGCACATTTTTCGAGAAATTCGACCGTTGGATCAGCGATTTTTTCGCTCCGTCACAATCTCGGTATATCCACCTTCATCCCTGTCAATTTTCGTCCGTTAATTTTATCGTTTGATACATCAAAACCGGCCACCAAGTTGACCGTTTAAATTGTATTAAATTTGGACAGTTTCGCGGGGCCAACTTCGTCAGCTTGTATCTCCTCTATCGCAGCTCCATTTGGCGTGCTACCAGTTCCGGTGTGAAGCTGGTATAACCCTCTTGCTATCCCTCTAGTTTCGTTTCATTGTGAGCTTGTTTGATTGGTTGAATTCGACGCCAAAGTTGGCCGTCCGAATTCGTAATTTCCAACTTGTAAAATTCCATTTTTGAACACGGGACTCCGGATTTCATTTCTGAAACCACCATTAGATTCGTGGCGTCGTTCTGGCATGTTTTCATATAAAATTTGTTAGATTTGGAGAACGTGGGCCCGGGCACGCATTTCGGTGCAAAGTGGGTCCCACATTCTGGGTCAACGGGACTTTTGGACGCCGGCTCATCGGAATCCAATTTCGGATATACCGTTGAATTCGTATCGTCATTCTGGACTCCTTGACATATAATTTGCTAGGTTTTGGTGGACATTGGATCGGACACGCATTTCGGTGCAAGTCAGATACCAATATCCGGGTCAACGGGTCATTTTGAGATCGGCTCATCAGAATCCAATTCCGGATATACCGTTGAGTTCGTATCATCATTCTGGACTCGTTGACATGTAGTTTTCTGAGTTTTGAGAACTTGGGCTCCGGCACGTATTTCCGTGCAAACCGAAATTCCAAGTTCTGTTCAACGGGCCAAATTGAGATCGGGTCAACGGAATCCAATTCTGGAGATACCGATGGGTTCGTATCGTCATTCTGATTTCGTGGACATATAATTTATTATATTTTATAGACTTATTTTCTTGCACATTTTTCGGTGCAAAACGGCTCCGACACGGATACCGTTTTGACCCGAATTACCTTTTTGCTTTTGTGTCCAAATTGGACCGATGGGTAGGCTATCCTAGCTAATTTGACTATTCTGGACAAGTTGGCGATGTTTATTTCATCGTCCGACAATGTTTGTTGATAGTTTCTCTAAGTTTAGCCTTGTTATAATTAATTAATAATTAATTCTTATAATGCTCGTATTTCGGGATTAGTACAACGAAACTGAGCTCAGTCAATTCCAGTGATCTCACATCGCTGAAATTGACAAGATGGACACATGGATCACCATAATAAGATTATCAACTTTACCGTTGATCATCTCATCTCGATTTGCGTGTCGTAAGTTTCGACGTACGAATAACGAAGTACACTTTATATCTTTAATAATTAGACTAGATTTGACCCTGTTTGACCAGAGTTGACCAGTTGACCCAAAGTCAACTGTAAGTCAACACTTGACCTAGTTTGACTAGATTATTGACTGGAGTTGACCTAGAGTCGTTTTGACTTAGAAGAACCTAGTATAAGATAGATTGCTTGTAGAGATTTATTTATTACAACTTGAACACCTTGTAACCTGTGTTGCTTTAAATAGGACTCTGTGGCTTCAGTTGGACCCTCTATACTTATCAGCTCAGGACCGCAGGCGAGTACATTAACTGATAGTTTTCATTGTCTTGATATCTAATATATCCGATTCAGTCGTAGTGTTTTACTTGATTCCCGACACGACGGTTCACGGACTAGTATACGTCGGATCCTGTCATGAGATGCTATTCCTGGACTTTCTTGGTATATGGGTATGAGATATTTTCGTGTTCCTGTACTTGTATAGACATTGATTTGGGAGTGGGCTGGCCCCCTGCTCTCGAACCCTGTGTCATGACGTGCCATGTCCGGATCCGTGATACTACTCGGGGATGGGGAAATTATTAGGGGTTATGTGATCAAAGCCTCCCTGTCGCTATATTTTGCTAGCGCCACCCTCACCTCACGTAGGGTGTAGCAGATACCCCGTGCCGGTTATCCAGGTTGGACGGCATGTCTCTCCGTTGAGGTCACCACGGATTGCCGGGCCAAGTGGATAACCTTCTCTTGCTTCCTAGCCGATCACATTTCGCCCTAATAGTTCAAATCACTTTTTATATTTGTTGTCATATCTTACATTCCAGTTCATCTTTACTTACTGTACTTTCACCATGCTATGATTCATTTCTCATATGCTCTACCTGCCTTTTATACTGTACCAAGATTACGAGACTAAGTTCTGTTTGAAAGAAGGGTTACAACCCCGGTCCTTGTTTGGTTTAAGGGTTGTAACTCGGCTTTCAAATGGTTCTCAAGTCGTCGAACTCACTTGTTCTACCTGCTTTCATACTGTGCCATGGTTATGGGACTAAGTTCTGTTTGAAAGAAGGGTTACAACCCCGGTCCTTGTTTGGTTTAAGGGTTGTAACTCGGCTTTCAAATGGTTCCCAAGTCGCCGATATTTTTGTCATGTATTTCATTATTACTGTCTCTTATAGTATTTGTCAATTCATATGGAACTGTTGTTGGTGTTTGTACTTGCTCATTTTCCTGACAGGATACGTTGACAAATTTTACAGATAGCTTGAAGATTTGCCTGCTAGCCTAGAAGAGACATTAGAGGTTGTTTAGTTAGCTATTCTCAGTTGTCTGGAGTTGTATTTATTTTATGGATTACTGTATTTGAGCTTTGAGATGTATTCTGAGTTTGTACCTTAGACACTTAGACTTCTATCTGTTGTATCTTTTTTCGATTTCATGTTTTATCTATCTTGCTTTATGCTCTACCTTAGATGTGATTGAGTTTACATTCTGCTATGTCACCCCCATTCGGGGAGTATAAACTATTTAGTCTTATACTATTAGATGCATTGGGACCTAGGACAGCGCTCTACCGCCGATACTGCGACGTAGGCTGGGCGTTGTTACGTTCTCGTGCCCTAACCCTAGGGTGCGGGTCGTGACATCACTGCCATCAAAGAAGAGAGGGTTCAGGCGCTTGAAACTGCTAGCCGTATTGTTCCCTTGGTAACCAATATGGCCCATGGCATCTTATACTGCCTGGTGTAGGACATCGCCCCGACGATCTTGAGATGCAAGCAATGTCCTGATGAGACCCACCAAGGTTCCATCGTTAAGCTCTACAGACTGGACTGGCTGTACTGGTGGCTCTTGACCCCCAGTAGGCATAACTCTGGAGGCTACTCCTGAGTATTGGGCTTGATCTCCAGGTTGCTGCTGGTCCACGGGAGGTGCTCCGCCTTGCCGATCGGTAGAACCAGAAACAATGCCGCTGAAGAAATGACATAGGGAACAATAAGGAAGAACCATGATAGATCAAGGATATAAGCATGTGATCAGATCAAGATTCGGAAAGACTAGAAGACACGAGAAGAGATCAAGGACGAGTGCTGATTAAGACATCTATCCGGTAAAACCCTCACATATCTTGATTTACAGGACCTGTATGGGCCACCACTTAAACCGTGTCACGCCCCAGAACCAGATTACTGGAGAGAGGGGGACAGACACAGCCAACTACGTACATTAAAGTGAATCCCACCTCGCAATACGATCACGGCTGTCTAGATGTATGAGGGTTTACTACAAGCCATTAGTCTCTTAGGGTCAAGAACAAGCCTAGTGTCTCAATCTCAAATAAACAAGTAAATATAACAAGATGGTAGATCATCAGACATACAAAGTAAGGCGTCCCAAACATTACATATTCAGATGATCATGAAACTAGTCATACAAAATGCGAAGACTAGCAAGAGTTTAAGTCATACATGATCAACCCTAGGATTTGTCAATCATGTTACAGCCCGTAGGCAGACAGGAATGTAAATTCAACACGAGCTAACACTTGCTCGACGGCTAAACTCCTCAAAAGAATAATTTTACAATAGAGCGGGAGAGCAAAATAAAACCCACTCGTTGTCAGGATTTCTTCTAGTGGTCACCATCTGGCAGGAAGGCTGGAAGATCCTCGAAAGCTGCTCCAAAATCTGGCCATACAAAACCAGCTGGGTCAGACCCCAGAAAGAGCAAGTTCCACAAAGGAGGCTTCACTTAAGAACTAAAACCAGCATATTAGCACATAAGTCATAGATGAAATAACATAGGACATGAGTTAAAGAAAACAGGATGATAAACAATAAGATGACTAAAGGACTATTCCGGTAACCAAGTTACAACCCGTGAACCAAACAAGGACCGAGGTTATAACCCTTCACCTGAACGGAACTTTTAGTCTCTAACCAATTATCGATAGAGTAAAGTATATACAAGCATGTCCAGAGATAGCCATATACGGGTCTAGACAAGACTAGACAAGATGGGACTCCATCCAACATTTACGTCCAAACAAGAGTACTGCTTGATAGTTAACTAGCTAGGGTTATCACAAGCCTAGTTACTAGCAGATGCAATAAGATATTCCTACGGCCATAAGTCCTGCAGACTATCCAGGTTATCCAGACGCAGGGTTCAAGCTTAGAGTTATCATGTCTTGTTAGGTGACTTGAGCGCAACACATGACAGTGTGCATAGTAATCGTTTCATGTAGTACCCTACATAACAGTGAGCTAGAAATGTGTCATACTCGTCGGCAGGCTACAAGTCCATCAGGAAGGCGCCCAGATAACAGGATTGCTTGTAGCCAAAATATCTCTCTATATGAACTACTTAATCAATCTAGTCATTAACCTAGTCAGATTCAGAATGAATTCCTGACCGTGGTAACCAGGGATACAAGTCCTAGACATGATGCGAGACAAGACTGGTGGCTTATACAAGCACATTCAATACAATCACCCACGGTGTCATGAGAGTTTACTAGCATGTCAAAATAGTCGTCGCAACAGCATTCAAGATTACATGTTAGACTTACTTATCAAGATTACTTGTCAAGAGTGTGCAACGACGGGCCATTGTCAAAATTACTTATCATGTCAAGAGTGCATCACGACGGACCACCATCAAGAATTACCATGTCAAGGTTGCTTGTCGAGAGTGCACCACGACGGGTCACTAATTCAGAGTTATCATGTCAAGTTACTTATTAAGAGTGCGCCTTAACCGGCCACTATCAAGATTAAGGGAAACATGTATAAAATAGCTAGTGACATATTCTTAAAGCCAAAGAAAAGATCTACAACTTCTATGTTGGAAGTTGGGAGAGCTTCTGACCACAAATCAGCCAAATAGGACAAAAAAATAGCCAAAATAGGCATTATGCGGCCAAGGGTGGATGGGGTCTCATGCGGCAGTGGGTGGGTACCCATCCATGCGGCTGGGGTCGATGGGGCCCATCCATGTGGCTGGGGTCGATGGGGACCATCCTTGCGGCTGGGGTCGATGGGGACCCATCCATGCGGCTGGGGTCGATGGGGACCCATCCATGCGGCTGGGTCGATGGGGACCCATCCATCTCTGAAAATCTGAGAAGGATGGCCATGGAACCCATAGCTTCCAAGCTCCATAAAACCTTCACCGTAAGTCCAAATTTGGACTTCCATAGGTCAAAATGGGGTAGAATAAAATTCTCTATAACATGGAACAATCAAAACTTAAAAATAATAAAGTTTGATAGATCAAAACCCAAGAAATCTGAAAATACAACAAGCTTAGATCTGTAAGAAATAAACCATGGAAGCTGAAAATCCTAAGTACTAATGTGTCTTAGAATCTCGTAAGGAAGACAATAGAACAATAAAAATAGAGTTTCTCCATGAAGCAAGTTTTACTTGCCTAAGCCTCTCTTGGTAGGTGGAGAAGTTAAGAGGAAGAAGATGAAGAAATAAATGAAGAAGGAGAAGTAAATAAGGAGAGAGAGGGGTTGGTAGCTTTTAAAGGGAGGGGTCACATATTGAACCAAGCCAACCCAAAATAAACCAAGTCAAAGCATGATGAACCTAAACAAGATTAAATCAAAATCAGCTAGCTAGACAAGACAAGCAAAAATATGTGTCAGGATCCCGTACCCGTATACTGAAAATATGTATAACGAAAAAAATGGGGGTGACACTAATTAATTCAATCTCTGGTGAAATTAGACGATCGACCTGAATACCAAAGAAGAGATGTAAGTTATTTATTGCGCAGTTGAATTAGAAGAGGCTAGTAATTACCGAGTTGCTTACATATTTGCTCAACCAAGAAGGAAAATGATGTCTCATTTCTTATTCTAATGCTTCATCTGTTATATAGGCTCTAACCGACCTCAACTCATCATTATATGTGCTGAAAAACAACGAAGCAACCGCCGATTAGTACAATAATATTAGCTTATACTATTATATTGAGATGACGTAAACTCATCATTAATTACTTACCCCTCTAGCTTCTCCACTTCATCCTTGCCGCAATTGAGTAATATATACAACTGAGAAGCCCTTAGCACTTCGTCGTTCAAATATCTCTTCTTCATTTTCCCCGAAGGCTTTCCGGACACATTGAATACTTTCAGTATTCCATCATTAGATTCTTGATATCCATCGTCATTTTTCGGAGCCCTCGTTCTATCGTAGCAACATGAGGTTTGAAATACGTCGAGCAGAAGTTTGTAATCTCCTCGAGAATATAGGCTTCACAAATAGAACCCTCGACCCAAGCCTTGTTTTTCACCTTTCTCTTTAGGTGGTTCAAATGTCGCTCAAACGGGTACATCCATCGATAACCGATGGGCCCACCAATACGTTCTTCGTAGGAAAGATGAATCGGCAAATGCTCCATGGAGTCGAAGAATCCAGGAGGAAATACCTTCTCGAGCTTGCACAGTGTTACCGCAATATCGTTCTCCTACTTTTCTAGATGATCGACGAGCAACTTAGTAGAACAAAGATCTCTAACGAATATGCTAAGCTCGGTCAATGGATCCTAAACAACATGGGGTAAGATTTTTCGAAATATAATCGGAATTAACCTTTCCATGAATACGTGACAATCATGGCTCTTCATACCTGTCAGTTTGTTCTCCTTGAGGTCGACACATCTTCTCAAGTTCGAAATATACTCGTCTAAAAATTTCAGACCTTGAATCCACCTACAAAGTCTCACTTTATCCTCCTTCTCCAGTGAGAAAATTGCCTTAGGCTACTCCAACTTCCCATTCCCCTTCTCTATCAAATGCAGTGCAAGACGTCTACATATTTCTTCCAAGTCTAATCTAGCCTTTGGATTGTCTTTCGTCTTCCCCTTTACGTCCATTACAGTATTAATTATGTTGTCAAACACATTCTTCTCGATATGCATGACATCAAGGTTATGTCTAATCAGATTGGTACTCCAATATGGCAGATCCCAGAATATGCTCCTCTTCGTCCAGTTATGAGTGCGACCAAATCTGTCACACTTGTAGCCCGTAGCAGGCTCTTCAATAGCTCTAGGTAAATCTTTTACCTCTTTCCATATCGTGTATCCGGGCTACCTTGGCGGGGGATTATCCTTCTCCACAACGCCAGCACAAAAAGTATACATGTTCTACCGGTACGGATGATCCTTCGGCAGGAATTGTCGATGTCAATCAAAGAAGCACGGTTTGCCTCCGTGTTTCAAACGAAAAGTCTTAGTGCGGTCCATGCAATACGGACATGAAAGACGACCATGCGTGCTCCATCCAGATAACATACCATAGGCCAGAAAGTCGTTGATAGTCCACATAAGTGCTGCACGCATCTGAAAATTTTGTTTTCTAGATACATCGTACGTGTTAGAACCTACTTCCTACAGCTGATTCAACTCATTAATCAATGGCTGTAAATACACATCGATGTTCCTTTTCGGATTGTTCGGACCTGGGATAATAATAGTGAGGAACATATACGGAGTCTTCATGCACATCCAAGGCGGTAGATTGTACGGAGTGACGATCACAGGCCAACACGAATACTGGGATCCCAAAAGTCTGAATGGGGTAAAACCGTCGGAGCAGAGACCCAATCTGATATTACGCAGATCAGAAGCAAAATCTGGATACTCTAGATCAAAGTGATTCTACGCTTCTCCATTAGATGGGTGATCCAACACTCCTTCGGTCTGTTCTCGCTTATGCCAACTCATGTTTTTTGCAGTTTCCTTCACCATAAATAACCGCTGTAACCGCGACGTCAACGACAAGTAGTGCATCGAATCGGTAGGCTTCCTTTCACTGATAGACTTTTCTCTACCACTACCCTTGTAGCGATCAGCACCACAAAATCTGCAGGCATCTTCATCCTTGTCGTCTTTTTAGTACAACATGCACCCGTTGCGACATCCATCGATTTTATCATATCCCATCTAGAGCGATCTCACCATCCTCTTAGACCGGTAAAAGTCTTTAGGCAACTTAGCACCATCAGACAATATTTCTATAATCAACTTCATAACTCGGTTGTAGCAATCTTGCGACATATTAAAATCGGACTTGATGCTCACAATCTTGTAACCACCTCCAACGGTGAATGATCCTCACAACCAGGATATAATAGAGTCCTTGCATTCTTCAACAACTCTATGAACTTTGCAGCATCGACGTTCGGTGTCTCCTCAAGTGCATCATGATTGTCCGGATCGAAACTAGGCCCCGCCGCATCAAAAACCATGTTCACCAATCCATCATCGTAAGCAGCGTGGTTGTGGACATCTACATAAGGCTCATACTCCGATGCTAAAAATACAAGTTCTTCGTATACGCTCCACTAATAGTAATTCGGCGTGAAACCCTTCGAGTATAAATGATACGTGACTTCCACTTTTGGATGATATTTCAAGTTGCGACATCTCACACACGGACACTTAATTTTGGTACCGTCCATGTAATGAGGGAACGCCTTAGCAAACTGCAGGAACTGCTGTACACCCTCTATGAATTCATCCCGCATATCGCACATGTCATCAAGATGATGGTTGTACATCCAAGAACGATTCCGCATATAGTAATTCAGATCCATATCCATTTGAGAATAATTCTGTAAGATAGATACATGCACATCGTTGAAACACTTGTAAAAGTAATAGGCGTATTAATCATGACATATCCTAAACATTGAAATAGAATCCCAAGTAATCATGATACAAAAAGTGGTAATAGTGTATCACATGACATAACCATATAACCATAGTGTATCAGAATTGACCACACAGAAGACTTAGCCTAATTAATCTCCATAAAATAAGTGGTAATAAGTCCATAATTAATCTCCATAATTAATCTCCATAAAAGAAGTACAGCTGGTAATAAGTCCATAATTAAGTCCATAAACTCATCTCCATAAAACAAGTACAGCTGGTAATAAGTAGTAATAGTCCAACACAAAATATATCCATAAAACTACATTAATGACGACCACGCAGCTCACGCATACGCTCAATAATACCATCATGCAATATCTTCGAAAAAGTAGGATCGACGACGGGAAAGCGTCATTCCACTGCAGGTGCTGGATGAATGGAACTCCCGGTCTCACTAGCTACCGGTGCCACTTCCTCCTTAATAGTAGGAGGAGCCACCTGAGCAATCTGTGTTTCCCTCAAACGACGTGCCGCTTCTCGGGTCATGGGTGCCATTTGGTAAGATCGATATTCACAGAGAATATAATTGTAACATAAGTAAGCTAACTAAAGGAACCATCATCTCATTTTATGTATCAAAACCCAAGTTCTATTGTGAAATCTCAGTTTTCTTCAATGAGTGTCATGACCCGGTCCTAATTTTCTGGGTCGAATCGGATCATGCCCAGCCTGCACCGTCGTTGAGACGACGGCAGTAAGCTGTATCACTCATGCAGGTAATCAACAACACAGACTAATTGTCACAACTTTAATATTTCGATAAAAAACTTGTCCAACAAAGTTACAACTGACAAAATAAATAGTCTTTTTCAATAACAACAACTGAAAATGGTAAATGACAACAGCTAAAAAGTAGACTCGTCATCTCCAAGTCCAGCATCATCTGGTAGCACAACTGGATACAACACAGGATCATAATAGCTACTAATCAGTAGCTCTGCATCATCAATAGAACCTTAAAATATAGTCTCCAGTCAGGAGGAAGCAAAGTACAATTCATGATATTTTAACAATTGAAATAATAATGGAGTTATGCATTTTTAAACAAGTTAAAATAAATGGTTTTTCAACAGTTAAAACAGTGTGATGTGAATAGGCAATGAATATGACCGGATTGGGTTGTACAGTTGTATCCTATTGATACGATATGGCTTATCCCCGTGTGTATGAGGGGTAAGCTAACACAGTCATTATACTATTTTGGATGTGGTCATACTCATTACACTACTCCCCCAGTACCCAACAGTTAAACAGTCAATGCTCTCAGAGAGAGTTCCGTGTTGCCTCGTGGTTTAAATTTGCAATAAAACTATTACTAAATAATTGTAAACTACCACAAACTGTATTTGCCTTGGTTTGACCGGAATGAGGGTAATGACTCCAAGATGAATTTCAGACTTGTCCTCGAAATCCTACAATCGAGAAGTCGGTCTTAGATTCCAAAAATTTCTATGCTAGATGTGCTAGTTACAATCTCTAAATTCGTTCTAGTCAATTTTTAATCTTTATTACACTAACACAAATGAAACTCGATTATCTAATGCGTTACCTTTACTTATGATGGAAAGATCATTTTATATTTAATTTCGGAAAAACTTTGTATTTATCAGTTTATTGGCAAAACTTGGCATTTTTATAATTTATATAATAAAACTACATTTTTTCAAATGAGAAAAATATGAAACTTGTTAAATAATAACTTGTAATTTTTCCTAATTTATTTAATGTGAGAAAACAATATTGTTTTTCTATAAAATAATTATTTTACTATTTTACGTAATTACGTCAACCACAACCAGAAAAGAATTTAACTAACTTATTACAAAACCACATAAAATAATAAAACTGGGCTTATGCCCTTTTACAGACCATTTTTACATGAATTTAAATAAAAGGAAAACTCTGGTTAGTCTCTAAAAATTATCCTACAATTTAATTACAAAAATAAAATAATAATTTAAATTAAATTGAATTAATTTATGAGTCTCAGATATTGGTCCAATCGTCAAAATAGCCAATGCCTCAACGTTCGGTAAAACCGATTTCATTTGCATTTCGCTAAGGGCACATTGACCGGTACGGTCGTCGCCCAAAAATCCAATTTAATAAACCATTTCGAAAACCGATTTGAAATCCATTTATATACTTTTATAAAAATTTCGGCAGCATTCCCTCTATTTTCGGGATAACCCAAAACTGGAAAATGCGCCACAAACACCAAACACAGGTCCCATACCAGGGAAAAATTCATTTTTATATAAAATATACTCACAGAATTATTTTCGAAACGAATTCCAGAATCATAAAAATCCAATTTAACTACTAAACCAAAATCCCAGAAGTTTTTTTCCGAGATAATCTCGGAAATTCCGAGAACCAAAAATACACAGAACCTATCCCGAAAGAATTCGAAAATTCTGAAATCAAAACGAATTAACTACAGAACCAACTCTAAAACACAGAACGTTTTCGAAAGGTTTTCGGAAAACCCGAAAATGTCTCGATAACCGAATTTTCGGGGAAATTCGTGGACCAAACTCATCACAGACTACTCTAAGTGGGGACACGAGAAATATACCTCGGTGCTCGGCTAGAGCTCTCAGATGCAATTTATAGAGAAAAAGCAAATTCCCGCGGACTCGAAAAAGCCCAAAACACGTGGACAGCAACAATTTGCGCAAAACAGCGCAGAAACGAACACGCCTACCAGAACAGAGGTTGCTATGGGAATCGAAGCACCAAGGAAACAGCACTGGACAGCGGGATGGGACACGCAAATCCACTGACAGCAGATCAGCACGGGAAACTACGGAACACCGGGGGCGACGGCGAGGGGATCGGCCTTGGGCTGCGGCTAGGGCACAGCCGCAGACAGCGCCGGAGAAAGGGGGTGGCGTCGGAGCTAGGGCAGGGCGCGTGTCCAAATCGGGGTCGAGGAACTCGCTGTCGGAGGTGGGCACGACCGAGAGGGGAGGTGGCACCGGGCGGAGTTGGGCGCGGACGGCCGGAAATGGTCGATCGGTGTCGGGGTGGCGGTTGGCCGGAGCTAGGCGGCTGGGGACGGCGCTGGAAGGAGCCGCAGGACGCACGGGCTGGAGAGGAGTTTGGGAGTGAGGGGGTTTTGTGAGAGTTGGGTGAAGAGAAGGGGATTAAATAAGGGATTCTTGAGGAAAAGAGCAGTCGACCGTTAGGCCATCAGAAATCCGAGGGTCGGCTGCTAACGTTTGGTCGAGAAGGAACCGAAAGGTTCTTCTCTCTCCAGTAAATGATATCAGAATAAATAGTGAGAGAGAGTGAGTTAATAGTTATTTAAATGAGTGATATATAATAATTACTTGATTTCTTTTCTTTTAAAATACAAATTCTTTGAAAATATTTTTCATAAATTTACTAATTAATAATAATAATATTTTAGCAAAAATTTTATTTTAACAACACAATTATAATTTAAAATTTGCAATCTAAATTTTACGGGTTTCACAACCTTCCCTCCTTAGAAAATTTTGTCCTCGAAATTAAAGGATATGGTTAGGAATTACCTCAGGTCTCAAACAAGTACGGGTACTGCTCCCGCATCTCATCTTCTTGCTCCCAGGAAGACTCGCTTGGGAAATCGTGCCTCCACATAACTCTGACTATAGGAGTCACCGAAGTCCTAGTCCTCTTCTCGCGTATGTCCAAAATCGCCACAGGCTTCTCTGGTACTGTAAGGCTGGGTCCAATCTCCAGCTCCGAATGGTCCAAGATGTGACTCGGATCCGGAATGT
This sequence comes from Iris pallida, assembly GCA_029216955.1. Classification (NCBI taxonomy): domain Eukaryota; kingdom Viridiplantae; phylum Streptophyta; class Magnoliopsida; order Asparagales; family Iridaceae; genus Iris; species Iris pallida. Next base: position 3,834,210 of record JANAVB010042817.1, read on the forward strand.
ACCGTCTGAGCTGCGAAATGTGGAAGACGTTGTGCACGCCCTCAAGATTAGCTGGTAGAGCTAACCGATATGCTACTTCACCAATTCGGCTCAAAACTTCAAATGGTCTGATATATCTGGGACTCAGCTTCCCAGCTCTGCCAAATCAGATTGTTCCTCTGGTAGGTAAAATCTTCACAAAGACACTATCTCCTTCTTCAAACTCCAGTGGTCGACGACTGCTATCTGCCCAATGCTTCTGCCTATCTTGGGCGATCCTGAGTTTATCCCTAATCACTTTCACCTTCTCTGCTGCATCAGTCACCATCTCTAGCCCCAGCATTACTCTTTCTCCTACGTCGTCCCAAGCAAGTGGAGTGCGGCAACGACGTCCATAAAGAGCTTCAGATGGTGTCATACCGATGCTAGCTTGGTAACTGTTGTTGTAGGAGAATTCTACTAAATGCAAGTGGTCTTCCCAAGACCCTCCAAATTCTAAGACACAAGATCTCAGCATATCTTCTAGCATCTGGATGGTCCTCTCAGATTGTCCGTCAGTTTGGGGATGATAGGCTGTACTGAACTTCAGTTTTGTTCCCAAGCTGTCATGCAAACTCTTCCAAAAGTGAAAGGTAAATCTAGTATCTTGGTCAGATACAATACTTACCGGTACTCCGTGAATCCGGTAGATGTGTCGCATGTATAGTGCTGCCAACTTCTCGGTGGATAAACCAACCTTGAAGGGGATAAAGTGAGCTGACTTCGTCAGTCGGTCCACAATAACCCAAATAGCGTCCTTTCCTCCTTGGGATCGAGGCAATCCTGACACAAAGTCCATTATTATATGTTCCCACTTCCACTCCGGAATGTCCAGCGGCTGTAGAAGTCATGCGGGTCTCTGTCTGCTAGCCTTCACTTATTGACAAATCAAGCATCTAGCCACAAATTTGGATACATCCTTCTTCATTCCATACCACCAAACGATGATACGTATATCCCGATACATCTTATTAGCTCCAGGATGTATGGAATACTACGACTGGTGCGCTTTTTGCATCATCTTATTCCTCAGTTCGCCAGATGGTATACACAGCCTCGTACCATTCTTCAATGCTCCGTCACTGGCGATAGAGAATCCTTCAAATGTTCCTGTCAGCACTTTATCTCTGAGTTTGCAAAACATCTCGTCTTGGAATTGTGTCTCCTTGACTTTGTACATCAGACTTGAACGCAATTGCAACTGCATCATGGTTGAGTCAGCTCCAGGTATAATAGCTTCTCGCCCCAGTTCCTTCATCTTTTCCTCAGGCAGTACAATTTCCAGACCAAGCTTCTCTATGTCCTCCAACAAGTGCCGCTCCTTAGTTAAGAACATCGCCACTGGGTATCGACTAAGTGCATCTGCAACCACATTAGCCTTACCCGGGTGGTACTGCAAGTCGATGTCAAAATCTTTCATCAGTTCTAGCCATCTTCTTTGTCTCATGTTCAACTCCTTCTGAGTGAAAACATATTTCAAACTTTTGTGGTCTGCATATATTTCCACTCTCTCTCCATAAAGATAATGCTTCCATAGCTTCAAAGCAAAAATGACTGCAGCAAGCTCCAGATCATGTGTGGGATAGTTATTCTCATGTGTCCGTAATTGCCTAGATGCGTAAGCAATCACTTTTCCATGTTGTTGAAGAACGCAACCCTGTCCTTTTCCAGAGGCATCGCTAAAGATTGAGAAACCGTCGGTACCTACGGGTAGCACAAGTATCGGTGTTGTTGTAAGCCTCTTCTTCAGTTCCTCAAACGACGCCTGGCAAGCTTCCGTCCAGATGAACTCTTTATTCTACCGAGTGAGCTTCGTCATTGGTTCAGCAATCTTGGCAAAATCTTTCACAAACTTCCGTTAGTAGCCAGCCACGCCCAAGAAACTTCTGATTTCAGCAACTGAGCTTGGGGTAGACCACTTCTCAACAGCAGCTATCTTCTTAGGGTCCACCGAAATTCCTTCTCCTGTGACAACATGGCCAAGAAAATCCACCTTGTCTAGAAAGAATTCACATTTGGATAGCTTACCATATAGCTTCTCTTTTCTCAAAGTTCCCAGAACTTTCCTGAGGTGCTCTTCATGCTCCTCTTCCGTCTTAGAGTAGATCAAAATGTCATCGATGAAGACAACGACAAACTGGTCTAGGTATTCATGGAAAACATTGTTTAAAAGGTTCATGAACATAGCAGGAGCATTCGTCAATCCAAACGGCATGACCAAGAATTCAAACTGCCCATACTTGGTGTTGAACGCCGTCTTGGGAATGTCCTCCTTCCTGACCTTGATCTGATGATAGCCGGATCTGAGGTCTATTTTCGAGAACACCTTGGCTCCACTGAGTTGATCAAATAGGTCATCGATCCGGGGCAGAGGGTACTTGTTCTTGATGGTGATATTGTTCAGCGCCCGGTAGTCGATGCACATCCTCACAGTTCCGTCCTTCTTGGGAACAAACAAGACAGGTGCTCCCCAGGGTAAAGCTTCATCTCGGATAAATCCCAAAGCCTTCAGTTCATTGATCTGATCCTTCATCTCCTTGGCCTCCTTCGGGTTGACTCTGTAGCATCCCTTAGAAATAGAAGAAGAGCTGGGAACTAGGTCAATGGTGAACTCTATGTCTCGATCTACGGGTAACCCGAGAAGACTATCAGGGAAGACATCTATAAATTCTGCTATGATAGGATGGAGAGGTCTGGATTCTTCTGTGATAGAGGTATAGGTAACACACTCCATATCCTCCGGAGTTCGAGAGATTTCAAACTCTGGCTCTCCAGGTGGGCTGAAGACTACACATCCTCTGTGACAGTCTATCAGCGCATGCTGCTTACTCAACCAGTCCATTCCTAGGACTACATCATAGTTGGGTAAGGGCATCACAAGTAAAGGTGCTATGAATTGGTGGCCTGAAATTGTGAGAAGGCAGTTACAGGTCTCAGTGATAGGTAGGGGTCCTCCACCGGTCATGACTCTACATATCTTCTTGCTAAAGCCCGTAACTATATGGTGTGCAGAGATGAATTTTGTTGATATGAAACTATGTGATGCACCCGAATCAAATAAAGCTAAGGCATGATAGGAATGCACATAAATGAAACCAGCGATGACATCAGCTGTAGGTTCCTGCTCTGGCTCTTGTTCCTCTGCTGTTAGGGCAAAAGCTCGCCCAGACTTCTGTTGATGTTGCCCAAATTATTGTTGCTGAGTGGACAGAGGACCTTTCTGCTGAGTTGTACCAGTCCGGTGCATCGACGAGGGGCAGTCCTTCACTTGGTGGGTGGCAGACCCATAGACTAGGCAGTATCCTAGCCTCTTCCTGCAGATTTTCGACTGATGCCCTGGCCTCTTGCAAAAATCACAGATAGGAATCTGCCTCTGAGGTGATCTATCATTGTTCCTCGCTTGTTGGTTCTGCTGCTGGTGGTGAGGAGGCCGATTGTTGTTGTTGTTGTTGGGCTTCTTCTGATTACCCTGGAAGTTGTTAGTTCCAGGATAATCCCTCTTTGAGCGAGCGGGTTAACCCTTCTCTATATCCTGAGCTCGCTCCAGGATCCTTTCTTAAGTCTTAGCACCGCCTGAGATCACATGGGTGCGGATCTCTTCTCTCAGCCCATATCTGAACCTTTCAGCACGGTCATCAGGGTCAGCTACCAAATTCTTCGCAAAACGGCTGAGTTGGCCAAATTCTGTCGTATATTCTCCAACAGTCATATTTTCTTGCTTCAGGTTCTGAAATTGCCTCTCCATCTCCCGCAACTCTGATGTTGGGAAGAACTTCCTCTGGAACAACCTCTTGAAGGTGTCACAGTCAAGCTGCTTGTCCTGGAGTCGGGGTTCATTCCGATACCAGGTGCTTGCTACATTTTGCAGTTGGAGTCCCACTGCTTCGGCCTTGAGGTCTTCTTGAATTCGAGCGACGTTTAGGAGACGCTCCATGCTATCGAGCCATTCATCGGCATAGACGATTCCCTCGGTTCCCTTGAAGGGTCGAGGGTTCTGCTTCTTGAAACTTTCAATATCGCCCACATTGGCAATATGATCCCCATTAATTTAAATGGCCTTAATGTTACATAAATAAATCCTTAGATTTATGTTTACCTTGGCAGGCCATGGTTCATGTTGAGCTGCTTCTCCTCTCTCCAGTGCAGCCATCGCCACATTATGGGCATTCTCTATGCCTTCCCTCATAATTGTCGTCTGTTCGCGATGAGCTTCAGCTTGAGTTCTCTGGGCTTCTAGCACTCCTCGTAGCAGACCTATGAGGTCGGTGGGGTCCACAGGTACCGGTGGGGCAGCTGGAGTGGGTACTACCACAGGGGGCTGCATCTCCGTCTGTAAAGATGATGGATCCGCCGTTGTATTATGGGGACGGTCGGCCAGCTGCCGAGGTGTAGGATAAGGACTTGATTGGGGAGGTGGGGTATGATAGGGTGAAGATACCCCATCGTCAGCAGGGTTGGTCTTGTCAGTAGCCATTCTCTGGAAGGTTTAGGATATTAACATAAGCAAGGTAGCCTACCAATCTATAACAAGCAAAAATATTTATAATATATAACGGTCCTATGTTGTGACAAATTAATATTCTAGTGTTCTAAATGTTTCTAGATGTTTTCCTAAGTTGTTGATCTGACCTGCATGGGCCACCACTAAAAATATGTCACGATCCGGTCCCAATTTTCTGGGTCGAATTGGATCATGCCCAGCCTGCACCGTTGTTGAGACGGCGGCAGTAAGATGTATTACTCATGCAGGTAATCAACAACACAGACTAATTGTCACAACTTTAATATTCCGATAAAAAACTTGTCCATCAAAGTTACAACTGACAAAATAAATAGTCTTTTTCAATAACAACAACTGAAAATAGTAAATAACAACAGCTAAAAAGTAGACTCGTCATCTCCAAGTCCAGCATCATCTGGTAGCACAACTGGATACAACTCAGGATCATAATAGCTACTAATCAATAGCTCTGTATCATCAATAGGACCTAAAAATATAGTCTCCAGTCAGGAGGGAGCAAAGTATAATTCATGATATTTTAACAATTGAAATAATAATGGAGTTATGCATTTTTAAACAAGTTGAAATAAATGGTTTTCCAACAGTTAAAACAGTGTGATGTGAATAGGCAATGAATATGACCAGATTGGGTTGTACAGTTGTATCCTATTGATACGATATGGCTTATCCCCGTGTGTATGAGGGGTAAGCTAATACAGTCATTATACTATTTTGGATATGGTCATACTCATTACACTACTCCTCCAGTACCCAACAGTTAAACAGTCAATGCCCTCAGAGAGAGTTCCGTGTTGCCTCGTGGTTTAAATTTGCAATAAAACTATTACTAAATAATTGTAAACTACCACAAACTGTACTTGTCGTGGTTTGACTGGAATGAGGGTAATGACTCCAAGATGAATTTCAGACTTGTCCTCGAAATCCTACAATCGAGAAGTCGGTCTTAGATTCCAAAAATTTCCATGCTAGATGTGCTAGTTACAATCTCTAAATTCGTCATAGTCAATTTTTAATCTTTATTATACTAACACAAACGAAACTCGATTATCTAATGCGTTACCTTTACTTATGATGGAAAGATCATTTTATATTTAATTTCGGAAAAATTTTGTATTTATCAGTTTATTGGCAAAACTTGGCATTTTTATAATTTATATAATAAAACTACATTTTTCTTTAAATGAGAAAAACGTGAAACTTGTTAAATAATAACTTGTAATTTTTCCTAATTTATTTAATGTGAGAAAACAATATTATTTTTCTATAAAATAATTATTTTACTATTTTACGTAATTACGCCAACCACAACCAGAAAAGAATTTAACTAACTTATTACAAAACCACAGAAAATAATAAAACTGGGCTTATGCCCTTTTACAGACCATTTTTACATGAATTTAAATAAGAAGAAAACTCTGGTTAGTCTCTAAAAATTATCCTACAATTTAATTACAAAAATAAAATAATAATTTAAATTAAATTGAATTAATTTATGAGTCTCAGATATTGGTCCAATCGTCAAAATAGCTAATGCCTCAACGTTCGGTAAAACCGGTTTCGTTTGCATTTCGCTAAGGGCCCATTGACCGGTACGGTCGTCGCCCAAAAATCCAATTTAATAAACCATTTCAAAAATCGATTTGAAATCCATTTATATAATTTTATAAAAATTTCGGCAGCATTCCCTCTATTTTCGGGATAACCCAAAACTGGAAAATGCGCCACAAACACCAAACACAAGTCCCATACCAGGGAAAAATCCATTTTTATATAAAATATACTCACATAATTATTTTCGAAATGAATTCGGAAAATCCGGAACCAGCATACCAACAATCATAAAAATCCAATTTAACTACTAAACCAAAATCCCAGAAATTTTTTTCCGAGATAATCTCGGAAATTCCGAGAACCAAAAATACACAGAACCTATCCCGAAAGAATTCGGAAATTCTGAAATCAAAACGAATTAACCACAAAACAAACTCTAAAACACAGAACGTTTTCGAAAGGTTTTCGAAAAACCCAAAAATGTCTCGATAACCGAATTTCCGGGGAAACTCGTAGACCAAACTCATCACAGACTACTCTAATTGGGGACACGAGAAATATATCTCGGTGCTCGGCTAGAGCTCTCAGATACAATTTATAGAGAAAAACCACATTCCTGCGGACTCGGAAAAGCCCAAAACACGTGGACAGCAACAATTTGCGCGGAACAGCACAGAAACGAGCATGCCTACCAGAACAGAGGTTGCCACGGGAATCGAAGCACCAAAGAAATAGCGTTAGACAGCGGGACGGGCCACGAAAATCCACTGACAGCATATCGGCACGGGAAACCACGGAACACCGGGGGCAACAGCGAGGGAATCGGTCTTGGGCTGCGGCTAGGGCACAGCCGGAGACAGCGCCGGAGAAAGGGGGTGACGCCGGAGCTAGGGCAGGGCGCGGGTCCCGATCGGGGCCGGGGAACTCGCTGCCGGAGGTAGGCGCGACCGAGAGGGGAGGTGGCACCGGGCGAAGTTGGGCACGGACGGCCGAAAATGGTCGATCGACGTCGGGGTGGCGGTTGGCCGGAGCTAGGCGGCTGGGGACGGCGCCGGAAGGAGCCGCGGGACGCACGGGCTGGAGAGGAGTTTAGGAGTGAGAGGGTTTTGTGAGAGTTGGGTGAAGAGAAGGGGATTAAATAAGGGATTCTTGAGGAGAAGAGCAGTCGGCCGTTAGGCCATCGGAAATCCGAGGGTCGACTGCTAACGTTTGGTCAAGAAGGAACCGAAAGGTTCTTCTCTCTCCAGTGAATGATATCAGAATAAATAGTGAGAAAGAGTGTGTTAATAGTTATTTAAATGAGTGCTATATAATAATTACTTGATTTCTTTTCTTTTAAAATACAAATTCTTTGAAAATATTTTTCATAAATTCACTAATTAATAATAATAATATTTTAGCAAAAATTTTATTTTAACAACACAATTATAATTTAAAATTTGTAATCTAAATTTTTCGGGTTTCACAATAAGTATACCTATGTGTGTTTAGTTCAGTTTTTCCTGATATTGTATACATATGTATATATGTAGATTGATATAGCTATAGTTATAGTTATATAAGAGTTTTTCTGAGATTGTATACATATGTATATATGTATATAAAGGAACCATCAATGAGTATACATATGTATATATTGTATACATATGTATAAGAGTTTTATGTATACATGCATACATATATATAAGAGTTTTCTTCAATGAGCATACATATGTATATATGTTCACCAATACAGTGCCGTGTCAGTGAGTGTGTCGGTGTCGTGTCAGTGAGTGTGTCGGTGTCATGTCAGTGAGTGTGTCAGTATGTCTGTGTTGTGTCAGTGGGAGATAGGGTTAAGTATACCTGGACGGGGTCGGGTCGAGGTTGTCGGAGCGGAGCAGGAGATGAGGGGGGTCGGCGGTGGAGGAGCGACGACGAGGTCACCAGGGGGCGAGGGGGTCACCGGGGCAGGGGACGAGGGGGAAGGGGCCTGAGGGAGGGGTCGCCGGGGGGAGGCCTCGCCGAAAGGGAGGAGCTCGTCGTGGGAAGCGGTCGCCAGAGACGAGAAGGGAAGGGGAAGAGAGATTTAGTGCTCGAGGCGGGAGATCAAAAATTTGGAATCAATAAAATAAAATCGATCGGGTTCCCAGAACCCTATATAAAAGTTTTTAGCGACGTCTGAGAGACGTCGCTAGACGTCGCTGTTCAGTAATAGGATAGCGACAAACTTGATTAAATGTCACAAGATGTCGCTGAATAAAATAAATCAGCGACGTTTTTGGACTAAATAGCGACTTGTTCTTTCCAAACTATAATTCTAGTTACTATTAGTCGCTAAACGTCGCTGATAGTGACGTTCAGCGACGTCATTTTCATACGTCGCTAAATACACAAAACATAGTAACATTTTTAACTGGAGTCGCTAATTTGACATATTTTGGTAGTGCATCTTTTCGTATTCCCCTAGGAGTCTACGGCTACACAGTTATGCCGTTCAGTCTCAAGAATGCTGGTATAACTTATCAGTGGACCATGAGTCCCATTTTTTGTGAATATTTATGAAAGAATATCAAATTCTATGTCGACGATAATGCTGTCAAAAGTCGTCTACAGAAAGATCACATCCAAGAATTAAGAACTATTTTCGATCTAATACGCCATCATCAACTCAAAATAAATCCCATTAAGTCATTCATGGGAGTCTCTAGTAGCAAATTCCTCGAATTTGTTATTACCTCTAAGGGTATACACGTTGACCCCGAGAAAGTCAAAGCCATTCAAGAGATGCGTCATCCACGCAACCTAAAAGAGCTATGAGGATTCCCGGGACGGCTTGCGTACATCAGGAGATTCATTTCAAATCTTTCTGGACTCTACAGACCGTTCACTCAACTAATAAAGAAAGGTGTGTCTTTCGTTTGGACCGAAGAATGCCAGCAGGCATTGAAAGACATAAAACAGTACTTGATGAACCCTCCAGTCCTAGTGCCTCTAGTCACAGGGATACCCTTTTTGATGTATGTCTGAGCAATGGATCATTCTTTAGGTGCCTTACTATCCCAGAAGAACAAAGAAGGTCATGAACAAGCCATCTATTATCTCAGTCGTACGATGATTCGATGTCCAGTAGAAAAAAAAATGCTTAGCTCTGATGTTCGCTGTCCAGAAAATGCGACATTATATCACGGGCCAAACTATTCATGTCATCTTTCGAGTCAATTCTCTTCGAGTCTTGATGAAGAAACCCAGTACAGTCAACTCCAAACTCGCTACATGGGCCATATTACTAGTACTGTATGATATGGTCTATGTCCCACAAAAGTCTGTTAAGGGTCAAGCCCTAGCTAATTCCCTAGCAGCTCATCCGATCCCTGAGACATCCAAACTCTATGACAAAATTCCTGATGAAACTCTGGAATCCAACATGATTTCAGAAGGAATCCTCGCTTGGCGTCTATTCTTTGATGGTGCTTCCAGAATCGGACCTAAAGGCACTATTGTCGCTGGAGTTGGAATCATTCTAGTATCTTTCGAAGGACTGGCAATTCAGAGAGCATATTCTTTAGACGAATCATGCTCTAACAACGTTGCTAAATATAACGCTCTACTCATCGGTCTCCAATTAGCTAAATAATTGGATATTGAATACCTTAAAGTATACGGAGACTCTAAACTGATCGTCAATCAGGTTAGAGGCACGTATGAAGTTCGGTATTAAGATCTCATTCCATATCATGAAGCAGCAATCAGATTGGCTACATCATTTAAAGGCTTCTTCACTGAACATGTGCATCGAGCATGCAATACAGAAGCTGATGTACTTGCTAATCTAGCAACAGTATTAGCAATCCCTGTAAAAAGATAACAGATGATTATCATCACTAATAGAGAATTATTCTATATCGAGAATAATTTGTATCTGGAATCTAGCAATTTAGTCAAAATTTGTACTACAAGTGAAGATTGGAGAGTTCCTTTCATCGACTTTGTAGTACATGACATCTTACCAGAAGATCCCAAAGAAGTAACGACAATCCGTCGACGATCACTCCGATTCTTCTACAATCGCACTTCTAAAACGCTCTATCGGCGATCATATGAATGTATGCTTTTACGATGTCTTGTGGAAGATGAAGCAAAGCAGATACTGCGTGAAGCTCATGACGGTGTCTGTGGTGCACATCAACCTGGTCCTAAGCTACAAGATCAGATTCGACACATGGGATAATATTGGCCAACCATGGTGTCAAATGCCATTGAATATTTAAGGAAATGTCGAGCATGTCAAATCTATACGGATTTCATCCATCAACCTTCAAAATTTCTACATCCAACTACAGCATCATGGCCCTTCGAAGCTTGGGGCATGGAGGTCATTGGTCCTATTAATCTGTCTTCATCTCTAGGACATTGATTTATCCTAGCTATAACCAATTACTTCTCAAAGTGGGCCGAAGCTGTACCTCTAGCTAAAGTCAAGACAAGCAGTGCCATCAACTTTATTAAACATTATGTGATCTATAGATTCGACTTTCTTAGTAAATCATCCATGATAATGGACCTCAGTTCATCAGTCAGAAATTTACTCGATTCTGTGATGACAACCGTATCAACATTGTTGCTTATACAGCCTACAATCCCGCAGCTAATGGTTTGGTTGAAACATTCAACAAAACAATCATCAAGCTTCTCAAGAAGTTTGTTTCTACCAATAAACGGAAATGGAGCAAAAAGCTTGGAGAATGTGTAGCCTCCCTTCCCGGAAATTTTCAAAATATTTTTTTATTATTTATTTATTTTAAATAGTGATTTTAGAATTTTATAAATAATTAAATAGTTAATTATTACGGTAGATGATTTTTAATCATGATTAAATATGGAGTACAAGGTGACTAGGAATCGTGGCACGGATAGTGCATTGGCATGCTTTGACTAGTGTTTAGCCATGGTAGGGGAATGCCAAGCCATAGTGATGTCCTAACTAGGAAAACCAGGCCAAGTTGCGACGTAACCCTTATCGAAGATTATTTATTTATTAATTATAATATCTAGTTTCAGAGAACCCGGTTGTACCAAACTAGTGCAAATTGGACCCAAACCAAGCCCAAGCCTATGTAGACATACTTTTAGGTATATACAAATATTTTCTAGCTTTTTGGATAGACTTAACGATATTTCCTAAATATTTGGTTATTTATAAAAAATAGATTTTATTATTATTATTATTATTATTATTATTATTATTTTTATTATTATTATTATTATTATTATTTATTGAGATTGTTATCTAATATTATTATTTTATTGTTATATTATTTTATTGTCTAATAAATATAATGTATATGTGTATATGAATATATACGATGTACATGTATATTTGTATGTATATATATATTATATTAAATATGTATTGGTATATATATGTGACTATATATATAAATAATATATTGGATATAAGTGTGTGTATATAAATACAGGTTATATACGTGTACGTGTATGTATATACGTATATATATTTATATAGGAATATATAAGTGTATATAAATAATTATGTATATATATAAGTATTTTATATATGTATACGTATATATATTGGGCATATGTGTGTGTATAAGTGTATGTAATATATATATATATATATATATATATATATATATATATATATATATATATATATATATATATATATATATATATATATATATATATATATATATATATATATATATATATATATATATATATATATGGATTGGTAAATATATATAGGTATTTAACTAATTATGAGTGTGTGTGTGTGCATGTGTATATATATATATATAAATATGTATATATTGTATACGTGTATTTATGTATTTATATATATATATTATGTATATATGTATATTTACATAGGAAGTTACATGTATATATAATAAATAGGATTTTTATATATATATATATATATATATATATATATATATATATATATATATATATATTTTATATATATATATATATATATATATATATATATATATATATATATATATATATATATATTTATATTTATATATATATATATATATATATGGATTGGTAAATATATATAGGTATTTAACTAATTATGAGTGTGTGTGTGTGCATGTGTATATATGTATATAAATATGTATATATTGTATACGTGTATTTATGTATTTATATATATATATTATGTATATATGTATATTTACATAGGAAGTTACATGTATATATAATAAATAGGATTTATATATATATATATATATATATATATATATATATATATATATATATATATATATATATGGATTGGTAAATATATATAGGTATTTAACTAATTATGAGTGTGTGTGTGTGCATGTGTATATATATATATAAATATGTATATATTGTATACGTGTATTTATGTATTTATATATATATATATATATTATGTATATATGTACATTTACATAGGAAGTTACATGTATATATAATAAATAGGATTTATACTCAGCTTCCCCCCAAACCCCAGCCATAAGCAAACCGCAGCCCGGCCCATGAACCCAAGCCCAGCCAAAGCCAGGCCGGCCCACAGTCCCCAACCCCAAATCGAGAACACCCAGCCCAGCTTTGCCATACTCGAACCCATGATTCATCCAACTGTAGAAAACCCGAGCCTTTGTGACATATAGTATATAAGCACCCGAGTTTTAATGCAGAACCGAGAGTAGCAGAGAGAGCACGAGAGATCGCAAACCCTAACCCAGACACGCGCCATCCCCAGCCCGACCTGGCGAGGCACCCTGGCCACGCGCGCCGCTGGGGGGCGGCCGCCGCCGGCCGGAGACCGCGCGCGCGCGCGAGGAGGAAAAACAGTAGCAGCAGCAACGCCCCGAAGCTCCGACTTTGAAGGTAAATATCTTCCTCTATAGTTCGTCGTTTTGAGATTCGTGAAGTGTTTCGGAAAGCCAATATAACCGAGAGTGGATCCCTATGATTGGGTTGTAGTAATCAAGTTGAATTTGCCGAATAAATCGACCCAAAATCGATCAAAAAAACTTGTTTAAAATAGGGCAAAACCCAGTCCAACCATCCATGTTCGACGATCGTTTTCGATCAATCCAGTCCAATAATAGAAAATCTATTTAAAGAGACTTTTAGACAACATGTAGGGCTTCACAACCTTTTTTGCGGAATTTGAATTCATCGACTGAGCGTCGAGAAATCGAATCCCAAAGTTTCCCAAAAACCTGTTTTGAAAACATTGAAATTGTTCCACACGACATGCGTCACGCCAATCCGGACGACGTGGTCGCAAACTGAAAGCATCAAAAGCTGCATAACGGCTTCGTGGTCGTGTGGGCTTTGACGGAATTCGAATTGGTCGCGTGTGCGCGACGAATTTGATGCGTATCCGTCGAAATTCCCCGTATCATGTACTTTGCAAATTCTCTAATTACTTTGTGCACGCTCGTCAGATCGAGACGAAACTTGCGCCATCAGGACCGTATCGTTTTTTTGGTCCTGTATGCCAAGTTTGGTCCAAATCTGAGACAATCGAATCGAACGTCGTTTTGCGGGCCCCACGGTCCCACTCAACGGGCGATTTTGTGCACGGCCCGCCGAAATCCAACTTTGGACATACGGTTGGGTTCGTATCGGAAAACTGAATCCGTAGACATATAGTTTGACGACTTTAGAGACCGTTGACTCTGGCACGTTTCTCGGTGCAAAGCGGGTCCAACGGCGGACATCATTTTTGCCCGAAATTACCGTTTTGCCCCTGTGTCCAGAATTGGACTTAAAGAGAGGCAATCCTAGCTAATTTGACTATTCTGAGAATATTAGTACTATTTATTTTAGCATCCGAAGACTTCTGCATGTGTTGACTTATTGTGGCTCATTGTGTGGTATAGTATTGGTTTCTCCAGCTAAGGACCTCAGGCAAGTGCACTTTCTGATTGCTTTTCGATTCTTAGTAGTCTTTTCATTTTATGTCTATACATATATCTTGCTGCTTGTTGACACGCTCGTCACACGGAGTAGTCGGGAGGGGAAATATCTTAGTATACATGTGGACTATCCAGAACTATCCCCCGTGTCTTTCGTGAATGATAGAAGCTGCACACGACACGTGCAGTGAGCCGTATTTACCCCCTAGCCATTCACATATTGAAACAGATATTTCACACCACCTAGATAGATATCTTTTATTAGTTTTTCCTTTTTACTTTTCCACCGTGCCATGTCATCAGTTTTCTTACTAGCTTTCATATTCCATATGCTATTTTTATGTCTTGTTAATTCTATTGTGTTTTGCATTGTCGTCGATTTGTGTACTTGTTCCAATCCTGACTGGATAACAAACATTTTTCAGGTTTAGTCACGATCACTCTTAGCACTGGGAGAATTTGGGTATGCTGAAGACAACCTAGAAATAGAAGACAATTGTATCAATTTCATTAATTGTAAAATCCTGTATTTTCTTAATTATAAATATTGTAAATGTTGTAACAATTTAGAAATGTGAATGAGCATCAAATGTGATATTTCTTGAGCATTTATTTCTTGCGGGCTTGACAGCGTTCTACCGCCGACTCTGCGGCGTAGGCTGGCTTGGACACGTCTCGTATCCGAAAACCGGGTGTGGATCGTGACAAGTTTTTGTGGTAGCCCATGCAGGTCAGTTTTCGCAAAATATTGCGAACTCGTGATGGTACGTTAGTCGTACTATTGCGAGCCTGCGACCAGAAAATGCTCATTCACAAGCTAGGATTAAAAATAATTTAAGAGAACAACTAGGATAAGGGTCCCTTATTAAATTGACTAATCGGGTAGTTAAGGTTGTTGGATAGTCCATACAATTTAGGAGTATTAAATTCAGATAGCTTGCTAGATCCCTATAGACACACTATTACTTTTGATATGACAATGTGATCCGATGTGGATATACCATTCACTTAGTAAGTTAGGCTTACCTATAATTAAGGCTATAACCTTGATAACCTGCTCTATTTTCTTTTTGCTCTATTTAGATAAATTTTATAACATAAATTAGAACTGCCTGTTTAAATTCTATTTTGCTGTAAGGAAGTGGTTTATAACTCCTGATTCTGTTATTCCTGTACAAATCTCGAGGTAGATTGATTCGAGAATTCCCTCAACCAGTGAAATGCATGTGAAATAGATACTAGAATGTTTGTATTTCTTTCGTATTTAGTTATTTCCTTTATGTTAAATCTTTTATTTTAAGTGTTGTGACTGATAGGACAAACACCTACGCTCTATTTTTTTCCAAATAGTTTGAACTCTAGCAGCTCTTTCAAGTCCTTAGGAATATTAGCTAACCCATAAAGTTTAGACAGCAGCGCACTGTCGTTAATTATTTGAGAGTGGAGAATGTGGGTTCACTGCAGCCAGCAGCGCACTGGCGAGGCACAACCCATAGAAATGAAACCATTGTGAGGATCATAGGTTATAGAATATTGCTAAAACTATGTTGTAGTTGACCAAGACTTTAGGGATAGTAAGATTGTAGGAAGACTGTATAAGAAAGAACACCAGGTAAGGATTTGACTTTCTCAAAACTCGAACTATTGTGCCTCTTTCCCAAAAATCTCGCCTATTCATATTTTGACTTTCTTGACCAGTACTGCTATTACAGCCTAGTTTTGCAAGCTTACTCTTTTATCGAGCTTGAATTCGAGACATATGTTTATTGGGGACGCCCGCTAACATATTGTCTAATCAGAATCATTGTATCACGGTCTGATCAACCATGATACATTTGGTTCGCTCTTTATTTAATTACCCTACGTGGACTGAGATATAGAGATATCCAGGATCTCATCCGCGATTGCTTGACAATTTCTCTTGAATTATATATTCGCCTTTGAATCACGTAATTGTATTCAACGACATCTCTTGAACTCTTTATTGTTTTCGTCTTTCGCTGATTGGAAAGACGAAAACTCGTAATGGATAGATAGATACAGAGTATTCCCATGGCTATGATAGTTGTATATGCAAGTGTAGCTACCATCGGCCATCCCTGTGACAAGAACCTTGCCACCATATCCTAGCCTCTAAGGTGGGTAGAAATCCTCGGAGTTTCGGAGTTACAAAAAGACAAGAAGGAGGATACAACTATTTTGAGAAATTAAATTGAGGAGATTAAGGGAATACTAGACTTTATATTTTAAGAAATAGTTATGAATTTGAATTTCAAGGACGAAATTATTTTTTAGGTGGGTAGATTTGTAGCCTCCCTTTCCGGAAATTTTCAAAATATTTTTTATTATTTATTTGTTTTAAAATAGTGATTTTAGAATTTTATAAATAATTAAATAGTTAATTATTACGGTAGATGATTTTTAATCATGATTAAATATGGAGTACAAGGTGACTAGGAATTGTGGCACGGATAGTGCATTGGCATACTTTGACTAGTGTTTAGCCATGATAGGGGAATGCCAAGCCATAGTGATGTCCTAACTAAGAAAACCAGGCCAAGTTGCGACGTAACCCTTATCGAAGATTATTTATTTATTAATTATAATATCTAGTTTCAGAGAAGCCGATTGTACCAAACTAGTGCAAATTGGACCCAAACCAAGCCCAAGCCTATGTAGACATACTTTTAGGTATGTACAAATATTTCCTAGCTTTTTGGGTAGACTTAACGATATTTCCTAAATGTCACCCTCATTTTCCATATTTTCCTGTATTTCGTATTTATGCTCGTATCTGGATTTTGGCATGTATTTTTTATTTTTCTCAGCTTGTGGAATTTCGGTATTTCTCGTATTCGGGTTTTTGGCTTGGCTCGATTTTATTGGGGAATGGTTCAATTTTATTGGGTGGGTTCGGCTTGGTTTGGTTTATGTGATGGATCACCTTAGCCTATGCTACCCCTCATCCCCACCACAACTCCCCCTCTTTATATCTCCACCAACCTCTTCTCTCTCTTCATAACCACCATTAAATTCTTCTTCTTCCTCCACACAACTCCCCAACCATTAGGCAAGTGCATCTTGCCACTACATGAGAACCATATTTCCTTAGTCCATTTGCTAGACTAGGACATGGAGATCAACATTAGTTCTTGGGTTTTTATGATTTGGAGTCTCTGTTGATGTAGATCTAAGTTATTGCTATTTTCGGATTTTACATGTTTTGATCCACTTTGGTTGGTTTTCTTTGAGTTCTGATATTTCCATGTGGAAGAGCTTTCAGTTTCACCCAAGTTGGAACTTTGGAAATCCGGATTTGGAGTTCGGATGGCCAAGTTATGAACTGGTGAAGCTTTGGGCTCTTCCTTGGTGTTCTTGCTGTTTGGAGAAGACAGTGAGCAGTGTGCATAGCTGTTTAGCTTACGTACACTGAGCTACGTGCGCTCTTTAGTGCTGCGTACGCAGGCTTGAGTACGCTTCCTGTTGGAAGCGTGTATCCTTGAGCGTGCGTGACTTTCACACACTGCTCCCTGTAGCGTGCGTGACTTTCACACACTGCTCCCTGTAGCGTGCGTGACTTTCACACACTGCTCCCTGTAGCGTGCATGACTTTCATACACTGCTCCCTGTAGCGTGCGTGACTTTCACATACGCTGCCCCCCCTGAGCGTGCGTGACTTTTCATGTACGCTGCCCCTGAGCGTGCGTGACTTTTCACCCACGCTGCCCCTTGAGCGTGCGTGACTTTTCACCTACGCTGCCCCCCTTGAGCGTGCGTGACTTTCACATACGCTGCCTTCCTGCGTGCGTGTTATAATGCGTATGCATTCCCCCTGCGTGCGTGCTTTTGTGCGTACGCATCCCCTGACCCGTATTTTGATATTTTATTAGATATTTCATGCCCATTTTATATCCTTACGCCTTTTGTCATGAACTTGATTTTACTTAATATGTTGGAATGACTATGGTACATGGCTTGGTATGACAAGGAACTAGCATAACACGACAGTGACCCGTAGTGGTGCACTCCTGACATGACCAACATGACTTGATAGTGGCCCGTGGCGGCGCACTCCTGACTTGACATGACTTGATAACCTAACTTGACTTGCCTTGACACCGTGGGTGGTTCTTTCTTGTTTGCTTGTTAAATCCACTTGTCCTGTCTTGCATCATGTCTAGGATGGGACTCCTGAGTACCACGGTCAGGAGTACCCACTAAAATGGATTAAGGTTAATAACTAGAATAACACAGTAGTCATGAAGAGATGACACAGCTACAGGCAATCCCGTTACCTGGGCGCTCTTGGGATCTGTAGCCTGCCGTCGAGTAGGGCACATTTCCAGCGCACCGTCGAGTGTTGCACCCTCTAAGTCACCTAAGGGTACATTTGTCTCCTGGGCGATATACCCACCTGAATTCAACCCTAATCTTTCGTCCTGGGTAGCCTGGATGGTCTGCAGGGCTTGTGGCTGTGGAACAATCTCGCTGCATCTTGTTAGTAATTAGGCCTGTGATAACCCTAGATAGTTAAAGTAGTAAGCCGTAGTATCTGCTTGGCCGTGATTGATTGAATGAGGTATAACCAGTCTAGCCATGTCTTGATCCAGTACAAGCTTGCTTTCTGTCTTGATTACTTACATTATTATCTTGCCGATAAATGGTGGAAAACCAAGCTCTGTTCAGATGAAGGGTTACAACCCCGGTCCTTGTTTGGTTTACGGGTTGTAACCTGGCTATCGGAATAGTTCCATGGTTATCTCGTCGTATATCATCCTGACATGTTTTCGTAAGTTTTACTTTTAATATTAGATTTTCTTGTGCTGATTGTTGGCTTTTGTTCTTATTTCGTGGCCCCCATGTGGCACTTGCTCTTTCTGGGGTTGACCCAGCTGGTTTTATGTGGCCAGATTTCGGAGCAGCTCCCGAGGATCTACCAAGCTTCCAACCCGATGGTGGCGACTAGAAGGAACCCGGGCTACGAGTGGGTTTTCTATTTTGTTTCGCTCACTCTATTGTAAATTTATTCTTTTGAGGCATTTAGCCGACGAGCACCTGTTAGCTCGATGCACTTTCCTTACTGTCTGCCTACGGGCTGTAAACATGATTGACAAATCCTAGGGTTGATCATGTATGACTTAAACTCTTGCTAGTCCTAATATTTTGTACGACTAGCTTCATGATCAGCTGATATGTAATATTTGGGACGCCTTTTATTGTATATTTAATGATCATACATCTTGTAATTATTACTTGCTTAAGATTGAGACAATAGGCTTGGCCTTAAGAGACTGATGGCTTGTAGTAAACCCTCATATCTAGACAGCCGTGACCGTATAGTTGAAATGTATTCTATTTTAATATACGTAGCTGGCTATGTCTGCCCCTGCTCTCCAGTATTCTGGTTCTGGGGAGTGACATGGTTTAAGTGGTGGCCCATGCAGGTCTTGTCAATCAAGAAATGTGAGGGTTTACCGAATAGATGTCTCAATCAGTATTCGCCCTTGATCTCCGCCCGTATTTTCAAATCCCTGAAATTCTTGCCCTGATTACATGCTTGTATCATTGATCTGTCCTGGTCCTTCCTTATTGTTTCCCTGTGTCGTCTTCTTCAGCGGCACTGTACCTGACCCTGCCGATCAGCAAGGAGGAGCACCTCCCGTGGGCCAGCAGCAACCTGGAGATCAAGCCCAGCATTCTGGAGTCGCCTCCCGAGCGATACCTACTGGAGGAGAGTCACCAGTTCGGCCCGTCCAGCCCGCAGAGCCAGATGATGGTACCTTAGTAGGCCTCATCAGAACCTTGATAGCTTCCCAGGATCGTCGAAGCGACGTCCTGTACCAGACAGTTCAAGATGCTTTGACTAGAGGCGGTCATCCAGGGAATCAGGCGGCGAACAGTTTCAAGCGATTGAACCCTCCTTTCTTCGACGGCACCGAGGATGCGATTGCCGCGGATGCATGGCTTCAGGATACCGAGGTGGTTCTGGAAGCAGCTAGAACACCCGAGAATGAGAAGGTGGCGGTGGTACGCCTGCAGTTGCTGGACTTGGCTCGCAGTTGGTGGGCAGTGCAAGCCATAGAATTAGTGGCACCCATTGCTTGGGCAGTGTTTAGGGAGAGATTCCAGACGAAGTGCTTTGATGCTGTGGCTCGGTACGACCTGCAGACCAAATTTACCAACTTGAAGCAAGGAGGCAGAACAGTCGACAGTTATGCATCGGAGTTTTCTAGGCTCAGTAGGTTTGCCCCCACCTTGGTGGCAACCGAGCTCGATAGAGCCCAGCGGTTCCAGCAGGGACTGCATTTGGAGATCTTATTGGCGGTTGAGCAGTTCGAGCACCAGACGTTCGATGCAGTCTTAAGGGCAGCTAGGAGGCATGAGTACACCTCCCAGAGGATTGTGGATAGGACCGGAGGTAGGAAGCGGTCCCACAGTCAGATGCACCAATCGTCAGCTCCAGCCCCGGCAGCTAGAGGATTGACCATTGAAACTCCGAGGCGGGCGGCCTCAGTAACGTCGGTTCAGCATTCGACCTCGACGTACCCGCAGCAGCAGAAGCAGAAGCAGACTTCCGCTATGGGATGTTCTCATTGCGGGAAGCCAGGGCATGTGGTGGCAGATTGTCGCAGGGCGCAGGGATTGTGCCTGGCTTGTGGAGCAGCAGATCATAGGGTTGGGGCTTGCCCGAATAGGGGTAGTTCATCAGCATCCAACCCTTCTAGCTCTTCGGGGAGAGGACCGGCCCCAGTACCAGTTCAGCAGCAGCAGTATCAGTCTTCGAGGCCCTTGCCGCCTCAGTCTCAGGCATTTCAGCAACAGCACCTCCAGCAGTATGCACAAGCCCAAGCTCAGAACTAGAATAGGCAGAGAGGTTTCCAGCAGAGGGGACCAGCAGCCAGAGGACAAGGTCAGGCCATGATGATGGCTATGGAAGAAGAAGTTGCACCAGGTGAGGCAGTGGCAGGTACTATTCTCGTCAACTCCTTTCCAGCTTCGGTATTGTTTGATTCTGGTGCATCGCATTCATTTATGTCTGCACGATTCGCGACACGGATAGGATTGGAGCCCGAGTCATTATCAGTGAGGCTTAATATACTTACTGGTAATGGTCTTGTGGGAGTAGATCGAGTGTTTTCCTCGTGTTGGATCGTAGTTAGCGGTAGGGAATTTCCCACTAGATTCATAGAGTTTCCTATGGCAAACTATGATGTAGTCCTAGGCATGGATTGGTTGAGGAACCAGTATGCTAGGATAGACTGCCATATTGGCAGAGTTGTCTTTAGTATCCCCGGCGAGCCAGAGTTTTCATTTTCCAGAGGCGCAGTGGAGCCGTCTTCCCCAGCATTGCGGATGGCAGTAGCAGCAGTGCAGTTACCCCGGATAGTTGAAGAGTTTCCAGATGTCTTTCCAGAGGAGCTTCCAGGGATGCCGCCAGAGCGGAAGATTGAGTTCACTATAGACTTGATTCCCGGGACAGCACCAGTGTCAGAGCGAGTCTACAGGATGGCGCCTTCAGAATTGGAGATTTTGTACAAGATGATTGAAGAACTAAGAACCAAGGGATTCATCCGTGCAAGTGGATCGCCTTGGGGAGCCCCGATGCTTCTTGTGAAAAAGAAGGATGGTACGTCCAGGCTATGTGTTGATTATCATACCTTGAATTCGGTGACAATCAAGAACAGATACCCTCTTCCGAGGATAGATGACTTGTTTGATCAGCTCAGAGGGGCTTCAGTGTTTTCGAAGATCGACTTGCGGTCGGGATACCACCATATCAGAGTCAGAGAGCAGGACATCCCGAAGACAGCATTCAGATCGAGGTATGGACATTGGGAGTTCCTTGTTATGCCCTTTGGAGCGACCAATGCGCCGGCCGTATTCATGGACCTCATGAATCGCATTTTCATGCCTTACTTGGACCAATTTGTGATCGTGTTTCTAGATGACATCCTGGTCTACAGCAAGAGTGAAGCAGAGCATGAGCAGCATCTCAGAGTCGTCCTCCAGACGCTTAGGGAGCATCAGTTGTATGCCAAGTTCAGTAAATGCGAGTTCTGGCTCGATCGTATTTCATACTTGGGTCACATCATTACCCGAGGAGGAGTGGAAGTGGATCTCCAGAAGATTGTGGCTATCGAGTCATGGCCGGTACCCAGCTCAGTGGCAGAGGTTCGCAGCTTCCTTGGATTGGCCGGCTACTACCGGCGGTTCGTTTCAGATTTCGCAAGGATTTCAGCACCGATGACCCAGTTGACCCGCAAGGATGTGCCGTTTGTTTGGACAGCAGAGTGCCAGGAATCATTTGAGAAGTTGAAGCGAGGTTTGATAACGGCTCCCATTCTCACCCTTCCAGATGGGACCGGAGGATACACAGTTTATTGCGACGCTTCAGGCAGAGGATTGGAGTGTGTCTTGATGCAGCATGGGAAGGTAATATCTTATGCATCACGTCAACTTCGTGATCATGAGAAGAATTACCCGACCCACGACTTGGAATTGGCGGCGGTAATGTTTGCATTGAAGTTATGGAGACACTACTTGTACGGAGATAGAGTGGAGATCTTTACTGATCATAAGAGCCTGAAGTATGTTTTCACCCAGAAGGACCTTAATATGCGACAGAGAAGATGGCTCGAGCTATTGGTGGATTATGATATGGATTTGCAGTATCATCCCGGGAAGGCCAACGTTGTAGCAGATGCATTGAGCAGGAGAGCCGGAGTTTATTTCCTGATGGCGCAACCAGAATTATTGGCAGATCTTCAGAAGATGGGCATTAAAGTGGTTCTTCCAACCAGCGTGGCATTGATGGCCAGTCTACAGGTTCAGTCCAGCATAGTTGAGAGAATTCGGATGGCGCAGTCAGCAGATTCCAAGATCCAGCGACTCAGAGCAGAGTGTGAAGCAGGAAGAAGGCCAGAGTTACGTATCCATGAAGATGGTACACTTCGGCATGACACTCGTCTTTGTGTACCCAGTGGAGATATCAGACAGAAAGTCATGGCAGAAGCCCACAGTTCACAATATTCTATTCATCCGGGTGGTACGAAGATGTACCGTGATATCCGTCAGCATTTTTGGTGGAATGGCATGAAGAGGGAGATAGCCCGGTTTGTCTCTCGGTATTTGGTTTGCCAACAGGTTAAAGCTGAACATCAGAGGCCCGCTGGACTTCTTCAACCCTTGCCGATCCCAGAATGGAAATGGGAGCATATAACCATGGATTTCGTGACCGGATTGCCCAGATCTCCGGCCGACAGAGATGCTATTTGGGTAATTGTGGACAGGCTTACCAAGGTGGCACACTTTCTCCCATTCCGAGTTGGACAGTCGACGGCGCAGTTAGCAGAGATGTATCTCAGGCAGATCGTCAGGCTTTACGGTGTGCCAGTCAGCATCACCTCAGACAGGGATTCAAGATTCATATCACACTTTTGGCGCAGCTTGCAGAAGATTTTGGGGACTCGTCTCCAGTTCAGCTCAGCTTATCACCCGCAAACGGATGGTCAGTCAGAGCGCACAATCCAGACTCTTGAGGATATGTTGAGATCCTGTACCCTTGACTTCGGTGGTTCATGGGAGAATCATCTGCACCTGGTAGAATTCTCGTACAACAACAGTTATCAGGCCAGTATCCAGATGGCACCCTTCGAGGCTCTCTATGGCAGGAAGTGCAGATCCCCGCTAGCATGGGACGATGTCGGGGAGAGGCAGATGCTCGAACCCGAGTTAATTTCCCAGACGGTTGAAGTGGTCAGGAAGGTCAAAGATCACCTCCGAGTTGCCCAGGACCGCCAGCGCCATTGGGCCGATGCTCATCGGCGTCCCTTGGAATTTGCTGTCGGCGACCATGTATTCCTTAGGATCTCACCTAACCGCGGCGTCATTCGCTTTGGCGTATGGGGAAAGCTTAGTCCTAGGTATATAGGGCCGTTCGATATTCTAGAACGAGTAGGAGATGTATCATATCGTCTCGCTCTTCCGCCGTCGCTAAGTGAGGTGCATGATGTATTCCATGTATCCCAATTACGACGGTATATTCTGGACCCGAGCCACATCCTAGACCATTCGGAATTGGTTGTTGGTCCTAACCTTTCGTATGAGGAGAGGCCCGTGTCTATTTTGGACCAGAGGGAAAAGATACTCAAGAACAAGACGATTAAATTAGTCCGTGTTGCTTGGGGTCATCACTCTCTAGGTGAGTCAACGTGGGAGCGTGAGGACGACATCCGATCGCGATATCCCTACCTGTTTGACTCGTGAGGTATAATGTCTTTCTTATGCCTTATATTTTCCCTTCCTTGCCTGCATTGTATGATTGTATGATTGAACTGCTTAGTGTAACTTGCCTGTGCTTAGTGTAGCTTAACGTGACAATCTCTAGCTCCTTGATTAAATTCCGAGGACGGAATTCTTTTAAGGTGGGTAGAGTTGTCACCCTCATTTTCCATATTTTCCTGTATTTCGTATTTATGCTCGTATCTGGATTTTGGCATGTATTTTTTTTTCTCAGCTTGTGGAATTTTGGTATTTCTCGTATTTGGGTTTTTGGCTTGGCTCGGTTTTATTGGGGAATGGTTCGATTTTATTGGGTGGGTTCGGCTTGGTTTGGTTTATGTGATGGATCACCTTAGCCTATGCTACCCCTCATCCCCACCATAACTCCCCCTCTTTATATCTCCACCAACCTCTTCTCTCTCTTCATAACCACCATTAAATTCTTCTTCTTCCTCCACACAACTCCCCAACCATTAGGCAAGTGCATCTTGCCACTACATGAGAACCATATTTCCTTAGTCCATTTGCTAGACTAGGACATGGAGATCAACATTAGTTCTTGGGTTTTTATGATTTGGAGTCTCTGTTGATGTAGATCTAAGTTATTGCTATTTTCGGATTTTACATGTTTTGATCCACTTTGGTTGGTTTTCTTTGAGTTCTGATGTTTCCATGTGGAAGAGCTTTCAGTTTCACCCAAGTTGGAACTTTGGAAATCCGGATTTGGAGTTCGGATGGCCAAGTTATGAACTGGTGAAGCTTTGGGCTCTTCCTTGGTGTTCTTGCTGTTTGGAGAAGACAGTGAGCAGTGTGCATAGTTGTTTAGCTTACGCACACTGAGCTACGTGCGCTCTTTAGTGCTGCGTACGCAGGCTTGAGTACGCTTCCTGTTGGAAGCGTGTCTTCTTGAGCGTGCGTGACTTTCACACACTGCTCCCTTGAGCGTGCGTGACTTTCACACACTGCTCTCTGTAGGGTGCGTAACTTTCACACACTGCTCCCTGTAGCGTGCGTGACTTTCACACACTTCTCCCTGTAGCGTGCGTGACTTTCACACACTGCTCCCTGTAGCGTGCGTGACTTTCACATACGCTGCCCCCCCTGAGCGTGCGTGACTTTTCATGTACGCTGCCCCTGAGCGTGCGTGACTTTTCACCCACGCTGCCCCTTGAGCGTGCGTGACTTTTCACCTACGCTGCCCCCTTGAGCGTGCGTGACTTTCACATACGCTGCCTTCCTGCGTGCGTGTTATAATGCGTATGCATTCCCCCTGCGTGCGTGCTTTTGTGCGTACGCATCCCCTGACCCGTATTTTGATATTTTATTAGATATTTCATGCCCATTTTATATCCTTACGCCTTTTGTCATGAACTTGATTTTACTTAATATGTTGGAATGACTATGGTACATGGCTTGGTATGACAAGGAACTAGCATAACACGACAGTGACCCGTAGTGGTGCACTCCTGACATGACCAACATGACTTGATAGTGGCCCGTGGCGGCGCACTCCTGACATGACATGACTTGATAACCTAACTTGACTTGCCTTGACACCGTGGGTGGTTCTTTCTTGTTTGCTTGTTAAATCCACTTGTCCTGTCTTGCATCATGTCTAGGATGGGACTCCTGAGTACCACGGTCAGGAGTACCCACTAAAATGGATTAAGGTTAATAACTAGAATAACACAGTAGTCATGAAGAGATGACACAGCTACAGGCAATCCCGTTACCTGGGCGCTCTTGGGATCTGTAGCCTGCCGTCGAGTAGGGCACATTTCCAGCGCACCGTCGAGTGTTGCACCCTCTAAGTCACCTAAGGGTACATTTGTCTCCTGGGCGATGTACCCACCTAAATTCAACCCTAATCTTTCGTCCTGGGTAGCCTGGATGGTCTGCAGGGCTTGTGGCTGTGAAACAATCTCACTGCATCTTGTTAGTAATTAGGCCTGTGATAACCCTAGTTAGTTAAAGTAGTAAGCCGTAGTATCTGCTTGGCCGTGATTGATTGAATGAGGTATAACCAGTCTAGCCATGTCTTGATCCAGTACAAGCTTGCTTTCTGTCTTGATTACTTACATTATTATCTTGCCGATAAATGGTGGGAAACCAAGCTCTGTTCAGATGAAGGGTTACAACCCCGATCCTTGTTTGGTTTACGGGTTGTAACCTGGCTATCGGAATAGTTCCATGGTTATCTCGTCGTATATCATCCTGACATGTTTTCGTAAGTTTTACTTTTAATATTAGATTTTCTTGTGCTGATTGTTGGCTTTTGTTCTTATTTCGTGGCCCCCTTGTGGCACTTGCTCTTTCTGGGGTTGACCCAGCTGGTTTTGTGTGGCCAGATTTCAGAGCAGCTCCCGAGGATCTACCAAGCTTCCAGCCCGATGGTGGCGACTAGAAGGAACCCGGGCTACGAGTGGGTTTTCTATTTTGTTTCGCTCACTCTATTGTAAATTTATTCTTTTGAGGCATTTAGCCGACGAGCACCTATTAGCTCGATGCACTTTCCTTACTGTCTGCCTACGGGCTGTAAACATGATTGACAAATCCTAGGGTTGATCATGTATGACTTAAACTCTTGCTAGTCCTAACATTTTGTACGACTAGCTTCATGATCAGCTGATATGTAATATTTGGGACGCCTTTTATTGTATATTTAATGATCATACATCTTGTAATTATTACTTGCTTAAGATTGAGACAATAGGCTTGACCTTAAGAGACTGATGGCTTGCAGTAAACCCTCATATCTAGACAGCCGTGACCGTATAGTTGAAATGTATTCTATTTCAATATACGTAGCTGGCTATGTCTGCCCCTGCTCTCCAGTATTCTGGTTCTGGGGCGTGACACTAAATATTTGGTTATTTATAAAAAATGGGTTTTATTATTATTATTATTATTATTATTATTATTATTATTATTATTTATTGAGATTGTTATCTAATATTATTATTTTATTGTTACATTATTTTATTGTCTAATAAATATAATGTATATGTGTATATGAATATATACGATGTACATGTATATTTGTATGTATATATATATTATATTAAATATGTATTGGTATATATATGTGACTACATATAAATAATATATTGGATATAAGTGTGTGTATATAAATACAGGTTATATACGTGTACGTGTATGTATATACGTATATATATTTATATAGGAATATATAAGTGTATATAAATAATTATGTATATAAATAATTAAATATATATATATATATATATATATATATATATATATATATATATATATATATATATATATATATATATATATATATATATATATATATATATAAATAATTATGTATATATATAAGTATTTTATATATGTATACGTATATATATTGGGCATATGTGTGTGTATACGTGTATGTAATATATAAGTATATAGATATATATATATATATATATATGTATATAAAAAAAAAAATATATATATATATATATGTATATAAAAAAAAATGGATTGGTAAATATATATATAGGTATTTAACTAATTATGAGTGTGTGTGTGTGCATGTGTGTATATATATATATATAAATATGTATATATTGTATACGTGTATTTATGTATTTATATATATATATTATGTATATATGTATATTTACATAGGAAGTTATATGTATATAATAAATAGGATTTACACTCAGCTTCCCCCCAAACCCCATCCATAAGCAAACCGCAGCCCGGCCCATGAACCCAGGCCCAGCCAAAGCCAGGCCGGCCCACAGTCCCCAACCCCAAACCGAGAACACCCAGCCCAGCTTTGCCATACTCGAACCCATGATTCATCCAACTGTAGAAAACCCGAGCCTTTGTAACATATAGTATATAAGCACCCGAGTTTTAACGCAGAACCGAGAGTTGCAGAGAGAGCACGAGAGATCGCAAACCCTAACCCAGACACGCGCCATCCCCAGCCCGACCTGGCGTGCCACCCTGGCCATGCGCGCTACCGGCCGGAGACCGCGCGCGCGCGCGAGGAGAAAAACAGTAGCAGCAGCAACGCCCCAAAGCTCCGACTTTGAAAGTAAATATCTTCCTCTATAGTTCATCGTTTTGAGATTCGTGAAGTGTCCCGAAAATCCAATATAACCGAGAGTGGATCCCTATGATTGGGTTGTAGTAATCAAGTTGAATTTGCCGAATAAATCGACCCAAAATCGATCGGAAAAACTTGTTTAAAACAGGGCAAAACCCAGTCCAACCATCCATGTGCGACGATCGTTTTCGATCAATCCAGTCCAATAATAGAAAATCTATTTAAAGAGACTGTTAGACAACACGTAGGGCTTCACAACCCTTTTTGCAGAATTTGAATTCATCGACTGAGCGTCGAGAAATCGAATCCCAAAGTTTCCCAAAAACCTGTTTTGAAAGCATTGAAATTGTTCCACACGACGTGCGTCACGCCAATCCAGACGACGTGGTCGCGAACCGACAGCATCAGAAGCTGCGTAACGGCTTCGTGGTCGTGTGGGCTTTGACGAAATTCGAATTGGTCGCGTGTGCACGACGAATTTGATGCGTATCCGTCGAAATTCCCCGTATTGTGTACTTTGCAAATTCTCTAATTACTTTGTGCACGCTCGTCAGATCGAGACGAAACTTGCGCCATCAGGACTGTATCGTTTTTCTGGTCCTGCATGCCAAGTTTGGTCCAAATCTGAGACAGTCGAATCGAACGTCGTTTTGCGGGCCCCACTGTCCCACTCAACGGGCGATTTTGTGCACGACCCGCCGAAATCCAACTTTGGACATACTGATGGGTTCGTATCGGAAAACTGAATCCGTAGACATGTAGTTTGACGACTTTAGAGACCGTTGACTCTGGCACATTTCTCGGTGCAAAGCGGGTCCATGGCTACATGAGTACATGGTGGTGCCATCCACGCTCCACCAATGCATGAAATATGTATCCACCAACGGCGTTATCAGGACGGAGTTCGCAGACATCGATCCTTTCAAAGGGATTGAAGCCTACTTTACCGATTCCGACTTGTACAAATCACTTGACGAGGAGGAAGCCAATGATGCTGATGACGAGGCAGAGACAGCAGCCGAGCTGGACATGGAGCCTGAGACGACTCCCGATGCTCCCTTGAAGATTCGACTCAAGGGCAAACCGCCCCAGAAGGTGCCTCCAGTGAGCATTAATCTAGCAGAAAAAGCACAAACTCCTGAGGCTCCCCTGAAGATACGCCTCAAAGGGAAGCCGCCTCAAACATCGGCTCCCCTGGTGGTAAAATTACAGGGGAAGGCACCAATCACTTGAGGCACAGCTGAGGCACCACTGAAGGTGCGTCTCAAGGGCAAGCCCCCGCAGTCATCCAAGACGCCAGAGAGGGCTCACATAACCCTCTCAGACCCCAAAATCAAAGCTGTGGTGGACTCTCCTGATCCAGCCCCAATACTTACAGATGAGGAGCTTAGCGAATATATCTCTGCCGATGTAGATGCACCCTGTTTAGACAATATAATCCCACGGGATAAAATCTCGTACTTCATCAATAATAGAGTGTCTTTTAATTATTCTTGTCTTCCACATTGGAATGCCATGTATATATTAGATAACGCTCTACGATCGTTGCAAACACAAATAACGACCGTCCATAATGTAAATCGAGTAGTCCCGTCTCAAGGATTCTGCTACATAGTCCCTCCACGAAGTCGAGACGAAGCATCCATCATCCTTGGTGAAGGCAAGCGTCGTCAAGACCTCCCGCCGCTCGAGCCAGAACCAGATGCCGGCAGAATGCAACTCTATCGGTACACGGATAAGGCAAAGTACCTCATCCAAAAGATGGACTATGACCTAAAAAGCGACAAAGGACTGAACTACGGCAAAGGTCGACGTCTCCCTCTCCGGCTTCCAACACCCAAAGGAAAGCCGCAGGACTACTACAACAAAACTCGACGGGGGGTAGGCTATGTCACGCCGCCATCAACTCCGGAGAGTTCAGATGCAGAAGACGTAGAACATTCCCACTCGTCCGAAACATCGACTTGGGATTCCGATACCAGTATCGGATCAGTCTTCATGAAAGTGCTGTCAGCTAACATGACATCAGCACAACCTCAAAAAGATGAAGACGAAGACCAAGCGCCGGAACCCTTCGAAGAAGAACCCTGGGCTCAACGCCTGGGACAACAATGGGAGTCTCGTTTCGAATTACGTGAACCTCCCACCGAAGATGAAGTCGAGCAGATTGACCTTGGAGACGGGTCTTCTTCCAAACCCATCTCCATCAGCAAAAGCCTAGAAGGAGAAGACCGAGAGTCTCTAATCCAACTGGCTAAGAAATATATCGACGTCTTCACCTGGAGCTACGAAGATATGCCGGGACTTGATCCCCAGATTGCGATGCATAGGTTGAATATCTTGCCTGATGCCAAGCCTATCAAGCAACAACAGCGGCACTTCCGTCCGGATATCATGAATGCCATCGATCAGGAGGTAGATAAACTCCTGACTAGCAGCTTCATCCGTGAAGAGCAACACCCAGATTGGGTAGCCAACGTCATACCTGTTACCAAAAAGAATGGGAAGATACGAGTCTGTATCGACTTCAGAGACCTCAACTCTGCTTGCCCGAAGGACGAATTCTCACTTCCAATTACTGATGTGATGATCGACAACACGTGTGGCTTCGAACGCATGTCTTTTATGGACGGGTATTCAGGCTACAATCAAATCAAGATGTTCCCCGATGACGTAAAACATACGTCATTCAGGACTCCAAAGGGCATTTTCTGCTACACAGTAATCCCTTCGGCTTGAAGAACGCCGGTGCGACATACCAACGAGCTATGAGCACCATCTTCCGTCAACATCTTCGTAAGACAGTCGAATGTTATGTTGACGACATCGCAGTCAAGAGCCGCCTTAAAAGAGATCACCTACAGGACCTGAAGACAGTCTTTGATCTCATGCGAGCACATCAACTCAAGATGAACCCTGCTAAATCCTTCCTAGGGGTTTCTAGCGGAAAATTCTTGGGTTTTGTCATCACGGCAAAAGGCATTCATGTCGATCCCGAGAAAACCAAAGCTATCCTCAACATGGACCCTCCGAAGAATCTTCGAGAACTTCGAGGCTTACAGGGACGTCTGGCGTATATCCGGAGGTTCATAGCAAACCTCTCCGACAAATGTCAACCCTTCACCCAGCTCATGAAGAAGGGAGTCTCTTACGTCTGGACAGTGGAATGCCAAAAGGCTTTTGACGACATCAAAGCCTACCTGACGAGCCCTCCAGTTCTGGTGGCACCCGTCGCTGGCAAACCATTCCTGCTCTACGTCCGTGCCATGGATCATTCCTTCGGCGCCCTGCTAGCTCAGAACAGCGACACAGGCTATGAGCTAGCGATCTACTACCTCAGTCGAACCCTGATCGAGGCTGAACACCAGTACAACCCCGTTGAAAAGGAGTGCTTGGCTCTGGTATTTGCCATCCAGAAGACTCGCCACTATGTCTCGGGCCAGACAATTCATGTCATCTCCCGAGTCAATCCACTCAGAGTCCTCATGACGAATCCAGGATCACTGAACTCCCGGCTAGCCACATGGGCGATCTTGCTAACGCCATACAACATGGTGTTCGTTCCACAGAAGGCTGTTAAGGGTCAAGCTCTGGCCGACTGCCTAGCTGTACACCCCATCCCGGAGTCCTCAAGACTCTATGAAGACATCCCGGATGAGGTCCAAGAATCAAACGTCACCGAAGAAGGCTCCGTCTGGCGGATGTTTTTCGATGGCACTTCAAGAACAGGCCCCAAAGGCCAGATCATCGCAGGAGTAGGGGTAGTCTTAGTCTCCCCCGATCATCTAGTCATCCAGCGTGCTTACTCTCTTTCGAAGCCGTGCTCCAACAATGTTGTCGAGTACAACGCACTCATTATGGAACTCCAGCTGGCATAACAGCTGGGGATGGATTATCTGGAAGCCTACAACAACTCGAAGCTCGTCGTAAACCAAATCCGAGGGCAATATGAAGTTCGCCATGAAGATCTGATCCCTTACCATGAAGTTGCATTGAACATCATTTCAACCTTCACCGGGTTCTTCATCGAACACGTACCTCGTCTACAAAACCTAGAAGCTGATGCTCTGGCCGGCCTCGCGGCCTCATTAGCAGCACCCCTTGGGACTCAACACTACGTCACGGTGGTTGGCCGAGACTTGGTTTATCCTAAAAATAACTTATGCTTACGAGTGGACCACGCCATGCCAACCGGTACTGGTGATAATGTCCGAGACTGGAGATTCTCGTTCATCGACTATGCCGTCTACGGAATTCTCCCAGAGGACCCGAAGGAAGCCATCTCAGTCAGGAGATGTTCTCTTCGATTCTACTATGATACAGCCACTAAAATGCTGTACCGACGCTCCTATGATGGGCTCCTCCTTCGATGCCTGTCCAACGAAGAGGCGATCGAAGCCCTTCGAGAAGCTCATGACGGAACTTGCGGAGCTCATCAACATGGTCCTAAGTTGCAGGATCGACTGCGACGTATGGGCTACTATTGGCCAACCATGGCCACTGATGCTGTCGACTATGCTAAGAAGTGCCATGCGTGCCAACTTCACGCAGACTTCATTCATACGCCATCAGAACCACTCCATCCTACAGTCGCATCCTGGCCCTTCGAAGCCTGGGGCATGGACATCGTAGGACCGATCACCCCTCCTTCATCAAGGGGGTACCGCTTCATCCTGGCCATTACCGACTACTTCTCCAAGTGGGCAGAGGCAGTCCCATTGGCGGAAGTAAAGAGCTCCAGGGTGGTCAACTTTATCAAACACCATGTTATCTACCGCTTCGGAGTACCCCGGAGGATCATCCACGATAATGGTCCTCAGTTCATCAGCCATATTTTCAGCAGATTCTGTGACAAGAATCGTATTCAAAACGTGGCATCAACCGCCTACAATCCGGCAGCAAACGGATTGGCCGAGGCGTTCAACAAAACTATCATTAGGCTGCTCAAAAATGTCGTGTCATCCAACAAACACGACTGGGACAAAAAGTTGGACGAATGTCTTTGGGCCTACCGCACAACGGTACGAACCCCAACAGGCAACACACCATTCTTCCTGGTCTACGGGAGTGAAGCGGTACTGCCTCTCGAGATCCAGATACCCTCACTCCGCATAGCAATCACAAACAAACTCACAGAAGAGGACAATCAACGTCATCGTCTGCGAGAGCTGGAGGCACTTGACAAAAAGCGTCTCCTAGCTCAACAACGTATTGAACTCTACCAAGCCCGTATATCACAGGCTTTCAACAAGAAGGTCAAACAGAGAACTTTTCAAGTTGGCGACCTGATTCTGGCAGTCAGAAGGCCGATGGTGTTAACTCACAAGACACCAGGAAAGTTCGAGCCCAAGTGGGAAGGACCTTTCATCATTGAGACGGTATACTCAAACGGTGCTTACCGTCTCGCCAAACCTAATGGGGACTTGTTCATGATGCCCATCAACGGCAAGTTCCTGAAGAAGTACTACTCTTGACATCTTCCAGATATGTGCTTCCACAAGGGGATCTATGGACCCAATCATCAGGATTCACAGACAATTCCCTTCCAACAAAACCATACGCTTCCGGAACCCAGCTGTTCCGTAGCATCCTCCAGTAGAAAGACAACCATGTCCACATCACCTCCGAGCTGTCCCTCTACACCCTACAAAGCAGAATCTTACACTTCGTAAGCCTACGCTATCCTTTATGTTTACCACGTCCACATTACCGCTGAGTAAACACCTCGTACAAACAACCCTTGCATTGTCGTACATTGATCGCAGAACTTCCACGTCCACATCACCTCTGAGTTGTTCAGCGTATTCCCCTGGATCATTCCTACCACGTCCATAATACCTCTGAGTAGGAAGATTCTATCATTCGAACCTCAATGATTTCCACGTCCACATTACCTCTGAGCAAACATGTTGGTTCCTTCAAACTTATTATCTGTACCTAAAAACCAAGGTGCGCAAAAGATAATAGGTCCACAAAAATCATCAAGTTCATGATAACAAAAATGAACACATCACAAAAAAGTTGTGTACTTCTTTATTTTTTTGAAAGAGAGAGTACAAAACTACACTATTCTCCAGCAAGAGTTGCAAAAACATAAAAAAGGAGATGCTACAGTCCCTAAGCATCTCCAGGGTTGGTTGAGAGCTCTCTAACTCGACGTCTCAAGTAGGCTGCATGAGTCTCCACAGTCGCCAGAACTCGACGCTCAACTTCCTGACGCATCAATTCAACGGCCTCAACAGAAGTATCATTCTCATGCTTCTCATCAAGCTGTTGTCGCTGCCGA
Organism: Iris pallida; assembly: GCA_029216955.1. Taxonomy (NCBI): domain Eukaryota; kingdom Viridiplantae; phylum Streptophyta; class Magnoliopsida; order Asparagales; family Iridaceae; genus Iris; species Iris pallida. Next base: position 3,868,853 of record JANAVB010042817.1, read on the forward strand.
GCCAGGGCAAGAGCCCGGTGAGTGAAGGTCGCTTCCTCCTTCTTGAAAGCTACGTGTTCAGCCTGGACACGTTCGGCATCTAACTGGAGCCGGGCCCGTTGGTCCTCAAGACGGCGCATCTGGGCGTTGATCTCTGCGATACTAGCGTCCAACGCAGCTCGCGTTTCCATTGTCTCCTTCATGGACTGAGATAATGCCCCACCGCAGCCTCAGTCTCAGCCACCTCGTGCTCCCAAACGCTCACAGTGGCCTGGTAGGAAGACTCAATCTCAGCGATCAACTTCTCCTTCTCCGTATCTATCAAGACGGAAAGGTCATTTCGCTGGATGCACTGAAGTTTCGTGAGCCGCTGGTCCAGCTCAATCACCCAAGCCTCCAGGATCGCGGCCATATGGTCGTGGCCTTGGTGAATGCGGATCAGCTCGATATAAGGCATTGCCAGAGTTCTTGCCATCGCAAAACTTCCGTCGGCATCCATCACAGCAGATACACCCTTCTGCAGCATTTTATACACCCCCTCAACGATGAATTTCATATATTTATCTGCATCCGCCAGCACCTGCGGCATCATAGCAAGAGTTGGAGGGGCTGCTGTAGTTAGCGGACCGGAAGAAGATCCGCCAACCTCAATCTGCGAGACTGGAATCTCGACATCAATAGGCTCTTCATCAACACGGGCCGGACTGCTAGCCCGAGGAGCCGAAGGAACAGAGGAAGCCCGCACAGGTGTTGAGATAGTACCCCAAGTAGGAGGGGCAACAGAGGGTTCCGCACCCTTATCCTTCTCAAGTTCGGAGGAACCACCGACGTCTACGGCCACCTCTTCCGCCCCCAACGTCCTATCAGCGGTCAATACCTCCCCTGGCAGGACGGGGAGATCAACACTCATCTCCTGGCCCGCTCCGGGAGACAGGACTGGCAGATGAGTCTCATCCTTCTCAAGTCCCTCTGCAGGGACAGGGTCTGTCGCTACCGCCTGATCGGTAGCCACCTCAACTTCCACGGGTGAGGCCGGGGTAGGACTTGGCATTGATACAGCCGATCTCCCCTCATCATGACAAGAAGGGGAATCAACCCTCTCCTCCGTTCCAACCATATCTGTTGTCTCCGCAACAGACTCTTGCAACGCTGGAGGGACGTCATCGGAAGGCGACGAACTCCAATCCACTTCATCATCAGGATGCCTCGAGTCCGTAGGACCTTCAACGTCCAAGGCCTCCACGGCAGATTGTACCTTTCCGGAAGTTGTTGCAACCTCCGCAATCCTTTCAACAAAGTCAGGAGGTACTAAAATCTCTGCAGGAACATCTTCGAGACTCCCTTCCACGGGAGACATTATCATCGGTGGAATGCGCTCATCAGAAGAGCTTGCCACCTCCTTCGGTTTACTAACACCCGGTTTTGGAACACGGGTCTTCTTCTTCGATCCCTATAAGAAGAAAAGCGTAAGCCACTAAAGTGACGAGACGAACCAGAATTACAGGAGATGCCTTACCTCAGCAGATCCCGCAGGCTTTTCAAGTGGCACTCCTGTAGCCCTTGGAGTCGATGTCCCTCTCGGCCTTTTTGGTACAGAAGAACCAGCTTCTGTGTCAGCATGCCTCTTCCCAACAGACGGATCCCTCACTGATGCTGCAGCAGCAGCCCGATATCCCGCTAATTCTGGAGGACGATATGATCGGGCTACCGTCAACATATTCGTCGTGGACTCCAGCTGAGTTCCGACGATGAAACTAGTCTCCCTGTCATAACCAGGAGACGCAGCATTCATAGTGCAATACAGCTTGACGGCCGAATACAGGATCTGTGGCCGAGGGTTGTAAATGGGCGCCGTAAACTGAACACCAGTACACCCGGCATTGTAATATTGCCAGCCCCGAGCTCCATCCAGCAAACTACCGATGAACCCCAGACTGCTACTGGGATTCCGTAGCATCAGCTGAGTATAGCCAAACTGGCACACGAACCGGCTGGGCAGATATGGCTCCAGATAACATCTATTCTGGTTGCGATAGACCAAGTGAGAAGGCCGAATGCTTTGCAACCAACGGAAACCCCATTTCGGCAAAGTAATCGCATCTTCGCCCGAATCAATTAAGTCTTGATCGGCCTCGAAATCTTTGAAGATGGGGTCAACCTTGACAATCTCCCACCCCTGAAGGAAGGACAAAACCCTCCTGCAAACGGGAACACCAGTGTATAACCACTTCCTCTTGTAGAAGCGGCGGATGAAGGCATCTCCTTCAACATGATCCTCCTCCGGACCGGGACTCATCACGTTCGGATGATGCAAAATAAGCCATCCCATAAGATAATGGAAGGGCAGCTCGGCCCGGAAAAAGTTGTCGTTGTTTCCTTTCTCGAGGATCACATCGTCAGCAAAAGACCTCAAACCCCGCAACAGGTTACACACCATCGCGGAGAGGAGAGCTAAAGGTCGTCCGAAGGCCAACTTCACGGCAGGCAAAATGAGGTTCCGATGTACCCTCTCTACGGCACCGGATCTGCCTGCAAACACGCAATCCCGGAGCCATATCATCAAGTAGGCCGTCAACACCGCCTTAGATGACATCCGGTGCGCACAGTGCCAGAAGCAGCTATACGCGTTATCACCATCCTCATTGGAACGAGGAGTCCTCTCGTCCAGCTGGCTTATTTCAGAAGTCACTTCCGCATGTTTCAGCCCTTGCGGAGTTGTAAACCGAATCCTCGAAGGATCCATCAAATCCTGCTTGAAAATATAATTCCTCCAAGCAGTCACATGAGGCTGAGTCTTGACTTTGTCCTTCCGATGCATCAAATAATGGTGGCTCGCCACTTCCTTGAAGACGGCCATCATCTCCGGGTTCTTATTTTCCAGAACCTGGATCTCTTCATTTGTTGGGAAATACTCCTCGTACGGCTCTGAGCCCCAGGAAAGCTTGGATACTTCATACATCTCGTGGAGAGCCAACCCCAACTCCCCCACGGGAGTATAAAAGGTACCAGTCTGGGTATTGAACAACTCCAACAGTGCAAGAAACATAGGCTTATTGAGATCCACACCAGCCTGCGTGGCACGGATGGCGGCTGTCAGCCCAATCTCCTTAAGTTCGGCCTTGAACTTCGAAAGCACCCAAGTGGTCAACTCGTCCCACCTCGAGATGTGATGACACCAACCTTCGACCCGAAAGCTACCTTTCGAGTACACAATCTTCGATGTCAACATCCGGCTCGCAAAGGTTGGAGCATTGAAGGCAAAAGTGTCAGTTGGGACCTCACTGTAGAGGCTCCCGGGACGTAAAGTCCTGCAACTGAACGAGGGACTGGTTCGTGAAGCAGATAAGGTATCCCTTTGATTCGAGGTAGCATCAATCGAAAGAGAACCTCCTAGAGCCCCTCCCTGAGAAGGAGTAAGTTCCCAGGACATCCTTCTCTTCGAAGCTAGACGATAGAAGGCTGTCAGCGGCAACTGGCGGTCGAGTTGTCGCATGTACAGCACCATGCCTTTTGCCGAAAAGAACCAGTCTTCTTTGACCTTCAGTATCTTCGCTTCCGTGGAGATCAGGCGGTCACCAAACAAAAAAGCGGGCCTCAAGAAAGTCACATCGCCGGATTCAACAGATTTTAGTTTTCCGCTCTCCATCATATTCTGGAGGAAAGTTGGCAACTAGTTCTGGATCTGCAGCACCCTTTCAGGAGGTTGATCCTGTAAGATAACACCCTTGGCAGGATTGACAACAGCCTCGTCAAAATCAACTCCCATTTGACAAAGGGAGGCATCCAGAAGGACCTCATTCAGCAGCGGAATCGTCATCGATACTGGCACAACAAAAATCAAAGGTCAGGCAAAAAGACAAGGTGTGTCAAAAGCTTTGGCGCATCACCAGGGTGTAAACCCATGCGCCTCCGCTTCGGCACAGCATTTTGGGTGTAAACCCATGCGCCTCAGTAAAAGGCTTCGGCGCATCATCAGGGTGTAAACCCATGCGCATCAGCAAAGGCTTCGGCGCATTTAGGGTGTGAACCCATGCGCGTCCGCAGTTAAATCTCGGTACATGATAAAGGCCTAAGCCTATGCACGTTGACGGGGTGAAACCTCGACGAGGACAGTGGTCCGTATGCATCGGCAGAAGAGAGTTGTCAACTCAGTCGCATGATCCAAAGACCGCCTGAACAAAGAAAGTAGTGAAAAAGATGACACCCACCCGTCACAGCAGGGTGAACGTCGGCCGGAGTCACAATGGTGATAGGGGCATCCCCTTCAGCATACTCCATCGGCTCCTTTCCTTTGCCGGCACCGCCGCGAGGTGTCTTGGGAGCCATTCTCTCAAAGAAAAAGTTAGGGTTTTTTGAAGAAGAACTCTAAAGAAAGCAAGAAGCAAGGAGAAGAAGAACTCTCTCTCTCTCCATCTCTTGCCTATTTATAGGGCTCGGTCGTACGCGTGACCTGATGATGTGTGATCTCAGCCGTCACCTCGGGTTCTGTGAAGAGATAACAGCAAATAAAACCAAAAGATCATCATTAATCTCTTTGATTACCGAGGCATCATCATCATTAACTGAGAGGAGTAGGCGCCCAAACAGGCATGCGCCCCAAACAGTCATGTGCCCTGACCTCCATGCTTCTTATTCAAAGTATTCCAAAACTTATCCAAAAGTTTTGAAAACTTTGAAGGGGGTCTTATAGAAGCATGGAATTTCACAACCAGAAAGCCCATGCGCCGGACACTACATACGCCAGAGCTTGGACAAAATACTTTACAGCAAAAGCAACAAGTATTGACATGAAAAGAGAACTTTTTACTTCACAGATAAAAGTCTATTACATGTCTAGAGAAGGCTGTACAAAGAAAAACTTCTACAAAGGAAAGATCCTAAGTCTACGGCCAGCAGTCGCCATGCGCCTCCAGTCAGGCGCAGCAGCCACCATGCGCCTTCAGCAAGGCGCAGCTTTCAGCAGCTCAGTTATGTGCATACCCAGTTATGTGCATCCCTTCAGCAGCCCAGTTATGTGCTGCTCTTCCAGCCAGGCTCATCTGGCCGAGCAGAATGTGGATGGCAATTAACACCCCATCCAGAGAAAGAGCCTCCAAAGCCAGAGGAAGACGGTCAGGGCACCGCCATTCTGATCTACGGCCCTTCCAGAAAAACGGAGACGAGGCCCGAGCATCCCTATCTTTGGATGCAACAGGCACCTTCCGCCTGTCTTGGAAGCCCTCGACTCCGTCTTTTGGATGTAACAGTCACCTTCAAGTGCAGCAACGACGACATGGCATCTCATCTTCACCCTCGGGAGCACTTCATCAACAGAATGCACTCGAGTACCCAAGTTCATGGTTGGAAGTACATGAGAGAACGAGAAGCAGACCCTCTCTCATGCCACTATTTATAGGCCGGACAGATCAAACCCACGTGCCAAGTGGATGGCTTTCCGAATTTTGAGCAATGAACTTGCATTTAATGGATGAACCGGACGCCTCGAATTCAGCCAAACGGCTATTTAAAGCACTCAAGGAACGGAACAGCCGCATGCGCCCTTCGACTTCAGGCGCATCACACAAATGCGCCCTGCAGAGCCAAGCGCATCACAGAGAATGCACCTCCATACCCAGTGGAACGTCAATCGACGCGCCCCCTCAGCTGTCCATCGAATGTCACAAACATTAAATGCTGAACTGACAGAGTTGGCAGCACATCTCCCAAAGTCTAAACAGTCGACAGCTTTTTCAGAAGACGAAGCGTCGATAACGACAGCATCATCATGACTTTACTTCGACGGCTACTGCCACGTGGCCACTCGACCACCCGCATGCGCCTCCACGGCCATGCGCCCAAACCTGCATGTGCCTCAGAAGCCATGCGCCTCAGACTCTTCACTGATCCCTAAAGACAGAAGAAAAGTCTCCATCTGAAGCTCTGCATGCGCCTCAAAAGCTATGCGCCCCAGACTGCTCTCTGATCCCAAAAGACAGAAGGAAAGTCGCCTGCATGCGTCTCAAAAGCCATGCGTCCAGAATGGTTCGTGACTCCTAAAGGTTACGAGCCAAAGTCTCCTCATGCGCCCAATCCTAGGCGCATCCTACCAGATCATTCCCCACCAAATCCGAGATCCCCAAGCCGTGGGTCGATAACACGTGTCCTTTGACTCGACTCATCCAAGATCTCAGCAACAGAAAGATCTTCCCCTCTGCTACGTGCCGGCTCACAACAGCAGTATGAAGAAGTCAACCCCTCGATCAGGGCGCATCACCCATGCGCCTCCATCAGCAATCAACACGTGGCGTCCCCACACACCGGTGCATCCTACATATGCGCGCATGAGCAGCCAACCTGCCCAGCTATAAATAGAGGAATCATTTCCTTCTTCCGGACACACACACAGACAGAGAGATACGAACGAACATACCACCAAAGAGGCAGATACAGACACTCAACGTCTTCCTCCTCTCAGCAAGCTCCAGCACCCAGAGCAATCCAAACCTTCAGAGAATCGATAACCGTCGTCAGCTCGTCAACGGAGTCAACGCATTACCACTCGCTCCATCGGCACAAGGGACCCAGATTAAACAAAAGTGTACTTCTAGGGCTACATCTAAGTCCTATAATGTAACACTGTTCTGTTTGTATTGAAATTTACAATCAAAGAATTTTAATGGCAAACAAGGAGCTTGAAGCACTTGACGAGCAGCGGCTACTAGCTCAATAACATATAGAGCTATATCAAGCCCGTATCTCAAAAACCTTCAACCGTAAAGTCAAAGTATGAGCATTTCAAAAAGGAGAGCTAGTCCTTATTGTCAGACGTCCTATGACTATGACACACATGAGCAAAAATAAGTTCGAACGAAGGGTCCCTACGTTATAAGCAAAGTTTTCTCTAACGGAGCCTATCAACTGTCTGGGATGGATGGCTGAATCGCCATGATACCAATTAACGACAAATTTCTGAAAAATTACCATGTTTAAAAGTGTGTACTGTATTTTCTAACAAATATTGTACATACTTCAAATCTTTGAATCCCCAGCGGAGTCTATCTAGATCTTATCATCATTGACAACTTCTACTACATCGTTACAAACATCATCTTTTAAAATACAATTGTTTTAAAAGATATCCTATTCTTGAGTCCCAGTTGGCCCAAGGATAATCAATAGATATACGAATTTACGTCCATATTACCTCTGAATTCTATTAACTACATCAACGACTTGTCACATCACCTCTAAAAAATTCAATTGTCCGTATTAAACGACCCATTATTGAAAAATATTGTTTCAAAAAGATAACATCACAGCAAATGAGCAAACATAAGGGTTCTTTATTTCTTTCTCTATAAAAAGGAGTCAAGGACTACATTTGCAAAGAAAGGAAAGCAAAATACTACATCAAAGCAGGAAACATTGAAGACAAGAAAGATGTTTTTTTATTTGTCCAAGAATGACCATGCTGGGGCAGGTACCACTCCCTCAACCATCGTGCATAGGAAGGCCCTAACTGATTAAGGTCATCCACAGGCGCTGGGTGATTGGAGCTCCCAGTGCTACTACCTTTTGAAGCCGGTTCTTCCTTTACGGAAACTTCGACTTTAGGAATTATTTTTTCCTTAATATTCATCGATTCCTCTTTGATGAAAGGAGATAGTACTTTCTCCTTGACAGTAACCTCAGCTTTTGGCGTCACCATAGATGCTGTAGAAGACAAAAAGAAATAAAATTTAAGAGTCATAAAAGATTGTAAGAAACAAGTAATTTTAACTCTACACAGAAATAGCGCATGCAATCTGACACTTACACAGATGGCACATCAATCAATTAGCGCATAGTCTGCCATATTGACAGATGGCGCATCATGTTGAGATCATACGACAAATGGCACAGGGTGTCATTGATTATGAATTTTTAAGCCAAATACTCTGAAGAGGTGGCACAATGTGCATATGGCGTAAATCATCGACCAACACTCTGAAAGAGGCGATTGATGTTGGCCTAGATCGTGCTACACGCGAATGGCACAAGTATTCTATGATCTTCTTCTCTGTTTAGTTTCTCACCTTCAAGAGCTGGATTCGCCTCCTCGGCTCTCGTCGATGGCATGACGTGCTGCGGAACCATCAGTGGGGGCACACGCGAAGTGGCTCCGGCCACTTTCTTTCCATTCTCGGTAGCGGTTCTCTTTGGGGACATTAGAAGCTTCGAAAGAGGAAGAAGACAAGAGCTCGGGAAGAAGAAGATTTCAAGTGAAAAGTTTTTTCTCTCTCTTCTCAAAGCTATTTATAGCCAAGGCTATCCGTAACAGTCGTACGATCCGTACCCAAAAATCGGAGTCGATTATAATTCTGTCATACGCCAATCACATACAAAGGCTTCTTATTCAAAGTATTCCAAATTTAAAAACTTTTCAAATTTAAAAACTTTGAAGAAAGTCTTGTAGAAGCCTAAAAAGTATACTCATCATCATGTGCTACTCACAAAAGGCGCCAAGACTGAAGTTATCAGATGACGCCAGACAATAAATGGCGCTGACATCAGATGGCGCATGCTAACACGTGGCAGTCTTCTCGGAGAAGCCAAATGATAGTCATCATGACTGACAGCACGTCAGTCGAGAAAAATCCATTTCGAATCCCGAACGTGCGGCACTTGAGAAGATTGTGTCAGATTTGTCATAATGACTGACAGCTGCCCGCGGCATTCGCAGTTGGCGCGAGGTAATCAATAAATTAAGCAGATGTCACTAAAATAGCAAATGGCGCTTGGTTCTGACTAAATCATGTTACAATATTAAAAAGTATATAGTATAGAAAATAACAGGAGATGTACAATAGTTCTAACTAAATCATGTTACATGACAAATATAGAAACAATGATAAAACTATTGGTACAGGCTTACCTGGTCCTCCAAACATGTTGGTTCTGACAGTTGTACTCTACACGTACAACAATACCGACACTAACCAATGCAAACAAACAATAAAGCACACAATTATACACATATCTAAAGACAAAGATGCTAGTTCTTAGGGTTCAAGTCCTATGACACGCAATTCGGTTACGTCCAAAAAATTTGTCATTAAAACTTAAGTTAAAGTCATATTCTTGTGAGTTTTGATAATATAAACGACGGTATCCTTGAAATCGCATATATATTGAGATCGTTAGCTCAAATTACTGTTGTTTTGGCCAAAAACAACATTGTCGGCACCTGTTAATTTTATTTACTCATAGCAATTTCTTTAAGTACCAAACTAATTCGAGAAATTCTGGATTTTTGTGAGCAGCAAGTGCACAACATTCTAAACCTAGGGAAAAAAAAATCTAAACTATAGGGTTTCTTTTATTGAGATTACCGACTTAAGATTTATTTATGTAACGCCACTTATCCTAAATAGAGGTTTGCTATATTTATCTATTATATTTTTCAAATAGTTTTATAAGTTAGAATATTTATACATTTAAATTATTCTTTGCTCATCTATTTTGGTATTAGTTAGATTTATTCTCTATCTATTAATCCATTGTATATTTTTAACCTTTATAGTAAGTCATAGGATGTCAGGGTTTGTGGCTTTAATCTATTTAGCTACTTGGACCTTGACCAGCCAGGCCAAGCAAGCCCATCCTACCTCATTAGAAGTAGCCTACAACCAAATTCTATTATTTGACATGTAGCCCAATTTCTTTTATTAAACCACTATAGATTAGCCATGACTTAAAACTACTATTAGGATCAAACCCACCCCTCATTCCTTCAATCCACCAACTGCCACCAAAGTGAAGCCTTGACCAGTTATAACATAGCCGAACACTTAGGGCAACCCGACCCGTTTAGCTAAATCACCCAAATCCGATAATTCTATCTTCCAAACCCGATAGACCCTGAACCCAACTCGCTTGACAACTGACCCGACCTAATAAAACACACAAGTTTTTAAACCATCGGATCCCCAATTTCATTCTTTGGGCTTAGCCGACGAACGAGCGGAACACTCGTCCACCGGACGCCGCGGCGCGGCGGCCAACTGGCACTCTTCTAGAAGTCTCCCGGGGGTTCGTCGCCACCGACGTACTCGCAATCATCGTGGCCGTTGAAGGCACCACCGACCTAGCCGGAGAGATCACTGCCGTCCGGCCATAACGGCCACACCTCGCAACCCTGCCCTCTCCTTCTTCTTCATCTCCACATCGTGGGCGAAGCCCTGTTATATTTTACTCTGCCTCTCCGTTCTTCTTCTTCCTCTGCTCTCGCGGCCATGGCCATGGCGAGTGCTCGACGCTGGCAAGAGCGCCACCGTACCTGGACGGCGGTGTTGAAGCATCGGCGAACTTCACTACGGCGACGATCGGTGGGGCGCTGGCCGTACTCCACCGCGGAGGACTGTCAGGTCGAACGGGACCGATCGACGAGTTTGACCGAGTCTTCTCCGGCGGTGTTCCACCGCGAGTCACGGTGGTGGGGCGAGTGATCTCTGGCGATCAACAAGCTGGGTGAGCCATTTTCTCCGATCGATATCACTCGTCGAGCGGTGGTGAGTTCGAACGATCGACCACAAACGGTGAGTTTCTCCAATTCCTTGGTTCAAATTAATCATGTTCTTCAGATCTAGTACTTCGATTCTTGGGAGTGGATGATCAGCCGAGTTGAACTCAGGTGCTCATTAGGTGCATTCTTGATTGAATTTCAATGTGTAATACCTGAGTTTGAGATTTCCTCTTAGAAATTGTTCCTAAGAATTCGTATCGCATATTTGGACCTCATATCTTGTTTTGAACACCACATGTTTGATCATTTGTTTCAGAGGATTCCATCAGTTATAACTGTGCAAATTAGGTATAGGGCTTGTCCCAACCAGTCTGGTAGACATTGTGTCCGTGAGCTAGACACCATGGCAGGAAGACGACTGGTATGTATCAGGACTGGACACGGTATCTATTACTTATATTGAGGTATCAGAGTTCGATACATTCCTCAGTTTGGTTTGAATGTGAATACTGTGCAGTGACCGTTACAACTAGGGCAAACAGGGATTTGACTGAAACCATTTGAATTAAGGAATGGTTAGTTAGTCCTTGGCTTAGAGCATCTCCAACCCTATTGTCTTATTTTGTGTTGTGAATCTTAGGTGGCATGGGACACAAGACAATGTCTTGTATAGGTGGCAAGATTATATTCACAAATGACAATGAGTTTAAAAAGTCATCTCCAATGCAAAAGTATTGAGAAGACAATACAAAGTAATTTTTTACAACTTCCAAAACAACTTTTACTCTTCTACTTCTTTTTATAAACATTTTTATTCACAAATGATGATGTGGACATAAAGACACTGTGAAGTGCATTGTCTAGATCTAGACAACCAACTTCACATTGTCTTTGTCATGTCATTGCCATGTCAACTCTACACTTTATTTCAAATTTGCATTGGAGAAGTACTTTTGGAAAAAAATGGTTGTCATTCCTATGTGGCAACCATTTTTTTCAAACTCACAATAGGGTTGGAGATGCTCTTAGGCCAGTAGGTTCGCTGGCCATTGGGCCAGTTAGGTTTACAATTTTGAGGCAATTATGCAGTATGGGTTAGACTTGGGCTTGGGGTTCATTAATGAATTTAGGTATTGATTTCTTATGGCAATTCTGGGCCTTAGTCCTTAAGACTAAAGCTAGTCTTGGATTGATTGGTCTTCTATGGCAGCATTAAAGTTGGGCACCAAATATAGGTCTACAATTTTGAGGCAATTATGCAGTATGGGTTAGACTTGGGCTTGGGGTTCATTAATAAATTTAGGTATCCTTCCTTTATTACTGAAAGTAAGATACAATGGGAGGGAGTCCCGCCCAAATGCTTCCAAATATTTATCTACATTATTTAAATTTATATTTAAAGAGATTATGTGGGATATTGTTGCCAACAAGAATGGATCCGCCCACAACCGTCCAAATTTTTTTTAAGCCAACAAGAATGGATCCGTCCATAACCTCCCAAAAAAATCTTCTTCCGTAACTGTCCGTAACAACTGAGCGGAAAAATAGGAGTAGCATTCCAACCTTTCCATAACTGCTTCGTAGCAATTTTCATAAAGTCTTCTCCTTATTTTTTCTTTTTCACTTTCTCTATTCTATTTCAATTGTTACTACCCAGGCCAAAAACCTAGAGAGAGAGAGGAAGCAGTAGCGAGGAGGAGGGGTCGGACTTCATCACCATCGCTAACGTTTTTTTCGATCGGGGTATCGATATTCTTCCTTCTCTTGCTATTTCGATTCTTATGGTTATGGTTTTCTTTCAAAAACATTAATCTGATAATGAAGCGCACTTTCTTTGATATAGGATTATTTTGTTGATGGATGATTATTTTGTTGACGGCTTTATGTTGCACACATTTTTCATAAATTTTTTGAATATGTCCGACTGTTTGATTAACATTGTCGAGTATTTTTTAGGATTTTGATTTTGTGATGAATATTTTTTATATTTATTTTGATTTTAATGATCATAGATTTAGATTTGATGGCTTTGTTTGTTGGATAGGCTGTAATTATATATGAATATTTTTTGGGAGAAATTTTAAGGATTCAATGTTTTGTGTGTTGTCACTTTGTTGATTTTTTTGTTGTTTGAGTTTTTTGTAAGTTTTCGTTTGTTTATTTTTTTAGTTCTTATTTTGTTCCATTGAACCACGTCCAACAATAAATGAATAAAAGATGCACAAGTCTTTATAGCGTATTGGTGGTAAGTAGTACTCCTATAAGTACTACATTAGCTCAATGAATTTTTGTGTGTTTTCTTTTTGTGTTTCTGTCAAGGCACCAAACAAAGGGACGTTTTGGTACTGGGTCATTTTTTTATTTCTGAAAAAAAAATTAGGCTGGGGAATCTATTCTCATGTCTTTATTTTCTAAGATTTTTTTATTTCTTCATTTTTAACCTTTTTTGGGGGTGGTTCTTTTTTTAATGATTTTTTTTTGTTTTCATTTTTTGTTAGGTTTTTATTTTCAGTTTTTTAAGATTCATCATTTCTTTGTTCTTTTTTAAGGTTTTTCTTTCATTTTTTTACTTTTTAAATTTTTTGAGAATGACTTTTTTGTTTTAGTTTAGTTTTTTTCCATATTTTTTATTTTCATTTTTCTAAGAATGATTTATTTTTGTTTTTTTCGCATTTTTTTGCAGTTTTTTATCCTTTATAAAAAAATTGTTTTCATTTATAGTGTATTGATGGTAAGTAGTCTCCGATAAGTACTCCGTTAGGTCTATGATTTTTTTTTGTTTCTGTCAAGACACCAAATTAGAGAGACATTTTGGTACTAGATAATTTTTTTATTCCTGAAAAAAAATTTAGGATAGAAAATCTATTCTCATGCCTATATTTTCTAAGAATTTTTTTATTTTTTTTTTTTTCATTTTTAACCTTTTTTTTTGGGAGGGGGGTTCAGTTTTTTAGATTTTTTTTCAGTTTTTGAAAGGCTTTTTCGATTTTTGTTTTTTCAGTTTTAAGATTTTTGTTTTCCTTTTGTTTTGTTTCCTTTTAAACGTTTTTTTCGGGTTTTTCATTTTTTTTAAATGATTTTTTTTGTTAGATTTTTGATTTTCAGTTTTTTAAGATTCATTATTTCTTTGTTCTTTTTCTTTTTTAATTTTTTTTTCATTTTTTTATCTTTTTAATTTTTTTGAGAATGATTTTCTTTGTTTTAGTTTAGTTTTTTTTTCATATTCATTTTTCTAAGAATGATTTATTTTTGTTTTTTTTTCCAATTTTTTCGCAGTTTTTTTATCGTTTCTAAAAAAAATTGTTTTCATTTTATTTTCGGAATGTTTATATGTTGACCAAAAATGAGAATATATTTTTTGATAAATATTTGTTACCTGGTATTTGAAATATCGAAAATATAGAATTTAGATGGTTCTATTATAGTTATCTTACATTGAAAACATATACACTGATATTACTTGTGTTTTATGTGGCAGTGAGGTTGAAACTGCATAAAGTATTTTTCTTCATTGCAATTTTGTATTACAGTTTTGGCAGACAAAGGAACTTGCATGTTTAATAATTATCCAGTTAATTTCAATGATCGGTGGCTGGATTGGAGAATTGATAATATCAGCTCAAAGATGAGCCATGATTGGGATATAATGATGGGTGCATATGTATTGTTATTATGGACAGAACGTAATATGATGATATTCGAGCAAAATAAAAGTTCACACAGCTACTTTGTGTAATTTCTGGAGAAATATTTTCCCTTAGAAAAAAAATACTAAGCTTAATTTGTCGAGAAAGGAGAGAGCATTTTGTGACTCTAGAAAGGAGACTATAAATTGAGGGTTCTTAGAAAGGAGACTAGAAATGAGAGAGGGGGGATTCAGTGTTTGAAAGGTTTTTTGGTTATTTTATTTCAGTTTTAAGTTTTTTTTTGTTTCCATTTAAACGTTTTTTTTTGTTTTTTAATGATTTTTTTTGTTTTCATTTTTTTGTTAGATTTTTTTCCAGTTTTCTAAGATTCATTCTTTCTTTGTTACTTTTTTTTAAAGTTTTTTTTTCAGTTTTATTTTATTTTTTATTTTTTTCTGGCTTAATTGCACTTTGATACCCTCAACTATTTTCCTTTTTCAACTTAATACCCTAAATTTTTTTACTCAACAACTCGATACCCTCAACTATTTTAATTTTTCGACTTAATACCTAAAATCCAAAATATTCCCAAACTACCCCTGACTCCCTCTTTCTCTCTCCCCATGCCCCCCTCCCCCCCCTCCCTCTCCGGCGATGCCCCCCCCCCCCCCCCCTCCCTCTCGGTGGAGGCGAGAAAGGAGGGCGGCGGGAGGAGGGTGGGTGGCCGGAGCCGGAGGGGGGGGGGGACGACATCGCCGGAGAGGGAGGGGGGCTGCTGCTTGGGGCTGAAGGGGGGAGCACCGGAAGGGGGGCGGGGGTTGCTGCGGGCGGGGCGGAGGAGGGGTGGGGCGGAGGCGGCTGGCTAGAGGGGGGGGCGGGGGCCGATGGGGGAGGGGTTGTGGCCGAAGCGGGGAGAGGGGGGGCAGGGGGGAGAGGGGGGGGCGGGGGGGAGGGGTTGGGGCCGAAAGGGGGAGCGGGGATGGGGGGAGGGTTTGGGGGGTAGTTTTGAATTTTAGGCAGGGGCATTATTGTCCAAATAAAATTCAGGGTATCAACTTGAAAAAGAAAGAAGTTGAGGTAGTAAGTTGAAAATCGGGAATAGTTGAGGGTAGCAAAGTGCAATTAAGCTTTTTTTTCGAGAATGATTTTTTTTGTTTTAGTTTAGTTTTTTTCATATTTTTTATTTTAATTTTTTCTAAGAATGCTTTATTTTTGTTTTCTTGCAGTTTTTATAGTTTTTTTTATCCTTTTAAAAATATTATTTTCATTTTATTTTGGGAATGTTTTATTATTGACCAAAAATGGGAATATAATTTTTCATAAAAATTTGTTACCTGGTATTTGAAATATCGAAAATATAGAATTTAGACGTATTTCGTACACCAAACATCTCCTTAATTTTGCTAAGGGTAGTTTGGTATAACTTGCTTAAAAATATATTTTCTTCAGGCTAAAGGGGACTAGCGGCTCTAAAAGAATTGACGAATAGATTTTTTTTTTTATTATGTAGGGCGGATTCATATGGGAAATAGTGGGGACTTGCTAGATTTTTGGAAAGAAATAGTTTAATGACAATTTTCAAATATATATTTCTCGAATATGTCTGACTGTTTGATTAGCATTGACGAGTTTTCTTAGGGTTTTGATTTTGTGATGAGAACTGTCATTTTAATATTTTTTATATTTATTTCGATTTTAGTGATCATTGTTTTAGATCTGATGGCTTCGTTTGTTGGATAGGCTGTAATTATAGGTGTTTTTTTGGGAGAAGGTAATCTTTTCACTTTATTAAGTCTCCTTAAATGTTCTCTTTCAAGTTTAGAAAATTAAAAAAATTTATTTTCAAAATAATATTAATTAATGTTGTCTTTCAGATACAAAGTAACATATATATATATATATATATATATATATATATATATATATATATATATATATATAAATGCATAACTAACCACTAATTATTTAGATTATATGCGTCTTACCAAAAATTTTATACACAAAAAATAACTAAATGATAGTTTATCTGTCCCGTGCGTCGCACGGGTACACGCACTAGTTGATTTCTTATGGCAAGTCTGGGCCTTAGAGCATCTCCAACCCTATTGTGAGTTTAGAAAAAATGGTTGCCACATAGGAATGACAAGTTTTTATTTCAAAAATTCTTCTCCAATGCAAATGTAGAATTAATCATGAAGTTGACATGACAATAACATGGTAAGGACAATGTGAAGTTGGTTGTCTAGATCTAGACAATGCACTTCACAATGACTTTGTCTCCACATCATCAATTATGAATAGAAATATTTATAAAAAAAATGAAGAACTGGAACGTTGTCTTGGAAGTTGGAAAAAAAAATTTATTGTCTTCTCAAACTTTTGCATTGGAGAACACTTTTTTTTTATCTCTTTGTCTTGTGTGAATATCATCTTGCCACATAGGAAAGACATTGTCTTATGCCTCATGCCACATAGGAATCACAACACAAAACAAGACAATAGGGTTGGAGATGCTCTTAGTCCTTAAGACTAAAGATAGTCTTGGATTGATTGGTAGCATTAAAGTTAGGCCATCAAGTTCATTAGTGATTTTGCTATGCTTAGTCTATGGGATAGACCAACCAGTATGTGTGTTAGAATAACATGTCAGCTTGAATAAAGATTTAGTGAAGGTTAAAATTGGAATTTCATTAATTAAGAGGAAGGATATTGGCTTGCCTCTAATAGTATTTTCTCTAATTTAGAGGTGATTTAGAGACATTGTCCATTCTCAAGGAAGGAAAAGGCAAGTACTTGTACTCGATCATCACATGCATGCATTCATATTGCACTTGTCTCTTGCTTATATTTACTTGCACTTGCTTGCATCGTGTCATGTCGTGTCGGGGAGGGAAGAACACCAAAGGGCATGTAGTCACCTAAGCCTGAGCGTGTACCTAATTGTAGTATAGGCACGATATACCTTGTACTATACTTGCATGCTAGTATATCGACGTCCTATACGACACGCTTGTTTACTTGACTGCTAGTATATAGTACACGGTATGCCTTACTATAGACATGCATGATAGCATATCGTTGCTATATATCTTATTCTTGATAGTGTAGCGTACATGGTATGCATTACTATAGACATGCCTGATAGCATACCATTACCCTATACTCTTGACTTGATTCCTGATAGTATAGCGTACATGGTATGCCTTACTATACACATGACTGATAGCATACCATTGCACTATACTCTTGACTTGATAGCCCTACATGCTTGACGGAGTTCTATTGCATATTCATGTAGCTAGTGCATTGTCAGTTATTTCCTGTACTTATTAGTCATGTTATTTTTTTTGATATTCTGTGATTGGTTGAGCTACTTGTACTTTACTCTTTCCTGACAGGATCGTTGATTACAGGTGAGGTTGATCCCTTAGATTGTCATGGCTAGCAGGGAGCTCACCGGATATTGAGATGTAGATTCATGTATAGGAGATTGATTGGATGTATTTGAGTATATGTTATCGCTAGATAGCCTTTATCTCACTATCAAAATATTACATATTAGCGACGCCTAAAAACGTCGCTAAATTGTAGGAAAACGTCGCTATAATCCTTGTCAGCGACGCATTCTGCGACGTTTTTACGCTTGTCGCGTTTCAACAAGTCACCGACAAAGAAAACGTCGCCAAATGTCGCTGATGTGCCGTTTACCAGCGACATTTACACGTCGCCAATTTGGCGACGTTTATTGACAACAAGTCAAAAATTTAGTGACGTATACGTAGTCGTTAAACGTCGGTAGAAGTTGCAGGATTTAGCGACGTGTTGGTTACGGCTACCGACGTCTATTGACTGCTTATTTGTAGGTGATATTCTGCAGATTTAGCGACGTCTTGCGACGATTAGCGACATCGTACTAGTCGCTATATAGCATCGCTAAACGTCGCTAAATCTGCAGAAAAAAAAAGAGAAAACAGAATGATATATTCTGCTAGTGTGGTATCCCTGCAGTTTAATAATGAACAATTAATATGAATAGACCCGGAGCAACCCTCCATTGAATTTTCTGGGTTCGTCGACCCTTTCGGTGGAACACTCAACACCGGTAAATTCACATACAGTTGAAACGAATAATAAAATAATATATGATAAAAATAGTACATTAGTCTCAAAGTCTACACACAACCAATATCCAATGACTATACAACCAATATCCAATGTCTACACATAAATATCCACGCAGATAAGTCTACACAACCAATCAAATGCATAATATTTAAACCCAATATCATGGGTCTACACACAAACAAACACTCTACACAAACAATCAACAAACAGTCCTAACTAGGACTACTACGGATCTGGAGCAGGAGGGGCACCGTCGCGCATCAGGGATAAGAACAGCTCATACTGCTCCCGTTAAATCGATACCGATGAAGGTGGAGTCGGTGACGATGAAGAAGGCAGTGACGACGGTGGAGTCGATGACGATGAAGGTGCACCCGGAGGACGTATCTGCTCCAACGCTGCTAGTCGCTGGTTATATGAATCCATGGTAGATAACAGCCTCGTACTGCTGTCAACTATCGAATCCTGCATCAACGTCAGCTTCTGGCCCATGGACAACTGTGATGCCTGCAGCTCCGTCACGCTGCGCTGTGTCGACGCTCTAAGATCAGTAACGCCACGCTATGTCCTCTCAGTCATATCCCTGAGCTCCATGATGCTGCGTTCGAGCGTATCAAATCGTGCGAGGAGCGTGGCATCGTCTGTATGCGGCTGAAACTAGGGCTGCTCCTGGATCCGTCGCAGCATCTCGTCACGGAGAGCTGAATCTGACGGTCAACCATCTCCTGGACTCGGGTAGACTTCCGTCAGAGCAGAGCCCCAAACTGACATTACGCGGATCCGAAGCAAAGTCTGGATACTCTCAATCAAAGTGCTTCCATGCTTCTCTATCAGATGGGTGATCCAACACTCTTTCGATCTGTTCCCGCCTATACCAACTCATGTTTTTTGCAGTCTCCTTCACCATAAACAACTGCTGTAACCGCAGCGTCAACGGCAAGTAGTGCATCAAATCGGTAGGCTTCCTTGTACCGACAGACCTTCCTCTAACACTGTTCTTGTAGCGATCAGCACCACAAAATCTGCAGGCGTCTTCATCCTTGTCATTTTTGTAGTACAACATGCACCCGTTGCGACATGCATCGATTTTCTCGTATCCCATCCAGAGCGATCTCACCATCCTCTTAGACCGGTAGAAGTCTTTAGACAACTTAGCACCCTCAGGCAAGATCTTTATAATCAACTCCATCAGTCGGTTGTAGCAATCTTGCGACATGTTAAAATCGGACTTAATGCTCAACAATCTTGTAACCACCTCCAACGGTGAATGATCCTCACAACCAAGATATAATGGAGTCCTTGCATTCTCCAACAACTCCATGAACATTGCAGCATCCGCGTTCGGTGCCTCCTTGGCTGCATCATGATTGTCCGGATTGAAACTAGGTCCCGCTGCGTCAAAAACCATGTTCACCCACCAATCATCGTAAGCAGCGTGGTTGTGGACATCCACATAAGGCTCCGACTCCGATGCTAAAGACACAAATTCTCCGTGCGCGGTCCACTGATAGTAATTCGACGTGAAACCCTTCGAGTATAAATGATATGTGACTTCCACTTCTGGATAATATTTCAAGTTGCGACATCTCACACACGGACACTTAATTTTGGTACCGTCCATGTACTGAGGGAACACCTTGGCGAACTGCAGGAACTGCTGTATACCCTCAATGAATTCATCCTGCACACCGCACATGTCATCAGGATGACGGTTGTACATCCACGAACGATGCCGCAGATAGTAATCCATATCCATTTTTAGATACTTCTGTAAGATAAATACATGCCCATTGTTCAAAGGCTTACAAAAGTAATAGCATGAAGACATAATTTCAAACTTAAAGACATGTGAACAACTCCAATTTCAAACTCCATTATATGGGTGGCAAACATACACTCATAGGTAAGACACACACACACACACTATAGGATATACTATCACATGAAGACATTCAACTGTCAAATCCTAACACACTCTATGCATACACACATTATATATGTATGTATGCATACATTACCTAACCCACATCACTCACTCACATATACCCACACTCATGCACTACACACTACACCACACATTATTGTCACATTGGGACTTTCACAGGAACATGTGTCACCACATGCACAAGATGATCTACCACACATTATTGTCACATTGGGACTTTCTCTGATACTCTCATGATACTTACACCAAATCTTGTTCGAATTGTGTCAGTGTCGGTAAAGGCTGTGACTTGTAATTTTTTTTAATAATGACACCAAACATTGTAAAACCATATAACTTTATTTAGTAATGATCTCGATTTTCCAATAATTTTTTTACTAGTTAAATTTTTTTTTACTTATTTGTTTTACATCAAATCTTTATTTTCTGTCAGAATTAAGTTTGTGTCGTGTCAGTGTATGTGTTCGTGTCATATTCGTGTCTGTGTCGTGTCCATGTCAAATGGCTAGTAGATAAATGGTTAGGGTTTACCTGATTTTGGGGGTGTGACCAAGGAAGGGGATGGCCGAGAGGAGGAGGTCGGCGCGTGTAGGCGGTTGAGGAGGAGGGGGTCGGTGGAGTAGCAGCCTGGAGAGAATGAGGAGCATGCATCAACGGAGGAAAAGGAGGAGGAGGGCGGTCGGTGGTGTAGGCGAGCGACCGGCAGAGGAGGAGTAGGAGGAGGAGCTCGGTGGAGGCGGAGGAGCGGTTGTGGGGGGAGGGGTCGAAGTAGCACAGGGGGTCGGCGGTGGGGGAGGAGGGGTCGAAGTAGGCGGGGGGGGAAAGGGGGGGAACGAAATATTTTTGAAAAAATTTCGAGTGAGAAAGGGGGAAAGGAAAACCCGATCGGTATATTAGAAATAAATTAGCGACGTCAGAGTAAGACGTCGCTAATCGTCGCTGATAATAAAATCATAGCGACGTCTACCGACTTTTCTGCGACGAAATTTTTTGTTATACAAAATGTAGTCGCAATATGTCGCTGATAGGCGCTAATAGTGACGTATTGCGACGTAAACTTTTTAGGTCGCTAAGTTGCAAAATTTTAGCGACGTTTTGGTTAAGCGTCGCTAATTGCGTCGCTAATATGATTTATTTTGGTAGTGTCTTTTATCGACTTTATATCCGGTCATTCATGTATAAGCCTGTAATAATTGCATAGTGATCTTTTGCATAGTGATCTTTGATGATTAGTAGTTGTGAGACCCGTCTCACTGTATCGGTATTTTATACGGATACGTCTTTATTTGAGCCGTATTTCGTATTTATCGATTTGCGTGATATTTTAAAATTTCCTAAGTGTAGGATTTCATGACTTGGTTTAACTTGGATTTGGTTCGGTTCCACTTTGACTTGGTTTGGTTTAGTTTGGTTTCTCATAAGATGAGGTGTATGGTTTAGATTGAGTGGAGAGGAATGAATGGTGGAGATCACTTGAGCTTGTTATATAAGCCATTTTTTCTCTCTCCCTCCTCATTCACTCTCATTCATTTCTTTTCCACCAAACGCTAGCCATTATAGAGAGGCAAGTACACCTTGCCGAACCTTGAACAAATTTATTTTTTGTTTGTTCCATCTTCTTCCTTGCATGATTTTAAGCATGTTTAGAACTTGGAGTTTTTTATTTTACCGGGTGGATTGTGGTAGATCTAGCTTTGTGGAAATTTTGGTTTTCATGGGCTTTGACCTGTTAAACTTGCTTCTTCTTTTTTTTTTTTGCTAACTGATGGTTCCATGTTGTAGAGAATTTCATTTTACCCAAAATTGATCCATGGAAGTTTGGATTTGGGTTTCTATTGTTGTTTGGTGGAGCATGGAGGCCATGATATTTTTCATGCACATGTTCTCTGTGGGAAGCAAAAATTTGCATTTCCTGGCCGCATGGCCATGCAGCTTTATTGTATACACTTAGTTTCTTTTGCATGCACTTATTTAATACTTGCCCTGGCCGCATATGGCAAGCCATCAGTTTAATATTAAAGTTGCAGGCCTTAGTTAAATAATTGCATGCATTAGTTAAACAATTGCACTAGCTAAATAGTTTCATGCATGCATTAAAGTTGCTTATGAGCCGCATATGGCCTTAGTATAAGTTTGGCCGCATGAATTGCTAATGCATTAGCATAAAGCATATTTTGCATGGAAATAATAAATGCATTAGCTTAAAGCATGCATGGCTTTAATTAATGCATTAGCGTGCATTACCAATTAATGCATTAAATGCATCAACACATGAATGCATGCATCAGCATGCAAAATGCATTAAGCATAGGCATTGTTGCTTGAAATTCTCAAGCTGGCCGCATGGAATCCTCAAGCTGGCCGCAGGGGGATTTTTATGAGCCGCATATGGTTGCCTATTTTAATGTTGCTTGCATGCAAGCATCAGCTTGCACTATGAGCCGCATATGGTTACATATTTAAATATGCATTGTATGCAAGCATCAGCTTATATATATGCCATGTTACATATTTAATTTGCATGCGTACAAGCAGTAGCTTGCATGCCTATATATATTTTGGCCGCATGAGCACGTGTTGCTTGGCCACCTAATTAAATAGTCAGCTGCATGGCCACTATTTATATGTTAGCCGCATGGGATTTAATATTGGCCGCATGGCCCCTTCCACTTGCATGGCTTATTATATACATGTAATCATTGCTTCACGTGGATCATTTATTAAATGGTTCACGTGAACCCTTTCCTTACTGCATTTATTGTTGGGACCACATGGCCTCTGTACTTGAGTGGCCACGTGCCCTTTTTTTTTTGCTTGAGTAGAAGCTTGCATTTATTGCAGGTTCCTCTCTCCTTATCTTTTTTTTTGGTTGCATGAATATTTCTTGCTGGCCGCATGGCCCCTTCAGTTATTTCCTGGGCGCATAAGCTTTGGCTGGCCGCATGGGTGGCCTCCCACTCTCTTTGGCCACATGTATGTTCTCCCACTTTTGGGCCGCATAGGGACCACTTTGATTGTTTAAATATTTTATTTGCCTGAATTGTGGTCAGAATTTCTTTCCACTCCCAACATGAAAGTTGTAGAGTTTTTCCTTGGCTTCAAGAATATATATAAATAATATTAATTAACTGTGCAAGTTTCTTTTATTTTGATATGGAGCTCCTGATTGTACTGTACATTTTCTATTCTTGGCCTAAATTGCGACGACCCCACTTAATATCTTGTTATTTCTTTAATGAATGAAATTGCTTGACACGATGGTGACCTGTCATGATGCACTCTGACATGTAACCAGTAACCAGAAACAAGTAACATGACATGATAGTGACCCGTGGTGGTGCACTCTTGACATGATAATTCTTGATAGTGGCCCGCCGTGGCGCACTCTTGACATGATAAACCTGACATGATACTCCTTGAAATGATGTTGCGACGGCTAACCTGACATGACCAGTATGAATGACATGGACACCGTGGACGATTGTGCTTGTACAAATGAACCCGTCTTGTCTTGCATCATGTCTAGGATGGGGACCCCTGAGTACCACGGTCAGGGGTACCTGCCGTAAATGGCTAAGGTTAATAACTAGAATAATACAGTAGATCATGAAGAGACTTTCCCAGTTACCTGTTGCCCCTTTGATCTCGGCCTTATATATATATATATATATATATATATATATATATATATATATATATATATATATATATATATATATATATATACATGGGACTTGGAGCTATCTGTCATGATGAGCACATTTCCAGCCTGCCGTCGAGTGGGGCACCTCTTTAGGACACATGTATCTCACTACAGTGTGTCTGCTATACTTATTTTTTTTTTGCTGGGGTCACTCAGGTAGCAGCAGGCGGGTAACTGGACTTGTAAATCTCTTTGTATATTGTTAGTAACTAGGCTTGTGATAACCCTACTTAGTTAAAGTATCAAGCCGTACTTATTGCTTGGCCGTGAAATGTTGGATGGAGTTCAATCTGTCTAGTCTTGTCTTGATCTTGTACATGATTGTTACATGTCCTGATTTCTTATTTTATCTTGCCGATAAATGGTAGGAGAAACCAAGTTCTGTTCAGACGAAGGGTTACAACCCTGGTCCTTATTTGGTTTACGGGTTGTAACCTGGTTATCTGAATAGTCCAATGGTTATCTCATCGTATATCACCTTCCCAGTCTAAGTCTTGTCTAGATCCAGTTCCTAATTGTTCCAGGATAATGGTGGCAATGATTGTTACTCTAATGTATTGTACTCTGTATTGTCACTCTTTCACTGTCACTTAATGATTGTCACCTCTAGCAATAAATGATCAGAGACCAAGTTCTGTTCAGGCGAAGGGTTACAATTCTGATCCTTATTTGGTTTAAGGGTTGTAACCTGGCTTCCGGAACAGTACCTTTGTCCTTTCTTTGTATATTGCCTAGCTCTATTTATTTAACATGTTCTCCAGTTTACTTTATGTCAATTGATGATTCACTTACTGTCTTCCTATGATCGGGATGAGTGCATTGGTACTACACGAATCTCGATCCTCCTTTACTTATTGCTTCTCTCCCTGTTGATTGCCTATGATTGCTGGTTTTAAGTTCATAGTTCGGCCTCCTTTGTGGTACTTGCTATTTTGGGGTCTGACCCCACTGGTTTTGCATGGCCAGGTTCTGATAGAAGAGCCCGAAGGATCTACCGCACCATCTACTTGACGGCGACTGTGAGACTCGTCTCACAGTATCGGTATTTATATACGAATACGTATTTTGCTGCGTATTTCGTATTTTTTTGGTTTCCGGAATACTTTAAATTTTTCCCAAAACTATAGGTTTTCTTCTTGATCGACATACCGTCGGTATACCGGAGTATACCGACGGCATACCGCCCGGACATGATTTCTACACTTTAGATATTTTCGGTTTCTGATATTTTCATGAATAGTGTTTCGGATATTTTTGTGAATAGTGTTTAGATATTTTCGTGAATAGTGCTTAGATATTTTCGTGAATAGTGTAGATGCACTCTATTATCCAATAGACAATTGGTTTTGTTTGAATGGCCATGATTGACCTAGATTTTCACACAGATCATGATCCAACGGCTAAGATTAATTCTCCCCTTATATATAAACCACTTCACTTTCTCTCTCCTCTCTTTTCATTCTCTTCACTCTCTCTTCATTTCTTCCTTTCTCTTCCCTTGGAGCTTGCCAAGAGCTTGGCCTCGAGGTCTAGAGTGTGATTTCGTGCCCCTCTTGGTGGTGGAGTAGAAGATTAGGCTTGGAGCTTAACCTAGGCAAGTACATCTTGCCAAATTCTTGAACAATAGTAATCTATTGTCATTTTTGTTTTCCTTGGTATTAAATGCTTAGAATTTTCTAAACTCATTTTGTTAAATGTGTTTCCTGATGATTCTCGTATATGTGCATGTTTCCAAAAATTCATTTAAACAAGATTTGATTTTCTGTTAAAACCCAATAGTGACTTAGTAGAAAAACTTGGTATCAAGAGTGATACTAAAGTTATCATCATGGATCTTGGTCACATATACATATATGGGGTCCTTACCTAGCTAGTATGCATAGATTTTGAGTTTGGTGGCAATCGGGACTCGTTTCGGTGTTCCGAGAACCTCTGTTTTGGAGTATTTTGAGATATTGATCTATCAAATCTTTGAATTTTTGAAATCTAATAGTTCCATGTTGTAGGAAATTCAATTCTATGCAATTTTGACTTTTGAAAATCCGAATTTCGATTTAAAACGAAGTTTTTATGGCCGAAACAAGTTTTGGCAAAAATCTGGATTTTGTTGCTGTTTGGAAAAACGGTATACCGCCGGTATGCCGCAGTATACCGCCGGTATGCCGGTTTTTGCCCCAGAAACCTTCTGTCTTTAGGCCGGTATACCGCTGGTGTCACGCCCCGCTCCCGTAGGAGCGATCGTCCTCGCTAAGGCGTGATGCCGCACGGGCCTAGGTTGCGCCCGTGCAAGGCCAAGTCCAGAAACGGCCGATTTGAGCTAGGCCACAGAGTCGCACAAAGTGTCCCCATTTGCAGCGGAAAGTAAATGAACACAAATTGAAGCGAATTCAAACTCTTTATTGATTTTCAAGAAGTTTACAAGCGGCGCTAGGCCGGTATTACAAATCGCTCAAGCTCTCTCTCTCTGAAACATAAAAGGCGTGCCAAGTGGCTTACAAGATGGAATGATTCATGGCGATGTTCCGATACATTATGTCCTGTATAGGGTGCCTCAGCTTCTGCAACGTTCCAAGGCACCAGTCCGCGCCTTAGCTCGTTCGATGGAAGCTCCGCACCCGCCGACGTCTCCTGCATCCTGCAAGCAGACTGTGGGGTTATCAGTACATTGTTATGCACTGGTGGGGAGGCTAGCTCGCCCACAATGCTATCATTACCAAACACGTTATATTTACTTTTGTGCATCTCTATCATTCATTGTCTTACTAATCTTTGCCTTAAGATCAGTTTCATGCATATTTCATATCTATCTCGTGTTGCCAAATTCAAGTGTCGCATTTGAAATACATGCACGACTTACCCATACTTACCGTCTGGCCTTCCCTGTCCAAAGTAAACCAAGTTAGTCAACAATTCAATATGAACTTTTCGATGTCAAGTGCGTGTCCCTGCCTCGGATTCTAGCACGTCGTAGGCACGTTATTTAACTCACTTGTATGAATTTCTCCTTATCATTTGGTGTGTTACATTTCAAGCTTATTCAGAAGGTGCTTTGTTCAGATTAACTTAGAAAATTTTGATTTCAATGCAAGGACTTGCACATGGATTTCCACCAGCAAAGTCCACTTAAATCTATATGCACCGGTCGCTGGCATCACAAGCCATTTTGGACATCCAAGCCGTGGTATTTCTCAACTAGCGTAGGGTGAGGACTGGCACACACCCCGTTAGTATCTTGAAATACTCCTGCACTTACGTCCCCCGGGTGGCCGAGTCCGCACCCAGGCAGTCCGTAAGCCATATTTTGATTCCGCCTAGGCCGGCATATCCCCCCTTTGATCATGCCGCGGAATCCCTTTTTCCTTACGGTCACAGCATTCACCACCCCTCGCTCGTGCCGTTTGTCCACGACCATTTCGTATTAACTTGTCTTTTTAACTTAACGGCTGTCTCTGAGCCGTAGGCTAACCCTTAGCCTCAATGCGTTATCGACCAGGTTGGCGTCCGTGCAGCGCGGGTAGCGAGCCCCGATGCACGTGCCCGTCACACCTGTCGCTAACCATTCCTTTCCTTCTTATCCTTTATTCATTCCTTCTTTTCATTGTTTTTACTTGTCCATTCGTTCATTGATTCAATTTCGTATTCATCCTTTCGTTGATTCATTCATTCACTTGTTTATTCGTTCATTCTTCATTTATACATTATGCAACTTTCCGTGCGGGAGTCGCCTTGGCGATCCATCGGTCCCATAGCCTTTCAATGTTGCTAAGCTCTACTCGGAACGACTATGTTGATAGTCTTCCCGTTTCATTGTTGTAAACCATTCATTGTTTCATTGTTGAACGCATAAGGGACTTGAACGTAAGCTTGTGCCTTAGCACGAGCGTGGAGCGCGGTGCGAGAGTTCTCGTATTTTCCATGTTCCTTTCCACATTCTATATAAGCATACAAGATGGGATTAATCCCTTAGCTAGGTGCGTTGGGTCATTTATTAGCATGCGCAGTGTTACGCCTAGCAATTGCAGTGATAGTGTCCGTATTATTATGTGTCTAGGCTAAGCAAAGACGGGTTCATCGGAGCCACCCACCTTAGCGATGTTCGCATCGGTCGAGCGATACTCCGAGCACGCCTTTGATAGTCCAAGTTTGGATTCATCTTTGACGGGCCATTGCAAGTCTTGCATCGATACTTCATCGGGTCGACGCAACTCTTCGAGTCGACGGCTCATTTGAGTCGTTGCACTTGCCGTTTGAATCGGCGTTCCGCTAGGGCGGAGCGGGTCCTTACAGCTGGTATGCCGCAGTATACCGTCGGTATGCCGCAGTATACCGCCAGTATGCCGTAGTATACCGCCGGTATGCCGTTTTATGCTATTTTTGTCTGTTTTTGCCCGTTTTGGCCCGTTTTTGTCCGCTTTTGATATTTTCTTCGACTGTAATGATTTCTTAAACATGATAACATGATCTTGCTCAGTTAGATAATGATTGTACACCCTATATAGACTTGATACTAGCACATGTTCAACCATTTTATGAAATGTACTTAGCCTTGATTATTCTTCTCCACATACCATGATATGTCTTTGGATAGATTCTTTCTTACAAGCCATGATAATTGTTGTCATGCCTTCTTGCTTACATGATAGTGGCCTGTCATGGCGCACTCTTGATTCTAGTACATGTCTAGCTCATTGATAGTGGCTCGTAGTAGCGCACTCTTGTCTTGATATTGTTATGTCTTGTTGTGGCTTGTTGTAGTGCACAATCTTTCTTGTCTTGTCCAGTCTTGCATGTCTCATGTCTAGGATGGATTTTGCGGAATGCCACACCTAGAATCCAACAAGAAAATGTTAAGGACTAAACTACTAGCTTGATTACCTAGATCATTGGAGACTTTCCCGGTTACCTGTTGCCCCTTTGATTTTGGCCATATATATATATATATATATATATATATATATATATATATATATATATATATATATATATATATATATATACACTTGGGATTTGGAGCTATATGTCATGATGAGCACTCTTCCAGCACATCGTCGAGTGGGGCACCTCTTTAGGACACATGTATCTTACTGCAGTGTGTCTGCTATACTTCTTTTCTTTTGCTTGGATCATTCAGGTAGTAGCAGGCGGGTAACTGGACTTGGATTTCTCAAACTTGCATGTGTTAGTAACTAGGAATGTGACAACCCTAGTTAGCTAAAGTATCAAGCCGTACTCATTGCTTGGCCGTGATTGATGGATGGAGTCCATTCTTGTCTAGTCTAGTCTTGCTCCAGTTTATCTTATTGTAGTACTTAGCTTCCTGTCTTTCCTTACATGTTATTCTTCCTACTACATGCTCGGCTTTACCATATGCTCACATGTCCAGTTTATTTACTTGCTATCCTACTTGCATGTTCCAATTTCCTTCGTAAACACTGTGGTACCAATTTACTATTCTAGTCTCGTTTACTGCTTTATCTTAGAGATGTTATGAATTGCATGCTGGTTTTAGTTCATAAGTTTGGCTTCCTTTGTGGTACTTGCTATTGGGGTTCTGACCCCACTGGTTTTGCATTGACCAGATCTAGTTGAGGAGCCCGAGGATCTTCCGGACCTTCCTCTCGATGGTGACCACCCGGAGCACCAGAGGACTTGAGTGGGTGTTCTTTCTCTTACCCACTCTTTTCTGTACATATTCTTTTGAGGCGTTTAGCCACCGAGCACATGTTTAGCTCGTGTTTTGGACTTGACATTTGGCCTACGGGCTTAGACATGATGTTATATTTCTAGACTGCAGCTAGAGCTGATCATGTATTACTTAGTCTTGCTAGTTCTTCATTTTGTATTACTAGCTTCATGATCATCTATATATTATAGTTTGGGATGCTTTACTGTCTTATATGCTTGATGATCATATTCTTGTACTTACTTCTTATCTGAGACTGAGATATCTAGGATTATGTGACTTAGGATTGACTGTTGGTTTGTAGCAGTGACCCCTTATACGTTGTTTCGGAGAACTGGAGTACTTTGGTATACGTAGCTGGCTTGGTCCGTCCCTACTTACCAGTATTCTGGTTCTGGGACGTGACAACGACCAGCTGGAGCGCCAGAGTGCCTCAGTGGGTTTCTTCTTCATCCTCCCACTGATATGTAAATTCTCCTCTTGTAACGTTTAGCCCCGAGCACGTGTTTAGCTCGTGTTTTGGTATTTTCCTTGATATTGTAGCCTACGGGCGTAAACATGATATGTGTATTTTAGACTATAGCTAGTCCTTATCACGTACGACTAATACTCTAGCTAGTCATCAGTTCTGTGGTACTGGCTACATGATCAGTCATGTATATATGGTTCGGGACGCCTTACTATTGTATATATGATGATCGTGCCCTTTGCTCTTGTATAATTGCCTGTGATTGAGATACCTAGGATTGTTAAACCATAGGATTGACTGATGGCATGTAGAGTAACTCCCATGTCTTGACAGCTTATACGTGATTTCAGAGTATTAACGTACTTTGGGATTGCGTAGCTGGCTATGTCTGCCTCCGCTCTCCGGTATTCTGGCTCTGGGGCGTGACATGGTTTTAGTGGTGGCCCATGCAGGTCTCGATTTTCAGATTTGTGGGGGTTACCATGTTTAGATATCTCAATCACGATTATCCTTATTGATCTCCTTCGGATTATTCTCTATCTCTGATACCTGACTTGATATCTGTTTTGATCGTTGGTCATTCCTGTTCCCAGGATTTGATCTTGTGTCCTTCAACTTTCAAGGGCACTGTTCTTGATCCTTCTGATTATCTTGTTCGTATTTTGCCGAGGGCAGCTTAGCATTCTTCAGCCAGGCCAGTTATGAAGGATCAGTCTCAGCATGCAGGCAGAGATATCAGTCCATCCCGATCAGCCAGTCGCTTCTGTCTTCGTATCTTGAGACAGGTGATAAAGTTCCAGCATCTGTTTCAACTACGATGACATGTCCTGGGTAGAGTCATGTCTTGAACTAAGTCATTGGTACCGACTTACCTTGAGGCTTGACTTTTATCCATTTTTGGGAGTCAGCTTAGGCCAACGAGGACGTTGGTTTCTACACAACTGTTTCAGGAGTCATATTGATCCATATGCCTCCAGCCCTTCTTGATCATGATTGTATTTGTTCTTGTGCATTTATTTACCGCTTACGCATTTATTTACATTACTGATTGTTTTACTTTACTTATATGCCATGCTTGATTTATTGAGATTGTTGAGTTTCCTGGAGCTTTTGTTTTGTTATCTTGCTCGACTAGCCTCAGGAAATTTCGAGGACGGAATTTTTCTAAGGTGTGGAGAGTTGTGAGACCCGTCTCAATGTATCGGTATTTTATACGGATACGTGTTTATTTGAGCCGTATTTCATATTTATCGATTTGCGTGATATTTTAAAATTTCCTAAGTGTAGGATTTCATGACTTGGTTTAACTTGGATTTGGTTCGGTTCCACTTTGACTTGGTTTGGTTTAGTTTGGTTTCTCATAAGATGATGTGTATGGTTTAGATTGAGTGGAGAGGAATGAATGGTGGAGATCACTTGAGCTTGTTATATAAGCCACTTTTTCTCTCTCCCTCCTCATTCACCCTCATTCATTTCTTTTCTACCAAACCCTAGCCATTAGAGAGAGGCAAGTACACCTTGCCGAACCTTGAACAAATTTATTTTTTGTTTGTTCCATCTTCTTCCTTGCATGATTTTAAGCGTGTTTAGAACTTGGAGTTTTTGATTTTACCGGGTGGATTGTGGTAGATCTAGCTTTGTGAAAATTTTGGTTTTCATGGGCTTTGACCTGTTAAACTTGCTTCTTTTTTTTTTTTGCTAACTGATGGTTCCATGTTGTAGAAAATTTTATTTTACCTAAAATTGACCCATATTGTTGTTTGGTGGAGCATGGAGGCCATGGTATTTTTCATGCACATGTTCTCTGTGGGAAGCAAAAATTTGCATTTCCTGGCCGTATGGCCATGCAGCTTCATTGCATGCACTTAGTTTCTTTTGCATGCACTTATTTAATACTTGCCCTGGCCGCATATGGCAAGCCATCAATTTAATATTAAAGTTGCAGGCCTTAGTTAAATAATTGCATGCATTAGTTAAATAATTGCACTAGCTAAATAGTTTCATGCATGCATTAAAGTTGCTTATGAGCCGCATATGGCCTTAGTATAAGTCTTGGCCGCATGAATTGCTAATGCATTAGCATAAAGCATATTTTGCATGGAAATAATAAATGCATTAGCTTAAAGCATGCATGGCTTTAATTAATGCATTAGCGTGCATTACCAATTAATGCATTAAATGCATCAACACATGAATGCATGCATCAGCATGTAAAATGCATTAAGCATAGGCATTCTTGCTTGAAATTCTCAAGCTGGCCGCATGGAATCCTCAAGCTGGCCGCAGGGGGATTTTTATGAGCCGCATATGGTTGCCTATTTTAATGTTGCTTGCATGCAAGCATCAGCTTGCACTATGAGCCGCATATGGTTACATATTTAAATATGCATTGTATGCAAGCATCAGCTTATATATATGCCATGTTACATATTTAATTTGCATGCGTACAAGCAGTAGCTTGCATGCCTATATATATTTTGGCAGCATGAGCACGTGTTGCTTGGCCACCTAATTAAATAGTCAGCCGCATGGCCACTATTTATATGTTAGCCGCATGGGATTTAATATTGGCCGTATGACCCCTTCCACTTGCATGGCTTATTATATACATGTAATCATTGCTTCACGTGGATCATTTATTAAATGGTTCACGTGAACCCTTTCCTTGCTGCATTTATTGTTGGGACCCACATGGCCTCTGTACTTGAGTGGCCACGTGCCCTTTTCTTTTGCTTGAGTAGAAGCTTACATTTATTGCAGGTTCCTCTCTCCTTATCTTTTTTTTTGTTGCATGAATATTTCTTGCTGGCCGCATGGCCCCTTCAGTTATTTCCTGGCCGCATAAGCTTTGGCTGGCCGCATGGGTGGCCTCCCACTCTCTTTGGCCACATGTATGTTCTCCCACTTTTGGGCCGCATAGGGTCCACTTTGATTGTTTAAATGTTTTATTTGCCTGAATTGTGGTCAGAATTTTTTCCCACTCCCAACATGAAAGTTGTAGAGTTTTTCCTTGGCTTTAAGAATATATATATAATATTAATTAACTGTGCAAGTTTCTTTTATTTTGATATGGAGTTCCTGATTGTACTGTAAATTTTTTATTCTTGGGCTAAATTGCGACGACCCCACTTAATAGCTTGCTATTTCTTTAATGAATGAAATTGCTTGACACGATGGTGACCTGTCATGATGCACTCTGACCTGTAACCAGTAACCAGAAACAAGTAACATGACATGATAGTGACCCGTGGTGGTGCACTCTTGACATGATAATTCTTGATAGTGGCCCGCTGTGGCGCACTCTTGACATGATAAATCTGACATGATACTCCTTGAAATGATGTTACGATGGCTAACCTGACATGACCAGTATGAATGACATGGACACCGTGGACGATTGTGCTTGTACAAATGAACCCGTCTTGTCTTGCATCATGTCTAGGATGGGGACCCCTGAGTACCACGGTCAGGGGTACCTACCGTAAATGGCTAAGGTTAATAACTAGAATAATACAGTAGATCATGAAGAGACTTTCCCAGTTACCTGTTGCCCCTTTGATCCCGGCCTTATATATATATATATATATATATATATATATATATATATATACATGGGACTTGGAGCTATCTGTCATGATGAGCACATTTTCAGCCTGCCGTCGAGTTGGGCACCTCTTTAGGACACATGTATCTCACTACAGTGTGTCTGCTATACTTATTTTTCTTTTGCTGGGGTCACTCAGGTAGCAGCAGGCGGGTAACTGGACTTGGAAATCTCTTTGCATATTGTTAGTAACTAGGCTTGTGATAACCCTAGTTAGTTAAAGTATCAAGCCGTACTTATTGCTTGGCCGTGAAATGTTGGATGGAGTTCAATCTGTCTAGTCTTGTCTTGATCTTGTACATGATTGTTACATGTCCTGATTTCTTATTTTATCTTGCCGATAAATGGTGGGAGAAACCAAGTTCTGTTCAGACGAAGGGTTACAACCCCGGTCCTTATTTGGTTTACGGGTTGTAACCTGCTTATCTGAATAGTCCCATGGTTATCTCATCGTATATCACCTTCCCAGTCCAAGTCTTGTCTAGATCCAGTTCCTAATTGTTCCAGGATAATGGTGGCAATGATTGTCACTCTAATGTATTGTACTCTGTATTGTCACTCTCTCACTGTCACTTAATGATTGTCACCTCTAGCAATAAATGATCAGAGACCAAGTTCTGTTCAGGCAAAGGCTTACAATTCTGGTCCTTGTTTGGTTTAAAGGTTGCAACCTGGCTTCCGGAACAGTACCTTCGTCCTCTCTTCGTATATTGCCTAGCTTTATTTATTTAACATGTTCTCCAGTTTACTTTATGTCAATTGATGATTCACTTACTGTCTTCCTATGATCGGGATGAGTGCATTGGTACTGCACGAATCTCGATCCTCCTTTACTTATTGCTTCTCTCCCTGTTGATTGCCTATGATTGCTGGTTTTAAGTTCATAGTTCGGCCTCCTTTGTGGTACTTGCTATTTTGGGGTCTGACCCCACTGGTTTTGCATGGTCAGGTTCTGATAGAAGAGCCCGAAGGATCTACCGCACCATCTACTCGACGGCGACCAGCCGGAGCGCCAGAGTGCCTCAGTGGGTTTCTTTTCCATCCTCCCACTGATATGTAAATTCTCCTCTTGTAACGTTTAGCCCCGAGCACGTGTTTAGCTCGAGTTTTGGTATTTTTCTTGATATTGTAGCCTACGGGCATAAACATGATATGTGTATTCTAGACTATAGCTAGTCCTTATCACGTATGACTAATACTCTAGCTAGTCATCAGTTCTGTGGTACTGGTTTCATGATCAGTCATGTTTATATGGTTCGGGACGCCTTACTATTGTATGTATGATGATCGTGCCCTTGCTCTTGTATAATTGCCTGTGATTGAGATACCTAGGATTGTTAAACCATAGGATTGACTGATGGCATGTAGAGTAACCTCCATGTCTTGACAGCTTATACGTGATTTCAGAGTATTAACGTACTTTGGGATTGCGTAGCTGGCTATGTCTGCCCCCGCTCTCCGGTATTCTAGTTCTGGGACGTGACAGTAGTAGATAACTCGTAATAGATGCTGTGATGAGAATATAAGATGATACATAGATGATGACTAGACGAGACGGCTGACTACCGCTACTAACGACAATGTAGGCCGGATATGACTCGATTCGTATCCGATTATTCGGGAACGGGTCGTGGCAATTTATCAATTCCTATCCCAAATTAGGACCAACAACAATGTAAAATCAATAGCAATTCCAATCCAATTCATAAATTAATTAAATTTTATATTTAGGTACTGTTTGGGAAGAGGGAAAAATGTGAGAAAGAAAAAAAGTTGAGGGGAAAGTGAGAGGAAAATTAAAAGTGATGGTGTTTGAAAAAGAGGAGGAAAAATGTGGGAGGAAAATTTGAGAGAAAAAAGTAGGTGAGTCCCACTAAAAATTTGTTCTCCCAAAAGTGGGAGAAAAATGGAGAGAGAGAGAGCAATTTGAGTGAATTTACTCCATCACCCCTCATAAATGACTAAATAGTAATTGAATCTCTATCCCTAAACAAATAAAAATTTATTTTTAAACTTTTCCTTCCCCTACTTTTTGTCCATCCAAACAAAGGAAGAAAAAATTAACTTTACCTTCATTTTACCCTCCTCCATTTTTTTTCTCCTCAAAATTTTCTTTTCCTTCCCACAAAAGTTTCCAAACATAGTGTTAGACTCCTAGCATGCTAGGGGCTGACAAAATTTCATGACAAAATTTTATGGCATGTAGATATGACAATTTTAATTTTAGTAGTAATAATAATGCATTCATGGATTTTCAATATTTAATAAATCAACCTAATAACTAGCCAAATTTTATAATATATGAGCCTAGTGTGTTAGGGATACTAGAAAAATTCATAGAAATGAATTACCATATTAGGGCTAGGAGTTATGGTCGAAAAAACTACAGGGTGCTCCATGTTCAAAACAGATCTAGATAGAGAACTTTTTGAAATTAATTAAAAGTATCTAAAATCAACTAAAAATTGAATAAAATGTTAACATCTTTTGCAACCTACAAAAAAAAATTGAAGGGGATTTGGGTTTGGGAGTTGAACGAAATCCTCGGTTGAAGTCGAAGAAACAAACCTCCTTTAAATTCGGCTGAAAACTCATCTAAATTTTTTCTAATGAAAAACCTAAGAACCCCAACTATTTATAGAAAAATGAAAATGAATCAACGATCATGATTGCTTCCTAGTCGCGATTTGACAGGTGAGGGAAATGGTACATAGTTGGGTACATGTGGGCCTACACCCACGTGCTGTAGGATCTGGCAAGTGGGCCTCGGTCCTTTCAGGTCACTAATGAGGGTGTTGACTATTGTGAGGGTACATGTGGGCCTACACCCACGTGCTGTAGGATCTGGCAAGTGGGCCTCGGTCCTTTCAGGTCACTAATGAGGGTGTTGACTGTTGTGAGGGTACATGTGGGCCTACACCCACGTGCTGTAGGATCTGGCAAGTGGGCCTCGGTCCTTTCGGGTCACTAATGAGGGTGTTGACTGTTGTGAGTGGGCAGGTATGTCCCCACTGTCATGTAACTATTGGGTCACTAAGTACTAACGAATGGGCCCCTCTTGGCGGCTGTGAAGGTGGAGGCTTAATGGGTTTTTTTAAAATATATTTGATATCCTTTTTCTTTACAATTTTTGTTAATAAAAAAACTCACTTAACAATCAAACATCCAATTTAAATTTTTAAGAAATCCATGGAATATAGTTCCTAGTAAAATAATTCTATGAAATTAATTTATTTTTCACATATTTTCCAATTGCAATCAAACACACCCTTAATTATGCATCCATATCTCCATATTTGTCTATGTATAATTAGTTTTTACTAATAATTTGAATTAGGATTTAATCTAAATTTTATTTTATTTTATTATTTGTTTTAACTTATCAATCTATTCTTTTTTGTTATTACTCTAGCTAAGTTACCCATGTGTTTCAGGGCCCACTAAAATAATAATAGAAAAAATTCTCTAAAACTGAAAGATCTTGGGGCAGGGGTTTTACAGAGCTTACGGGTTCTCTTCAACGGGGTACTCTGTCTGCAATGTGTCAGTCATATGCTTATGGATGAAGATTATGGCAATTGCCTGGGCAACTTTATCTGCTTTATTTAGAGGCTCAATAATTTCTCTCGGCTACTTTGTAGTGAGGTAGAGCTTGACATCTTGGACCCACTTTAAGCAATTTCTCATGTCCATAAAATCAAGCTTATTCAGGTTTGACGCTACAGTGGAGGGGGAAAAAAAGATATTAGAACTTCAGGTTCATAGCCATATAGTAGTCAGATTACATATGTGGAACTTCTGTTTCTCAACACAAATGGTGAATTATTTATCAATTTTATTGGAATATTACAAACTTCAAGTTTGGTGAATTGATGAACTGCAGGTTCAAGAATCGATTTAGGAAGATATAGTCTTCCAATAGCCCAAAGGTGGAGATAAAGACCAAGAGTTTCTGATGATGAGGTCAGACCTCAATCATATTTTTGCTTATGGAAAAGTGTCAAGCCTTTGTGGGGCTATACATATGCCAAATTTTACTTCTGAAAAATCATGACAACGACGCTTAGCTCCGAGAGGCTAGGCCTCTACACCAAATCTTGCAAGCGGGACTAGGCTTCAACACTAAGTTTTGATTCATTCAAACTTCTAGTAGTGGAGATAGGCTCTACGAGGCTAGGCCTCAATATTAAGTTTGCTTTCGGAAAACAATGAGCAACGTATCTAGGCTTTGTGAGTCAAGAACTCAGTGCTAAGTTTGCTCTGGAAAAACTGTTGGTAGCGGACCTAGACTCGCGAGGCTAGGCTTCACTACTAAGTTTGTTTTGGGTAAACTGTTAGCAACAATGTTTGGTTCCGCGGGGCTACATTCTTTTATGTTAGGTTCCGCGTAGCTAGGTTCCACGAGGTTAGGCTTTGCAAGGCTAGGCATTAGCGCTTAGTTTGCTCGGGCAAATTGTTAGTAGCGGAGCTAGGTTCCATGGTGTTAGACTTCACGAGGCTTGAACTCCCGTCTTATATAGTTTGCTTCGGAAAAAACAATCGTAGCGGAGCTAGGTTGCGCGGGGCTAGGTTTCATGGGGCTAAGTTTCAACGGAGCTCCCCCTAATCGTAAGGCTAGTAAAGCTCCCATTTAGTCAAATTTTAGCTTCGCTTCGGGTGACACTATGGTACAGTAGAGTTGTGCCATTTGGCGAGGCTGCTCCATTCAGTGAAGCTGCCCATTTGACGGAGTTCCTCCATTCTTTGGAGCTAATGACTTATCCAATTTTTATTATCACTTCACTAGCCTTGTTTAAATCGAGGTTGGACGGAACTCCATAGTGTTAGGAACGTTGTTGATGGTGGAGGGCCTGCCTCCGACCAATTTTGATAGCGTCTTAGGCTCTTGTTTTGAGAGTCATTGCTGGCCAATATTCTAGGAGGATCTAAAAAATATTGAGATCCATTATTGACTAATTGATCCAGAAGGATCTAAAAATATTGAGAATTATTGCTGGCTATTTGATCCAAAAGGATCTAGAAATATATTGAGAGACATTTCTCACCGATAGATTCAAAGATTTTGATAGTTTAGAAAGCCATTACGGACTTGTAGATCCAAAGGATCGTGTAAAACTGAAAACTATTTCTGGATGTTAGTCCGCCGGCCATGGTCTTCTCTTCTTCGGAAGAGGAGAGAGTCCTCTCTTTAAGAAAAAGAAAAAACATAAGATATTAGATTATAAAGAAATTTTAGATTGTACTTATATTGTTCGAAAATGATTCCGTGATCGTGATCTTTTAACTAACACACTCATACAATAATTTTTTTTATTATAACTCACACATACCTA
Organism: Iris pallida; assembly: GCA_029216955.1. Classification (NCBI taxonomy): domain Eukaryota; kingdom Viridiplantae; phylum Streptophyta; class Magnoliopsida; order Asparagales; family Iridaceae; genus Iris; species Iris pallida. Next base: position 3,907,803 of record JANAVB010042817.1, read on the forward strand.
CACGTCGTTGCATTTGAAGGACTTATCGTGTGCTGCTTTCCACTTCAGCTAATAGTTGATCATAATATTTATTGCACCCATTCATCCACTCCAAACTTGCTAGTAGGAGATCCAAGAAAAGCCACTCTTGGTGCCAGAGTTGGCTACTTTATTCGATAATAAATGAAGGGCAGGCAGAAATTATTGCCAAGTTTTCCCGCGAAAAGGAGACTAGTAGGGATCTGCAGGAGGCTTGTAAAATCCAGGTCGGGTATAGGAAATAAGCTCTACGTCCCTTTCGAACTCGGCCATCATATCCTCCTCCAGACTCACCCATACTTCGAGTCCCCCAACCTCGCCCCCCCTCCCCATAGACACGACTACATTCTTGAGCAACGTCCACACAGGGGCCACCCATGCGGGCCTCCCCCAGCCGAAATCCGCTTCGTACAGCGGAAACCTCGACCAGCTGCTCAGCATGAAGTAGTTGATGTCGTCGTAGCCGGCAGCCACCAGTTTTCCCGTCGCGTCATTAAACGGCTCCGCCGCCACCGAGAAGCCATCCACCCCCTGCAGCCTTCTCACCATCTCCGCGTCGACCCTCCTTATGCCGCTCCTCAAATCCTCCTCCATCCTACGCTTCTCCTCTTTCTCCGAGGCCTTGGACGCGTCTGCTGTCGCCGTGGCCATACAGCAGATGTTGCCGATCAGGTTATCGGGCAGCGAGGGCTCCGCTGCCGCCTTTCCCCGTATGTTGACAACAACAAGGGCCACCCATGCTGCGCGCCGCTTCGGCTCCTCCGAAGCAGCTGTGGCCAGCTGGACCTCTCTTGCCCTAATGCAGCAGCGCCACAGGAGAGCCGTCACCGCAACTGTCTTGGACGGAGGAGGTGGCGGAATTGGATGATCCTGATCCACAGGGGACTTCCTGAGAGCTTGGATAGCCACCTCCTCGAACACGAACCTCTTCGCCACGATCTTCTCCTTAGGAGTGTCTACACTAGGCAGATCCAAAGGGCCTGGGGACGGGGGTACGAAGCGGGATGCAGCATCGAAAAGAGGAGGAGGAGGCACTAGTGCTGTCGAGCAACCTCCACCACCGTCGCGCGCAACGTAGGCCCATGCTTTTACAAACTCCGCAGCCGAGTGAGCGTCGAAGAGCTTGTGCGAGAAGCACCCGCCGACGGACATGCCGCCGCACGAGGCGAACACGGTGACTTGTAGAGAGAGCAGCGCCGGCGACGACTGCGACGGTCCGGTTGGGGGAAGGAACTGGGTTAAGTCGTCGTAGTCGATGCCTCTGTCGAGGATCTTCGACAGAGGAGCATCGGGGGAGGCTCGGGCTTCGAAGAGCTCGACGCCTTGGTCGTCGCAGTTGACGACGGAGACGTCGTTGGGGTTCAGCCTCCCGGCTGCGGGATAGAAGAGGGTTAAAGTTTCGGATAATGAGCTCTTGAGTAGGGAGAGAGCTTTGGCGGCCGGCTCGACGGAGGCATCGGAGTAGAAGAAGATCAATTTGAAGGGGTGGGGGCAACTCGCTTGGTCCAGCCAGGAGAGGTGGTGGGTGCGGAGATGTGGAGGGGTTGGAGAGCTTGGCTTGATGCTCGCATGGGAAACTACTTCAACCTTCCACATTGACATGCTCTCTCTCTCTCTCTCACACACGAAGGAGTTGTACACGAAGGAGTTGTAGGAATGTGAAGAACGGTTGCTTACATGCTTTTTTTTTGGCAATAAAAACTTTTGAGACTTTTTCGATGAAAGAACCAACATTTGCAAATGTGTGTGTGTGTGTGCGTGCGTGCGTGTGTGTGTGTGTGTTTTTTTGGGTTTTGGGGTTTGTAGTAGTTGGTTGTCCCAATGCATCATCAATAAAATAGTTGGTTGTAGTAGTTGGGTTTTGCTTTTGCGGATTTAATAGTTTGTTGTAGATTCTTGGATGTTTGTTGGACCAATGTTTTTAATTTTTATTAAATAAATAGAATAAATAATATGTTTGTGCTTGGATTTATTAATTTTTAGCCATCCAGCTAGAATCTTATATATTTTTTCGATAACCACAAAAGCCGTTCGAATTCAAAAATAATTATTTATTAGTCATCTAAAAGTTATTCCAAACTATTTTTGTTATCACCTATACTCGAGTCGGGATCTGATACCACTACTCTTGCAAAGAAAAAGTCATCTAAAAATATTTTTTGTTATGTACTAGTTATTTATTAGACTTTGTAGTATAACATTATGAAAGAGTAATGTTATTCGAAATTAAAAAAATGTCACTCCAAACTATTCTTCCTAATTATGTGACAGCTCATATGACATTTGACATGTTAGTTGACATGGCAAGTTCTAACCTAAAAAATTAATTATCCAAATTTTTTTATTGTTAATATTAATTTTAATATAAATATTAATGTTAATTTAAATTTTAATCTTTAACGTAATCTAAATGTTAATTTTAATTTTAATATTAATATTAATTTTAGTTTTAAAATTTGTCTTGTCAGCTGTCATGTCAGACAACACATAAGCTATCACACAACTAGAAATACTTTTGAAAGATATTTTGGAGGAACAAATAACATTTTTCATTATGAAAAATAAAGAAATTAAATGCGTACATAAATGGTACTCTAGAACGAACGAATGGACAATTATGCTTTTGAATCTTTTAACTGTCTTCTCATATATATATATATATATATATATATATATATATATATATATATATATATATCCAAAAAATAGACGTTGACAATAAAAGAACACATAAGCTATCATAAAAGGATAAAAGTTAAACCAAAACCTTTGTCATGTTTATTTAGGAAGCTGGAGGTGGAAGTTTTCCTTGGAGGAAGAAATAAATCATAATGATCTTTCATGGTGATAACTAGGAACGTTGTGTCGAGATCTTCTTAGTGTCGTTAATGCCAATCCATCGTACTCCTGGATGTAGTCTTCTACTTGTGTATCTCGTCGATGTAGTTAATTAGAATTACTTCGATTAAACATACAAAAGTTGGTTCTTTGATCCAAAAAATAGACGTTGACAATAAAAGAACCATAATCCATAGGGCACAATCGCGGCTCCTCAGGACCAGGTGGCTACGCCCTGGGTGTTCGGACATATGTATTGTGTGTACAATTTTTATTGAAAGAAAAACATGACACAAAAAGAAAAAAAAGATAGAAAGATGGTTACAACAGTTTTAGATTAGAGTAATGCTATTCGTACCAAGGTTCCACGGCTTGTTTGTTATAGCCACATGTTTGCACGGTCTCAAGACTCGTCATATAAAGTATGACTGGGTTGGTAGTGCTGTACGGAACACGGTTGATTTATGGAGCAGAACATGGTTAGTTCAATTATAAGTAGGAAGGCTATGTATTAGTTGTTCCTGGATTTCAAAGTTAATATGGAAAGTTCACGCGGCCGTTTGTCGCCGAGACGGTCCCTCGTTTGTGAGTCTCCAACGTAGTACAGAAAAGATGCATGGTAACGCTGGAAAGAGTAAAGACTGTGTAGGATAGTAAGTTGAGTCGAATCTTGCATAATCATTGGACAACTTATGCATAAGGTTTTGAGTTCCTCGAACGATCATCGGGACACCGGGATTGGTTTGGCCTAGGAGGGACTATGTTTGCGGAATCCCTCGGATGGTGTGCGACCTGACCCGAGGGATGCGTCGTATAACGGGTATTTCAAAAAATTCGGCAAGATCGCGCCTCATTTGGATGAACGTACCATCTTATACATATGGTCCAGGCACTACTAGAAATTTCGTTTATAGTAACGACGAAGATCAGTTACTAATATATATTAATAGTGACTGAATTCCGTCAGAAATGATATTAGTGACGGACTTATCATATGAGTAACGGAGTTAGTGTCAGTCACTACTACGAGCGACGCTAATACTACCAGTGACGGATGAATCCCTAAATCCGTCACTATAATTGGACATGCCACGTAGATAAGTATTTATGTTTTAATATAAAAAAAAGCATCTAATATTTATTACTAACTAATAAATCAGTCACTATTAATGGGTTATTAATAATTATTACTAACTAATAAGTCTGTCACTATTGTTTGATTATTAAAAAAATTATTACTAACTATTAAGTCAGTCACTAATGTTTGGTCATTAATAAAATTACATAATTTTTTAACCACATTTCTGATTGTTGTCTGTTAGTAATAATATAAAAAGTAAGTCACTACTAGATCCGTAAGTATAAGTTAAATCCTTTTAAACATATTCCAGCTGAAATCGCAGTTTCTTCAGCCAAAATAATAAAAGCTAATTCTAATAAAACAATTAAAGCCAAGAATAATATAAACATCAGGATATACAAACAACTCAAAAATAAAAGGGACTCCAGAACAAAGTCAAATATGCTATTAATATTAAAAACACATTCTACATCAATACAAAGTGATGTTCATATGCTCGGACTACAATTGTATATACATGATTGGCCATGAGACCTTCGTGATGATATTGTAGGAACAATTTGGACCAAAGGCAGCTGATGAGGCATCAGCCGCATCTCACCAATCCCCTCACTACGTACTTGATTTCGCGTCTTTGGGACCATTGCTTGGACATACGCTCTTTGTCGCAATTCTAAGGTGTCATGTTCCTCAAGTGTAACCAAAGTTGCCAAATTCTGCTCCATCTCAACCTGGAAATTTTAAATTGATATGTAAAACCGAAGTAATTACTTTTCTCAATATTTACAAATAAAAAATTATTAGCAGATGCTCTGCTCCACGGTTTATTATCCGCACATATTGTGTAAGTAGCAGATGTTTACTCGTAATATAAAAATAACGTTTTAAATGAACATACATTACCTACACTTGTGTAGTCTTCCCTTCCCGAACTAGTTCAATATCTTTCCTCTAATTTTGTGTTTCTATTGGAAAAATTTTAGGAAAAACTTTAGGGAAGATTTCCATGACTATGCAGAAGTTTGCTTCAAAGAGTTTGGGGATTGGGTAAAATACTATATTACCTTCAATGCGCCACATATTTTTACTGTTTTTGGGTATGTTGCGGGCATATTTGCACCAGGACGATGTTCCTCTTGGGATGTTGGTAGGTGCAAAACTGGAGACTCTAGCAGGGAACCTTACATTGTAGGCCACCATATACTACTGGCCCATGCAGCAATTGTCAACCTGTATAGAAACAAGTTTCAGGTGAGAAACATGCCTTCATTTTGGACCTAAACTGAGCTTAGGAATTTGTGACAAACAATCTTCTAGTAATCCAATGGATCATATAGAGGATGTGAAAGTTGACGAGTGTAATGTCCCAAATTCGTGATACATATTTAGTGTACGTATACGTGTTTTGGACCCATATTTTATTTAGTCATGATTAGTTATCTTGGTTTATTTTGCGCTGGCTTGGTTTTATTGGCATTGATAGTTTAAATGGTTTTGATGGTTCATTGGTTTATTTTTGGATTAGTGAGGCTTGGTTTATTTCATGATTCAATTGGTTTAAATTGCTAGAGAGAGAGTTTATTGGCCTTGACTAGGTTCACCTTGGTTTATCTTGGCTTGGTTTATTCCTGGGTTGGTTCGGCTGGGTTGGTTTGCTTGGTTCATTATGAACCATAGGGGTGAACCACCTACCTACCACCACCACTATCATTTATTAACCCCCACTTCCTTCTCTCTCTTCATTACTCTTTTCTTTCCTCCATTAACTCCTGCACCTACCAGAGAGAGGGAGAGAGAGGTCTAGGCAAGTGCAACTTGCTTAATGGAGGAACTCCAATTTTATTGCTTCATTCTCTTCCTTACTGCATTCTAAAGCACTTTAGTACTTGACATTTTTAATTTCCAGGGCTAGATTCTTGTAGATCTAAGTTTATATTATTTTCGAAATTCTTGGATTTTGATCTACTTAATCTTGTTATTTCGGAGTTTTGATGGTTCTATGTTGTAGAGCATTTCATTCTGCCCTATTTTGACCTATGGAAGTTCGGATTTGGACTCCGGATGAAGGTTTCATGGAGCTTGGAGCATGGATTCTTGGCGTTCTTCTTCTCGGAAGCTTGGAGAAGAAGAACACTGCTAGACTTGACCGCATGAATACTTCATGCGGCAAGTGATTCCGAGCCGCATGAGCCTTCATACGACAGTCCTGGCCGCATGGGCTCGACTTGACCGCATGAACATTTCATGTGGCAAGTGTTCTCCTAGCCGCATGGACTTTTTCCCACTTAGCCGCATATGTGCCCTTGCCTTTCCTGGCCGCATGAACTTGTACTCCTTACTAGCCGCATGAGCCCTTGAACTGACCTGGCAGCATGAGCTCCTAACTGAGCCGCATGCACCCCCTTTATATACTGGCCGCATAGGCGTGTAGCCTATCTGGCCTCATAAAGTCTTGCTTCCAAGCTGCATATGCATCAGCACCCTTGGCCGCATGAGGCTGAGTCCATACTTAGCCGCATATGCACCCTTCACTCGCGAGCCGCATGGACCCATCCCTGCCAGCCGCATGAATTTCCTATCCTCCTGACCGCATATGTCTTGCCTTTCTCAGCCGCATGACTGACTGGATCTCCGAGCTGCATATGACTGATACCCCTTTGACCGCATAAGCCTTTTCCCTTTAGCCGCATGCGCCTGACCCTATTCAGCCGCATGGGCTGTTCTCTTCCGGCCGCATGAGATCATTCCTGGCCGCATATGCCTTAGCCGCATGGCTCTCCTATAGTCCTGTGTATTGATATTTTATTTGATATTTTATGCCCATTTTATATCCTTACGCCTTTTGTTATGAACTTGATAAATCACGAATTTACTTGATATGTTTGGACATGATAATTGAGCCTGACAAGACAGTGACCCGTAGCGATGCACTCCTGACATGACTAACCTGACATGATAGTGGCCCGCCGTGGCGCACTCCTGACAAAGTACACTTGGCATGATAACCTGACATGATATATCTTGAACAGCTGTTGCGACGGCTACCTGACATGACCTGACCTATATAAGTAATCTGGACACCGTGGACGATTGTGCTTGTACAAATAATCCAGTCCTGTCTTGCATCATGTCTAGGAGGGGACTCCTAAGTACCACGGTCAGGAGTACCTACTGAAATGGACTAAGGTTAATGACTAGTATAATTCACTAGACATGAAGAGATGTTCCCCAGTTACAGGCGATCCCGTTATCCCGGCCGCAAATGTTTGGACTTGTAGCCTGCCGACGAGTAGGGCACATTTCCAGCCCACTGTTATGTGGGGCACCCACCATTGTCACTTAAATGATTGAACCCTATTGTCACTCTAATGTATTGTACTCTCTAAATTGTCACTATAATTATTGCCTGGATAACCTGGATATAGCTGCAGGGCCTGTGACTACTTGGAGCATCTCATTGCATCTTGCTAGTAACTAGGATTGTGATAACCCTAGTTAGTTAATGTAGAAAGCCGTAGGCAATGATTGGCCGTGATTGATTGGATGGAGTCTAGTCCAGTATAGTAATGTCTAGAAGTGATTGATTGCAAGATTGTACCAGAATGATTGAATTATTGTCACTCCAGATTGTTACTATAATGATTGTACTCTATTGTCACTCTAGCGTATTGTACTCTTCATTGTCACTATTATTATTGTACTCTCTCTCATTTTCACCTTAATGATTGTCACCTTTAGCAATAAATGATCTGAGACTAAGTTCTGTTCAGGCGAAGGGTTACAATCTCGGTCCTTGTTTGGTTTAAGGATTGTAACCTGGCTTCCGGAATAGTATCTTCGTCTTCTCTTCATATATTGCCCAGCTGTATTTTATTTAGCATGATTCTCCAGTTATCTTATGTCATGATGCTTTACTTAATTATTTCCTCTGATTGGGATAGGTGCATTGGTAGTGCACAAACCTCAATCTGCGTTATTTATTATTGTTTTCTTACATGTTGAATGCTAATGATTTGTTGGTTTTAGTTCTTAAGTGAAGCCTCCTTTGTGGCACTTGCTCTTTCTAGGGTCTGATCCAGCTGGTTTTGTATGGCCAGATACCGGAGCAGCACCAAAGGATCTCCCTGCTTTCCAGCCCGATGGTGGTCACCAGGCGTAACCAGGGCATCGAGTGGGTTTCTTTTGTTCTTCCACTGTGATCTTGTAAATTATTCTTTTGAGGCGTTTAGCCGACGAGCAAGTGTTAGCTCGATTGTACTTACTGTCTGCCTACGGGCTGTAACATGGTTGACAAGCCCCGGGGGTTGATCATGTATGACTGAACTCTTGCTAGTCCTAACATTTTGTAACGACTAGCTTCATGATCATTCCGAATATGTAATGTATGGGATGCCTTACTATTATGTATTTGGTGGTCTGATATCTTGTAACTATTATCAGTTGGTTGAGATTGAGACAATAGGCTATTTTATGACCTTAAGAGACTGATGGATTGTAGTGAAACCCTCACATATCTAGACTGCAGCCGTGACCGTATAGCGGTGTGGATTCCATTCTGTTATACGTAGCTGGCTATGTCTGCCCCTGCTCTCCAGTATTCTGGTTCTGGGGCGTGACAACGAGATTGAGGCATCAAATGCAACTAGAAGATTTAGAGCTTTCTTTTTTACCTTATAAATTTTACTTTTTCATATAACTGATCAAAAGCAACAAAACAGTCAAGTGCAAGAAAAGTAGAAGGTTACTAGTCAAATGTCTTCGCTACACAATTTCAATGATTTTCTATAACATTGTTTCGAAACAACAAGCAAATACCACATTTTGAGCCACAAATATAGATTGCTTTCAAGAAAGTCGGCATACTATTACAAATTTCAGGAATATAGAGTAAAAGAAGTCGCCTTAGCAAATCTATACAAGTCTGCATTTGGTATTGGGAGTTCTCCAAGGAATTTAGCCCATACTTAATTCTCCCAGAAATTTAGCCATATTTTATTTCAAAATTTAACCAAAATATCTACATGTACTTGCATCTTCTTGCCCTTTCCATGGGCTACAATATTTGGCCCCCATAAACTCTCTTCTTCTAACCTACTTGTAAATAGCAGACTTACTCTAACCATCTATTCTTCTTCTACCCACATCTTTAGACTACTACCTGCTAGGTACAAAGCTTCTTTATATGAAGCCCCTAACGAATTCTCACACAGTACCAGAAAAGTAACATCAGAACAATGTTGAATGTTACCTCAAGTGAGCGTCAGCAGCTGTACACATAATCTAACCAAAAATCAAGTTCATAAAATGAACCTCACAATTGTACACATAGTCCAACCAAAAATGAAGATGACAAGATGATATCTACTCTGGCAAATAATATACAGAAAATATATAACTCGTCTTCCAAAATTTGGGATCATAGACAACAGATGTATATTGGGCCACATCTTTGTTCTAACTACTATGAAGGCTAAAGAATTTTTACACTTCAGTAAAAAATAAAATCAAACTATCTACCAAAAGCTAAGCTTACGAAAGGTCTATAGCAAGATACAGTAAAAACACTTGTCTGGTGAAATTTTAATAACAGTAAGTAGGATACAATTTACAGGGCTACAGATAATGCATAAACAGTAAAAAAAAACTGCACTTATTGAGCGAACTATTAATACAACTATAGATTACTATCACATTAAAGAAGCAAATGTCTTAACATCAAAAAGGATAACATAGCCAGCATACTTTGTGCTCATTGTACATCAAATGGATACGAGAAACTAACAAATATACCTGGCTCACCCATTAAACACTATATGTAAAGAGCAGAGGAGGATATATCGTTGTCACACTCAATCTAATATCACTACAATGCTGATATAATGATCCAAGTTAAATTTTGAAAATAAAATGTTGTATTTTTTGATTTGATACATTTAGATTAACATTTGATCTTCATGTAGAAAACACAAAAAGGAAAGATAGGTATAGCACTAGATTGCAACTGGATATGGTGCCCTACTCAGACTCCAAGTCCAATTTTAATGCATTCGAGAGGATTGGATTTCACGTTTGGATGGTCAGTATTTCATAAACCACATTGAAAGCTATTTGGTGAACCGTCTTGATTGTGATAGAAATACAATATTACATTGTTTTGTGAATATATATAGGTTCGTGGACCCTTTGACTCAAGGAGACTACCCATTTAGCATGAGGGCGCTTGTGGGAGATCGGCTACCAAAATTTACAGAGAAGCAATTAAAACTAATTATCGAGTCATTTGACTTTATTGGATTAGATTATTATACTGCAAGCTATGTGTACAGTCTTCCAATTGGTAACATTCTTCCAACAAAACAGTCATACAAAACAGTAACGACGAAGATCAGTCAAACATAAAAATAGTCACTATTAATATATAATAGCAACAAAAATAAAGAATATATAGAACTCTAAGGAAACAAATGCACCAACAAAACAATCATACGTAAAATTAAAAATAAACTCAATAATGGTAAGATCAAAGGAAAATGCAGTATTGTGCTGGACGGTGTCCCACTGAATACATAACAAAGGAATATAAAAGTTTTAACTAATTATGAAACAAGGGCAAAGAGATGGCCACTTATTATTTCCACACAATATTGGGAAATGGTTTTAATTTGTTAACGTATAGAATGTTTTGCAACATTGTAATTTGTAACATATCATGTCATACAATTTATGTGTTCCTTCCCTTGTATGCACTGTTCATGTAGTTATTTTTTCCAAATTAGACAGACTATGTTACTCCATTCTACATAGTCACAAACCATGTATATAGACATACTAAGATACTATGAATATTAGCATATATTATCGGATTGCATTCTAGTGTTTGTCAAGCCTTTTGTATATTAATCTTTGCTGAAAATACGATCCAGGTAATGCTCGATTCACCAGATTAGGTATATTGTCTACTTTTGTTCACTAGAGGGAGGAAATAAATTAGGGTAGCATAGGTATTGTCATCATGTAGATGCAAATGTGTGGGTATTGGCTAATCTTTTTGTTTCGTGAGTAATTAACCATAGATACTACTTGCTCATATTTACACCAACTCATCCCTAGGATGCAAAAGTATTCTACTTGCTCATATTTACTTAAAATAGTTAATTAGATATTTGGAAAACGCTAAAGAAATAATGCAAAAGGGCTAGCCCTATAATATTCTAAACATTCAATAATGGCATCTCTAAGCAAATATACATGAACGACAAGATATCGGTAGAGAGTAACAATGACTCGCACCTTTTGAATCTGAATCACCAAGGAAAATATTTAACCCCTAAATAATAATAAGCCCACAATATATTCACCATAAACAAATATGTAAGACACATCTTAATTTGAAGAGTTCTACCACACCACTATAATGCACAAAACTAAGAAATCATTAACCCCTTAAAAATAATAATTCTACAATAGATTTGACAGGCAAAAAAAATCATGATGGAGCAGGGGAGCAAATCCCGCTGGAAAAATATATAAAAAACATCTAAAATAAAAAAAATATATATAGGGTTAGGGTTTTGAAATTTACCTGTGTCGACCGGTGGGATCTTCTTCCTGGAGGCGTGAATCTGTAAAACAAACAAAAAATATTAGAGAAGGAGAAGAGGAGATAGTAATAAAATATAAGGGAGGAGAGGTGGAGGAGTAGAATATTGCTAACTGAGGAGGAGAGGAGCACCGTGCTGACCTAGATGGTCATCCTCGTGGAGAGGAACACCACGCTGACCTAGATGGTCCCCCGCTCCACTCCCGCCGAGAAGATGACCTGTTGACATAGATGGTAGAGGAGAGGATTTTTTTATTTTTTGCCAAATGTAGAGGAGAGGAACTTATTTCTCCCAATCTGTTGAACAAATTTTAGGAGAGAGAAATTGGGCGCGGGAGGAAAAAAAAAGAGCGCTATCTTCCAATAAAAGTGGCAGTTTCTTTCAATTCCGGTGACTCAGTCAAACAAAAGTTTATATTATTAAATTTGTATAGTATAAATAATTTTTAATATTAGTGACTGACTTAGGAGTTCGTAATAATTTTTACAAAATAATTTAAAAAACAACTATTTTTCAATTTAATGATTAATAAATTTTTACTGACCGAATAGTCCATCACCATTGAGTATTCATTCCATCAGAAATAGTATTACTAACTATTTTCTTAGTCCGTCACAAATAATCTTTTACTAGTGACTGAATATTCATTCCGTCACTGACTTTCGTCACTATAAGCAAATTTTCTTGTAGTGAGGGATAACTTGCCATGCTATTGACCCTTTTATATAGTTTGAGTCGGCTTGATAGCGGTGATCTGTGTGCATGCCTTAAATTGAGTCAAGTAGTGTATGCACGACATGAATGAGTCAAGAAATGCATACACGATATGCAACATGAGTATGGAGCCTAAGATTTGGCTATAGCAGAAATATGTGCTTTGGCACGAGTTCTGGAGTCGTTTTTTGAGTCATTGACGCAAATTCATGAGTTTATGATTGATTCGTTAGCATGCTGAAACAGTGGAACGACGTAAGGTAAGTATAGACAAGTTACACTGAGTTGCGAGGCACAACCTCGATGTTGAAACATGAATGGGTTAGTAGCACAACTACGATGTTGCAACAAAAAGTCGGCTTTATAGATACGTCATGAAACTCATCCTAAGACAAGATTAGAAAGATAATAAAAAGAACAGTTTGTACTTACTAAATGAATGCGTTGGTTTTGTATAGGAGACGAGATGTCCCCCACCAGTACGGTTGTGTACTGATGTCCTACCAGTCTACATGCACAGGTTACAGGTACTTGCTCATTCGAGATGGAGATTGTTTGGATGCATCTAGGCATGGAGTTCCTTGGCGTTTCAAGACGTACGGCCGCTTTGGAGTCACATATATGGGACATAATGTTTGTTCATCGCCTTCTGGATTCTTCAAGTTGTAAACCTTCGAACATGAGTGATTGTAATTGAGAGAAGAGAGAGCTAAGTGTTTGTATTCAGAGAGAAAGTGAGCCTGAGTGACTTATAATCTTGGCTTCGCGTCCTTGTAATCTTATTCTCAATATCGATAAAGAGTATCATTTTGTACATGCCTTTGTAATGTTCAACTTTTCTGTTTGGGACTTCTATGCGACACGACCCCGTCGCTAAGCTGTTGTATTGGTCGTTATGGCATTCGCCTTACGCGGGCGCAACTTAGGGTCGCACGACATTATGTCCTAACAAGGACGATCGGTTCTGCAGAAACTGGACGTGATATATGTCCAACATCAAATACCCATAGTTAACTTGATATTTTATTGACATATGTATTTATACCCAACAAACCAATCACTACATAAAATGCACTTCTTCAGAAAATTCATTATTTCACTCAATTTCTATGCTACCAAGTCTAGCACGACAACTTATATATATATATATATATATATATATATATATATATATATATATATATATATATATATATATATATATATATGGAGAGTGGCAGGTGGTGGAGAGGTATCGAGAGAGAGACGAGAGACGTACGAGGGGGTGTGCGTGAGGTATGGAGGAGATAAGGGTGGCTGAGTTGAGAGAGAGAGAGAGAGAGAGGTTTGTTGGAGGAGCTTCTCTCTCTCTATGTAATTTTTTTTCTTCCAAAAGATAGAAAATCTATCTAAATTTAATTAAATAATTAAACACGAATAGTAATATATGAAAATATGAATATTAATTTGTTGGAATGCAACTATGACATCGGTATCATTTGTGCTGCCAGGAAGTCAGCCAATGCTTGGCCTTTGACAACCTTTTGTGGGATGAACACCATGTCGCACAGTGACAATAGTATTGCCCACGTGGCTAGACGGGAGTTTAACGCCCCCGGCTTTGTCATGAGCACTCTGAGAGGATTGATTCGAGAAATGATGTGGATTGTCCGTCCTGCCACATAATGGCATGTCTTCTGAATGGAGAAGACCAAATCCAGGCACTCCTTCTCGACATGGCTGTGCATGTGTTCGGCGCCATTCATTGTCCTACTAAGGTAGTGGATAGCTTGTTCCTGCGCCACTTTTCTGGGCCAGCAGGGCGCCAAGCTAATGATTCATTGCACGGACGTAAAGTAAGAAAGATTTACCCATGAATGGGGGGTACCAAAACTGGAGGGTTCGTGAGATATATTTTTATGTCATCGAACGCACGCTGTCATTCTTCAGTACAGACATAAAAGACTCGCTTCTTCATTAGCTGAGTGAAGGGTTGGAATCGTCCCGAGAGATCTGCTATGAACCTTATGATGTACGCCAGACATCTTTGGAGGAAACAAAGTTCTCTGAGATTCTTCGGCGGGCGCATGTCAATGATAGATTTTATTTTTTCAGGGTCTATGTGGATGCCCTTCGCGGTTACAATAAAACCAAAGAACTTCCCACTGGAGACTCCTAGGAAGGACTTGGTCGGATTCATCTTCAGCTGGTGCACTCGCATTATATCGAACACAGTCTTCAGGTCCTAGAGATGGTAGCCCTGAACATAGCACTTAACAACGATGTCATCAACATAACATTCTACTGTTTTGCGCAGGTGTTCACGAAAAATGGTACTCATAGCTCGCTTGTATGTCATACCTGCATTCTTCAGATCGAAGGGCATTAATGTGTAGCATTATATTCCCATGGGTGTTCGAAATGACATATGCTTTTCGTCGCATGGGTACATCTTGATTTGGTTATATCCCGAGTACCCGTCCATGAAGGACATGCGCTTGAAACCACAAGTATTGTCGATCATCACGTCTGTGATTGGGCGAGGGAATTCGTCCATCGGACATGCGGCATTAAGATCACGAAAGTTTATGCAGACTCAAATTTTTCCGTTCTTTTCTACCACCAGAACGATGTTAGCTACCCAATCGCGGTGTTGTTCTTTGCGAATAAACCCAATTGCTATGAGTTTATTCACTTCAGCTTCATTGACATCTATATTGTCCGTCCAGGAGAAACGTAGACGCGAAGGGAGGCAATGTAGGTTGCGATGGAGAGGGCTACAATGTCAAGAAGAAGATACAGGATTCAAGAGGGGCGATGTCACGACCCGCACCCGGTGAAAGGGGCACGAGACCGTGTGTACGTGGGTACATCCAGCCTACACTGCAGAATCAGCCAAAAAATGTTGTCCTAGGTTTCACAATTATCTATAACACAATATATATGTACTTGTTAATGATAACTCTCCATACGAAGGACAATCACAATATAATATAATCTCAATCACAATACTAAGGAAGAAGTAATAGCACGATAAGGAAACAAATAGATGCCAAGAGTGTAATACAACTCAATAGAAATAAGTCTAAGAGTCAACAAAACGTCTCAAATAGTAGATAGTGTAATAAGACATCTCAGAAATGATAACTGGAGACAAATCCAGGCAAATATCCTAGCTATCTAAGTACTAATGGTGTCTCCTCTAAGGGAACAGGATCCTCCTGGTGATCCAGGTCACAAATGTCATCGACGCCCGCTCCATAATAGGTCATGCAAAAGTCCTTCAGATCCTATAAAAAATATATCCAGTTAGGATTGAAGCGAAGTACATAACTCTGAAAGTAGTTTCATTGCATGGTAGGAAATATATAACTCAGAATAGAATAATATGCATGATGTACTGGAATAGAAATACAGAGAAATAGCATCATGAACATATAAGGAAACTGAATAAGATAGAGAATATGTTAAACTAGAATAAACATAAGTGATTTAGAGCACAAGTCAGTTATGTGATTGGTTTAGGTTGTACATGATTATTCTACGGTAACTCGATTATACGTGAATAGGAATGAAAGCTCAAACAAGGTCTTGAATATGAAAGAAAGCTCAAACAAGGTTTTGAATGAGAAACAAAGTTTTAAAATGAAATCTCGAGTAGGAAATAAAATATCAAATAGCACAAAGTTTGATTAGGGAACAAAATTTCAAATAGGAGGCAAAGTCATGTATAGTGAATATGAAACAGGGTATCTAATAGTGAACATGAAACAAGCCTCGAACGGAAAAGCAAAACCTTGAATAGAAATCGGAGTTTCGAATAGGAAACAAGATCTTAAGAATATAAAACATTATCTCGAAATAAATCTCAAACAAGATCCAAAGTTTAAGTTAGAGACAAAGTCTAACAACTCTCAATTAGGAAACAAGGAGTTTTAGGTGCTAAAAGAAATTCTAGGAGTGCAAATCATGATCCACGACCTTCTACAACCATGCAAGAAGAGTCTTCCATCTTCAGTCCATCTTTAGTATTCTTCCGGAACTGGAATCACTTCAACTTCTTCAGTTGTCCTGACGTAGGCTGGTCCCTGTGGTAATGCTTCATACGGCTGCTGTGTCTGGAGAGATGGGTCCCTCTGCTGCAGTCTGGGTGCTCCTCGTGCTAGTCCTTAGGCAGTACGATCAGCGACTTCTGGACAATCCTTGACCTGGTGGGCAGGCGATCTGCAGAACAAGCATATCTTCAGTCTCTTGCGACACTCAACGTAGTGATGTCCTAGGCGGTAGCAGTAATTGCAAATGATTGCTGTATGGGGCTGAGTCTGAATCTCCTGCTGGGGCTAAAGTGTAGGGACTCTGCCAGAAAGATATAGCTACTGGGGTGTTGTCTACTGATGTAACGTCCCAGTCCCAAAAACGTAGGACTAGGATACGTCTACATACCAGCTACGCATCGAGAGGCCTCCAGCCCAGCTCGAATACATATAAGCTATCTAGTTGTGCTAGAATCAACTACATCTCAATCCATTAAATATCGATAACAATAACGAATCAAGTGCAGTAATGCTGATCAGATCATAATACACTGATTCTTGGATAGATAAATATATTAGAGTGGATCCCCAATAACACATTTATCATTAACAAGCTAAGAGAAAATGTAAGCTTCTAGAAGAGTAGGCTATAATAACGAGTGCTAAATATTGGACAAAATATAAATATGGAAGATATGATAATGACACAACTAAATATACCTGAAGTTTTGGCGAAGCAACCGCCATCCATCAATGTACTAAACTATGATAACTCCATCTAATACCTGGAGAGATCACCAGATCCTTTGGGGACTAGCAAGACACATAATATACAAGCTTATTGTAACAGTAATAACATGCATGGAAGAAAAGGAACAGTACAAGAAATAATTACTAAAGAATACAAGAATGGAAATGACATCTCGTAAAGAATTGTGCTGATAAACATGACTATGAGTAAATCGGGATAAACCGCAACTCGGTGGGGGATCACGGCCCTATAGATTGTATCTCAGTGGGGGCTCACAACCTATAGTAAGTCTTTATCGCAGCTCGGTGGGGACTCACAACAGAGAGTGGTCAAGTATAGTCATCGTCTATCACAAGGTCTTTGCCTAGAACTACGAGTCAAGTCTAGCAAAACTTAACAAGTCAAATTCTGGTCAATCAAGTCAAGTCCAGGTCAATCAAGTCAAGGGCACCTGGCCTGAGAATACGTAATGATAAATCACAAGGCACATGATAATCGTAACAAGTAAAGGCAAGAGCTAGAAACAAGCTATGTGCACGTATAACAAGAAAGTAAAGTGATGAATAGAAAGTAGTAATAACAAAGTAGTAATAACATGAATCAGAGTATATGATGAAGAAGATAGAAAAGTAACAGTAATATAATAAATGCATGTAAATATTGTAAAGTTTGGCAAGGTGTACTTGCCTGGTGTAGTACGTAGAACCAACAATATCTAATCAATTATTGAGCCACAAAAGTTCAACTCCTGCAAACAACTCCGGATGCTGAAATAGACATTACCAATGTGTTTAGAATAGTTAAATTAGCTAGGATAGCCTACCCATAAGTCCAATTCTGGACACAGAGGCAAAATGGTACGGGTTTGGTTTGGTGAGGCAAACCCAACGGTATGTTCAAAGTTGGATTCCGGTGGACCGTGCACAAATTCGTCCGTTGGATCGGATCGCGGGCCCGCCAAAGTAGCATTCCAGTCGACCTTCTCAGAATCGGACCAAACTTCGCACACAGGACCAAAAAATGACACGGTCCTGTTGGCGCAAGTTTCGTCTAGAATTGACAAATGTGCACAAAGTAATTGACTAGTTTGCAAAGAGGTCGATACGATAATTTTTTACGGATACGCACGAATTTGTTGCACACACGTAACCAATTCGAGTTCCATCAAAGCCCACATATCTGCGAAGTCGATACGCACTTTTTTATGCTTTCAGTTCACGACCACATCGCCCGGATTGTCGGGATGGACTCTGTATCGGGGTTTCCAAGTTTTTGAAAAGTAATTTTTTTGTCAACTTCGTACTAATTTATCTCACTGTATAATTAAATAGAATTTAATGTATTAATAGCATTTCCATGTCCTATATGTTGTCTAAATTATTGTTCAAGTTGTTTCCAAAAATTCTCAATGAATTGCCATTAATCGGCCTTCAAACTTGGGTGTTTGGACCGTTTCCATGAACTATTCGTAAACAGTTTTTCGTCAAGTTTGCACCAATTATCGGACAATCTAGTACATTAAATTGGAAAGTATTTGAAGGGACTTAGAGTCCTATAGGTTGTTCCTAATGAACCAATTGGTTCAAGAAACGATGATGAAACGAGGGAGAATCTAACCTGCGAATAGCCCCTGGCACACTGCTGCGTGTTGCTGCTACTCAATGTGGCTGTAACTGCTGTCGCCGGCCGACGACGACATTCCACGACGGTGCAGGCGCCGAGACAAGTGTGCCATGGCAGGGGGAACGTCGGGGA